>CM060684.1:112053247-112600747 GCA_030686995.1 Artemisia argyi | reverse complement strand
GTACTTTTATGATCATTGGTGTTAGTAGAACATTGTGTTTCAGTTGGTTATACCATATCTTTAATCTATTTGAAGTTTGGATTAGGCTTTGGGCGTATTTCATAGTTGCGGTTAAGTCTACTATTGCATTGCTTGTCTGCGTTTAGTTCCTGATCTCTGTGGTTAGTTTGACTTCGATTACTATTTTGGGAATACAAACAAATCGCAAGGAAAGTGATAGTTTTTTACCTTTGTCTCTGCGATTAGCTCCTGCGGTTAAGTCGTCTGCGGTTAGTTCATTGTGTTTAGCTCCTGTGGTTAAGTGGTCTGCGGTTAGTTCATTGTGTTTAGCTCCTGCGGTTAAGTGGTCTGCGGTTAGTCCATTGTGTTTAGCTTTCTGCGGTTAAGTGGTTTGCGATTAGTTCCTTGTGGTTAGCCTCACTTGCGGTTTACTATTCTGCGGTTTGCTTAGTTTGCGGTTAGATTATTCTGCGGTTTGCTACATTCTGCGGTTAGTGTCTTGCGGTCATCATTCATTGTGGTTAACTTGTCTGCGGTTCATTATTCCTTCAGTTTGGTCAAATTGCGGTTAACTATCCCTGCGACTTGTGCACTTCATTGCGAGTTTCTCCTACTCTGCGGTTTGGTAGTTTCAATTTTGTGATGTCGACATCCTCAGATGACATTCAAGTTGCTGGGTCCGACACCCGACCTCCGATGTTGGACAGAACTGACTATGAATCATGGGCACAAATGATTCGTCTCTATTGTCTGGGTAAGGAAAATGGGGTCAACATTTTGAAATCCATCGATGAGGGACCCTTTCAAATAGGTACTACTAGAGACACGGTCGCAGCAACTGATCAACAACCGGCTGTAGTTGGTCCAGATAGACCTCGCACTTACAATGAGCTGTCGGATGAAGAAAAGAAACGCTATGATGCCGACATCAGAGCATCGAATATTGTCATTCAAGCGCTTCCCAAAGATGTCTACAAACTTATCAACTACAACACTGAAGCCAAGGTTGTCTGAGATAATGTGAAAATGCTTCTTGCGGGGTCTAAGTTAACTAAAGAAGATCGGGAGTCTCAGCTTTACGATGAATTTGAGCATTTTAAAATGAACCCAGGTGAAAGCATCACTAACTATTACGTCAGATTTCACAAGCTGGTCAATGATATGAGAGCCATCAAGATGACAATGCCCAATATTCAGCTTAATTCCAAATTCGTGAATAACATGGCACCAGAATGGGATAGGTTTGTTAGAGCTGTTAAGCTCAACAAAGGTCTCAGGCATACTAATCATGAACAACTCTATGCATATCTCCAACAACATGAGAAACATGCTACTTGTGATCGGTTAATGCGAGAAAAGCTCAATCCGTCAACATCAAATGAATCTCTTGCCTTTTTCTCTAAGGTTCAACAACTTACCCAAACTTCAAATGATCAATCTCAACCATTACAACCATCTTCCAGGTCTACGCCAACAAATGGTCAATCATTAACTCCCTCACCATCTGCTTTGAACACACAACTAGATTATGCGTATTCTCACACTGACATGATGATTGATAATCTCTCCAAGCAAGTTTCCTTACTGGTCCAACAGTTCAGGGCTTTACTGTAACAATTCCCATTTTCAGATTAATTACTATTCCCGGAAAATTTCACTATTCACTTTTACTATTCATTTTTCCTTAAATTTTTCCCGAAATTTGATTTTTGTTTCATGGCCTCGAGTGATAAATCATTTCCATAGCAAATTAAAAGTTTGACACTCATCAGATCATTTTCGTGAAAGTTATTAAGGAATTACACGTTTTAGGGTAAAATGTCATTCAAAAATTCTACGCACAACGAAACTCGACCGCGTTAAGTGACCCCGAATCAGAAAAATGTTTAGTACTCTCATGATTAATTAGAGAATTAATCATGACTAAGAAAAATATGACCAAATAAACCTCGGCCGTGAGAAACAGGAATTCTCGTCTTTAAGCACTTTTACTTAGCCGTAACCTTAGCCTATACTTGCACCACGTTTCTAAGACAATTTGAGTTTTCACATTTTGGAATATGTCAACATATTTTTCCCTCCTCCTTTGACCAGAAATCATTCCTTGATTTTATAAATCATTCCTTGATTTTTAGGCTTACGGTTTTAAGTTTAAAGACATTAAATACCAACCGACACTAGACAGAGCCCGGCCTAGACATTATAAGTCATTTTAAGTCATTATTATCCTATTAGAAAAGTTACATTTTACTTTTCTCAATTTTACGCAACTTTCGTACGTTTTACGTATTACGCATTTTAGACCCATGTTTCCAGTTTTAGCAGGGTTTTAGCACCCAATAGAACCTACCGCTCATTTTATATTTTAATATGGAGCATATTGATAAGTTCTAGCATATTTACAAGTTTCATATTTATAGGTTACCCGGTTTTACGCTTCGTGACTTAACAACTTACGGTTAGCAATTTACGGGTCCAAAACTAGCTCCATAAGTAGGATAACATCACCAAATAACCAAGTCATCATCCTATCCTTTTTCAAACCGCCATAGGGGGTGGGGATTCATCACTTGTGTGGCTTAATCTTGACCATTGATCCATTATATCATAACATGTGTAAACTTGGTCACCAAGTTTAGGGAATTTCCTACCACCTTCCTAACCTCCTCATTCATGCTATAAAAACAAGCTCATTCCTTCCTTTCTCTTCATTCCAAACACTCAACAACAAATCCATAAACCATGATCCTTTGATTTCTAAGTTATAAGTTACATACCAAAGTTGAAGGCATAGTTAGTCTCTACATGAATCAAGAGTTTGTTTGGTGATTCCATGGTTGAATTAGGAGCTACACAAGGTGATTAGGGGCTGAGTTAATAAGGTTTTCACAAGGTCTATATCAAGGCTAGCAAGGGTTTCAAGAGTTATGGTGAAGGGTTTGCAAGTATAGGCTTAGTGTCCTAGTTTCATACTTGACTTCCTTTCTTTAGAAAGCCAAAAGTTGTAAGAAACCCTATTATACTTTCTTGCTCAATATCATTTTCATGTTTATTATGTTTCTTTCATGCTATATATGGTCTTTGTATTATGTTCATGATATATAAAAACTAGTAAAACAAGTTATGGAAACTATATATTAACTTATGTTATTTAAACAAGTAAACTAGTGACTTTTATGGAGAACCATGACCAAAATAGTATAACTATGATATTTGACACTTACCTACTGTTAGAGAGGACTTAACAAGGAAAACATAGCAATTTGAATCACCCAAAACGAGTACCCGAGTCAAAAGTTATGACCATTTGAAGTTACCAAAACTTTACGGCAAAACTGCCTAAAAACCTTCTGTGACATAACCTTAAACACGCAAAAAGAGGCCCTTCTGGTCCGTTTCATCAAAAAGTTAAAGCACGAAAGTTGTCCGGAATCACGTTTCTTCAAAAACTCGGGAGCACGTATCCAGAAAACCAATAACGAATGAGATTTTCCTCAGTTTCTTAACAGCTATTTTATATTCCAAAATTTCTATATAATAGTTATGGTTTAAAAAGACCAAGAGGTCTAATGACCTAAAGCCAAGACCACAACCATGGCTAAAGCCAAGGTTGAGTCTCAAGACCATGGTAACATGACCAAGGTCACGGCAAAGCCACGGCTAAAGACCATAAAACTTTTAAAGATCAAAACTTATATATATATATATATATATATATATATATATATATATATTATCAAATACTACAATAGTAGGGAGCCTCATGTGAGGAGTTCATTAAGTAAGCCGTCGAGATGAGTTGTGGATTTACGAATTAAAGTGCCTGGCTCCTCAAACGTTTACTCCATGACTTCTGAATTATGTCGGCCCGAACGGTAGTAAGAGACATACAACCTATACATGTTTCATAAACCATTTATATTCAAAGACTTACACTATATACTAAGTACTACATCATGAGCATTATGCAAGACATATATAGGCAATTCTTCGTATTCTTAGACGTTACTCCAAACCTAAGTCGCAACGTTCTATTATAGGCTGCTCTTAGAGACTTTCGCGATTCGACTACCATTTTCATTTCTCATTACTTAAGTTAAGGTGAGTCATAGCCCCTACTTTTTCATACTTGTTTTAACTCTTTGGGGGAGATACATGCACAACTACTTGCTTACTTGTACAAATACTTAAAACATTTATACTTGATTGTTTATACTTGATTGTCGTATACTTGATCGCATTATAATTGATTTCATATATACATGATTGCGTTATACTTAATTGTGAGACTTCCAGTGGCTCCAAATTAAGTTGTTGGATGACCATTAAGACTTTGATACATCCTAACATTTGCGAATGTTGGATACATCATAAACGTGAGGTCTTTGGAGATGAAGTGTAGACTCACGACTAATTTCTTAACTGTTTTGATGAACTTATACATGTCTTTATTATACTATATTTTTAGCAGTGGGTTGTGAACACACAAGTTGCAAGTCTCTTATGGCGGGACTTGCAACTGAGTGGATTCACAATGCCTTTGCTGGGTAAACATTCTTTTGAGGCTTTTTCAACTATTTTAAGACAAACTCTATGAACTCACCAACCATTGTGTTGACACTTTAGCTTGTTTATCTCAGGTTAGTAAGGCGATAGCTAGTGCATGGAACTTAGAGTCAAGCTGCATATTCTGAAGACTTACGCTTTTTATCATTTACCATTCAAAACATTTTGTATACATTTATGTATCATACTTTGGAATCTCATGTTTGTAACTTTGAATTCATTAATCGAATGGTAACTTTTCAAAATGTCTCATTTAGAGGTCGTTTTCTATAACTTGTACTTTGTATTATGAAGTAGCACCCCAGTGACACAGTCTTCCGCTGCGGTTTTTTGGGGGTGTTACAGATTGGTACCGGAGCCTTGGTTATAGAGAACTAGGTTGCATTTAGTGCCTAGACTATAACTACTATATACGTTAAGACTCTCCTCTTTATTTGCCTTACACACACTACATACGCATATGCTTTTTGTTAGTTATTGGTTTAGTTCCACGCTGTTAGATGATGTGACTTTAGTATTATAAGGAACCCCAGAATTTAGTCGAGTCATTAAAAACATGGAGCTCAGTAATAACTAATTATTTAACTTGATCTTGTGACAGTTCTTGTTTGATGAGACACAAGATTTGAGTTAAATAATATTATTGCTTAACTTTAGGGATTTGATGACTTGATTATCTTACTATCTGCCTCAGAAGGCGGATTTTGTGTCAGAAATTCTTAAGTAGGATGATTTAGAATCTCCTTATTTAAATGGATTGGGACGCCTCTTCATTTAAATAAAGAAATTGTAAATCACCGAACCATAAGTTTATGATCCCTTACTTACATAAATTTGGACTCTTCTTTATGTAAGTAATGAGTTATAAATAAGTGGGCTTAATTGTATCCGATACGACTCCTTAACCACAACCTTAGACGAATCAGAGTGAACACCACTATTTTAGAGATCCTGAAACCCTGAATTCTCTTAGACACACCGTAAGTAGTTAACATCAACTGAACTTCGGGACGAAGTTCTCCTTAAGGGGTAGAGATTGTAACAATTCGCATTTTCAGATTAATTACTATTCCCGGAAAATTTCACTATTCACTTTTACTATTCATTTTTCCCGAAATTTGATTTTTGTTTCACAGCCTCGAGTGATAAATCATTTCCATAGCAAATTAAAAGTTTGACACTCATCAGATCATTTTCGTGAAAGTTATTAAGGAATTACACGTTTTAGGGTAAAGCGTCATTCAAAAATTCTACGCACAACGAAACTCGACCGCGTTAAGTGACCCCGCATCAGAAAAATGTTTAGTACTCTCATATGATTAATTAGAGAATTAATCATGACTAAGAAAAATATGACCAAATAAACCTCGGCCGTGAGAAACAGGAATTCTCGTCTTTAAGCACTTTTACTTAGCCGTAACCTTAGCCTATACCTGCACCGTGTTTCTAAGACAATTTGAGTTTTCACATTTTTGGAATAAGTCAACATATTTTTCCCTCCTCCTTTGACCAAAAATCATTCCTTGATTTTATAAATCATTCCTTAATTTTTAGGCTTACGGTTTTAAGTTTAAATACATTAAATACCAACCGACACTAGACAGAGCCCAGCCTAGACATTATAAGTCATTTTAAGTCATTATTATCCTATTAGAAAAGTTACATTTTACTTTTTTTAATTTTACGCAACTTTTGTACGTTTTACGTATTACGCGTTTTAGACCCATGTTTCCAGTTTTAGCAGGGTTTTAGCACCCAATAGAACCTACCGCTCATTTTATATTTTAATATGGAGTATATTGATAAGTTCTAGCATTTTTACAAGTTTCATATTTTTTGGATACCCGGTTTTACGTTTCGTGACTTAACAACTTACGGTTAGCAATTTACGGGTCCAAAACTAACACCATAAGTAGGATAATATCACCAACTAACCAAGTCATCATCCTATCCTTTTTCAAACCGCCATGGGGGGGGGGGGGGGGATTCATCACTTGTGTGGCTTAATCTTGACCATTGATCCATTAGATCATAACATGTGTAAACTTGGTCACCAAGTTTAGGGAATTTCCTAACACCTTCCTAACCTCCTCGTTCATGCTATAAAAACAAGCTCATTCCTTCCTTTCTCTTCTTTCCAAACACTCAACAACAAATCCATAAACCATGATCCTTTGATTTCTAAGTTATAAGTTACATACCAAAGTTGAAGGCATAGTTAGTCTCTACATGAATCAAGAGTTTGTTTGGTGATTCCATGGTTGAATTAGGAGCTACACAAGGTGATTAGGGGCTGAGTTAATAAGGTGTTCACAAGGTCTATATCAAGGCTAGCAAGGGTTTCAAGAGTTATGGTGAAGGGTTTGCAAGCATAGGATTAGTGTCCTAGTTTCATACTTGACTTCCTTTCTTTAGAAAGCCAAAAGTTGTAAGAAACCCTATTATACATTCTTGATCAATATCATTTTCATGCTTATTATGTTTCTTTCATGCTATATATGGTCTTTGTATTATGTTCATGATATATAAAAACTAGTAAAACAAGTTATGGAAATTATATATTAACTTATGTTATTTAAACAAGTAAACTAGTGACTTTTATGGAGAACCACGACCAAAATAGTATATCAATGATATTTGACACTTACCTACTGTTAGAGAGGACTTAACAAGGAAAACATAGCAATTTGAATCACCCAAAACGAGTACCCGAGTCAACAGTTATGACCATTTGAAGTTACCAAAACTTTACGGCAAAACTGCCTAAAAACCTTCTGTGACAGAACCTTAAACACGCAAAAAGAGGCCCTTCTGGTCCGTTTCATCAAAAAGTTAAAGCACGAAAGTTGTCCGGAATCACGTTTTCTTCAAAAATTCAGGAGCACGTATCCAGAAAACCAATAACGAATGAGATTTTCTTCAGTTTCTTAACAGCTATTTTATATACCAAAATTTCTAAATAATAGTTATGGTTTAAAAAGACCAAGAGGTCTAATGACCTAAAGCCAAGACCACAACCATGGCTAAAGCCAAGGTTGAGTCTCAAGACCATGGTAACATGACCAAGGTCACGGCAAAGCCACGGCTAAAGACCATATAACTTTTAAAGATCAAAACTTATATATATATATATATATATATATATATATATATATATATATATATATATATATATATATATATATATATATATATGTTATCAAATACTACAATAGTAGGGAGCCTCATGTGAGGAGTTCATTAAGTAAGCCGTCGAGATGAGTTGTGGATTTACGAATTAAAGTGTCCTGGCTCCTCGAACGTTTACTCCATTACTTCTAAATTATGTTGGCCCGAACGGTAGTAAGAGACATACAACCTATACATGTTTCATAAACCATTTATATTCAAAGACTTACACTATATACTAAGTACTACATCATGAGCATTATGCAAGACATATATAGGCAATTCTTCGTATTCTTAGATGTTACTCCAAACCTAAGTCGCAACGTTCTATTATAGGCTGCTCTTAGAGACTTTCGCGATTCGACTACCACTTTCATTTCTCATTACTTAAGCTTAAGGTGAGTCATAACCCCTACTTTTTCATACTTGTTTTAACTCTTTGGGGGAGATACATGCACAACTACTTGCTTACTTGTACAAATACTCAAAACATTTATACTTGATTGTTTTATACTTGATTGTCTTATACTTGATCGCATTATAATTGATTTCATATATACATGATTGCGTTATACTTAATTGTGAGACTTCCAGTGGCTTCAAATTAAGTTGTTGGATGACCATTGAGACTTCCGGTGGCTCCAAATTAAGTTGTTGGATGACCATTGAGACTTTGATACATCCTAACATTTGCGAATGTTGGATACATCATGAACGTGAGGTCTTCGGAGATGAAGTTTAGACTCACGACTAATTGCTTAACTGTTTTGATGAACTTATACATGTCTTTATTATACTATATTTTTAGCAGTGGGTTGTGAACACACAGGTTGCAAGTCTCTTATGGCGGGACTTGCAACTGAGTGGATTCACAATGCCTTTGCTGTGTAAACATTCTTTTGAGGCTTTTTCAACTGTTTTAAGACAAACTCTATGAACTCACCAACCATTGTGTTGACACTTTAGCATGTTTATCTCAGGTTAGTAAGGCGATAGCTAGTGCGTGGAACTTAGAGTCAAGCTGCATATTCTGAAGACTTACGCTTTTTATCATTTACCATTCAAAACATTTTGTATACATTTATGTATCATACTTTGGAATCTCATGTTTGTAACTTTGAATTCATTAATCGAATGGTAACTTTTCAAAACGTCTCATTTAGAGGTCGTTTTCTATAATTTGTACTTTGTATTATGAAGTAGCACCCCAGTGACACAGTCTTCCGCTGCGGTATTTTGGGGGTGTTACATTTACTTCCATCAACTAATAACCAACTTAGGACTTTGTCTAATCCACGTAATCGGGTAGTCATGAAAGATGGTAGGGTGGTGGTTCAGAATGTGCAGGGAAGACAAAACTTCAATGAAAGAAATGCTGGTAGAGATAATGGGCAATACAGAGTAGGGAATGCTCTTCAAGTACAAGCTAAGCAGCCTAAGTGTTATAACTACGGAGGGTTGGGCCATACAGCTAGGAATTTTACTCTCCCAAAACGTCCTCAAAACTCTAAGTACTTCAAGGACAAGATGTTGTTGATGCAGGCGCAAGAGAATGGGACGGTGTTGGATGAAGAAGCTCTGCTCTTTCTGGCTGGTAATGACGGGAACACGTTTGATGCTGATGTGGATGATCAGCCTGTTCAGGACATGGCTCTAAATGATCCGAATATCTTTCAAGTTGAAGAATGTGATGCATTTGACTTAGATGTAGATGACGAACCTACAGCTCAAACAATCTTCATGGCTAATCTGTCCGCAGCTGCATCCTCCCCTCAGCATTCTGACTCCTCCATCACATCTGCTATTTCTGAGGTACCAACGTCACTTAATCCTGATATGAATACTCTTACAAATTCACAGGGGGTGTGTGACTCTGTACAACTCAAGAATATTGTCAACACAAACACCACTGATATGGGAAATACCAATAATATCCCATATGAAATGTATGTGAATGACAATAGACCGCCAGTTGTACCAAGTGACACACCGTCTGTTGATCCTTGTGAACATGAGTTACATGAGCACACGATATACAACCCTGATGATTCCTTGATTACTAGAGTTAACATCCTTAAGGACCAAGTGAATATATATGAACAGCGTGCTAAATTTGAGCTTAATGAACGTGAGCAGAAAATGGAATGGCAAATGCGTACTTACATATCTGAAAACAATTCAAAACAAGAAACATTGAAAAGGGAGTTAGTTTCTTTGAAAAAACAAATGGATCAAACTATTAAACAAAAACAAGAATTTCAAAAAGGTTTGACTTCAATGAAACTCGAATACAAAGATAAAGAAACTAAACTTCTAAATGATTTCTCAAAACTCAAAATGTTGAAAAATAAATTGGAAGATAAGTTGTACACACGAGGCCAAACCATTCAATCTGCTCAAATGATGCAAACCTATAAAAAACTTAGTGATGAATTTAGTAAACAGGATGCCTCTAAGCTTAAAGCAAAATTCCTTAGAAATGGTATAGGTGCTCAACCTGCATTATATGATGCAAACACTATGCGTGAACCTAACCATGCCCCTCCTGATGTGAGATCTTATGATGAGATTGATGAGGCGGAGGATAGAACTAGGATAAAACTTGCTGAACGATTAAAGGATCCTAAGTGCATTGCTAATAATATTGTGTTTCACTATGACTATGCGAATGACAATCATTCAGCCATTTTTGTTCCTCAAAAGAGAATCCTTCCTGACAAAGTTTTTTGGAATATTGACATTGAGAAAATGAAAGCTGAAAGAATTGTGGGTAACACACGCACTATCTTTAGAATTGATGACCCAACTATTTACCCCCTGAATACACCCAGGCACCTTGTACCATTTACTTTTCCCACAAAGTGTAATACTCTAATTGGGTTGTATGTTCTAGGTCAATTGTTTAATGACTTTGAGAAAACATGTAAAATGAGAATTACACCAACAGGGATTACTGAAGGGGAAAGGGGTTCTGAGCAAACAAAACAGTGTTACCTTACTGAAGTCATGCCATTTTTCAAACTTCTAAAAGAACACTTTGAGGGCCTTAAAAATACCATTAATGATGATGTGACTCAAATGAAAAAGGTTTTTAAAGAAGTGGAAAATGAGAGTAACCAACTAGCTATTGATCTCAAATACAGTGAAATTGACAGGAAAAACATTCTCATTATGAATGAAAACTTGCTGGCTAATTGCATTGCAAAAGATGTGTTTTACACTATAACTGACTCTACCTTATCTGCTCGACAATTTCATGAAATGTCGGTCACTTTGAATGTCTTCCAGAATCGTGTAATTGAGCTTGAGGGGGAGAATTACAAACTTAATGAAAAAATTCAAAACGACGACCACAATAACATTGTCAGGAATTTCTCAAAACTAGAAGTTGATAATCTTAACTTACAACTTAAATATCAACATCTAGAAGAAAGCATAAAAATATCAAATGTCAAGACATCTTCGGATGCTCCTGAGTTTGACACATGTTTTGAATTAGCCAAAAAGGATGAAGTAATTCAAGCTCACTCAAACACGATTCGGAAATTGAAGGTCCAAATTGCACAATTAAAGTCGAGCAAAAGCGACGTGACCAATACCAATTACCAAAAGTCGATAGATTCTCAAAACTTTCAGAAACAAGGCATTATCAATGAATTACAACATGAAAATTGGTGGCTTCGTGCTGAAATGTCAAATGCTAAACAACGTTACAAAGAGTTATTTGAGTCTATTAAAATAACACGTGACCAAAACAATGAAAGAGTCACTTCTTTGTTAAACGAAATTGAGAATCTAAAGACTATGGTGAAGGGTAAAATGCCCGTCATTTCATGTGATCATGCAATTTCCAATGTACATGCTTGTAAGAAATATGTGTGCGATGCTGTGAATCTTCCCCTTAGGAACAATAAGTTAGTTCATAGCAACTATCTTAGAAATCTTAAGGATTGTCTGGCCATACTTAGAGAAACCATTGAAGATGAGAGGATACCTAAACCACAGGATGATGTTATTGTTGGTGCTTGCTTCCTCACTAATAGAGCCCATGAATTATTAGAATATGCTATAGGATCATGCCCCAAGAATGATAACAAGTCGGATAGGTCATTTGAGTCACACTCTAACAGTGGCAACAAACATGTTACATTAGATTATCCCCAAACCATGTCGCAATCCACCATCATGATCACCGGTAAACAAGTAGCAACTAATCATACTAATGTTCCCGTCATTGCTTCTACAGGAGTAAAAGGTGTATCTAATGCTAGCAAGTCACAACCTAGGTGCAATACAAAGAATGATAGGACTTTGCCGGCTAAGAGTACACTTATGAAAGAAGTAGAAGAATCCTCTAGGAACAATAAAGTTATGCTTAATGAAAGGAATCGAGTTGAATCAAACATTTGTGTTAACAATGATGTAATTAATTCGAATTCTGGTGCTATTTGTAAGACTTGTAACGAATGTTTATTTTATGGTAATCATGATGCTTGTGTTGTGTACTTTCTAAAATCCACTATGAAATCTATGGTTATGAATGTTTCGAGTGATAAAAGGGTAAAACAAGTATGGAATAAAACAAGAAAAGTGTTCACTAATGTTGGTTATCAATGGAGACCTACTGGAAGGAAATTCACCCTAGGTGAAAAGTGCCCAATGACTAGGATCACTAACTCCAAAGTTGTGCCAATTAAGAAGTGGAGACCGATTGGTAGAATGTTCCCAATAGAAGCACTTAGTACCACTCCTAGTTCTAGTGCATCAAAATGTGAAAATTCCAGTGAGATATTTGTAACATATGATAATCCAATATTTGTGTGTGCTAACCAAACGGACCCCAATTGTTTGTGGGGCTCCAGCTTTTTCAGTTATCCACCATTGTCTGGTTTCAAATGCAGGTCGTACAAATCGTCCTTTGGTATTTGGACTCAGGCTGCTCAAAACATATGACTGGAGATCGCTCGCGGCTCAAGAATTTCGTGGAAATTATTGGTACAGTTAGATTTGGGAACGACCATTTTGGATCTATAATGGGTTATGGTGATTACGTCTTTGGAGACAGTGTGATATCCAGAGTTTACTACGTGGAAGGACTTGGGCACAATCTATTTTCTATTGGTCAATTCTATGATTCTGATCTTGAAGTTGCTTTCAGAAAGCACACCTGTTTTGTTAGAGAATTAGATGGTGTTGATCTCCTCAAGGGGAGTCGGGGCACTAATCTTTATACCATCTCTATCGAAGACATGCTACGGTCCTCTCCAATTTGCTTGCTTTCTAAAGCCTCCAAGAACAAATCATGGTTGTGGCATCGTCGTTTAAACCATTTGAACTTCGGTACCATCAATGAACTCACACGTAAGGATCTTGTTCGAGGCTTGCCCAGACTTAAGTGTGAAAAAGATCATTTGTGTTCAGCATGTCAAATGGGCAAGAGCAAAAAGCACACCCATAAACCCAAGACTGTCAATTCCATCATGGAAGTTCTACATACTCTTCACATGGATCTCTGTGGACCAATGAGAATTCAAAGTATCAATGGAAATAAATATGTGCTTGTTATCATCGATGATCATTCTCGATTCACGTGGGTAAAGTTTCTACGATCAAAAGACGAAACTCCGAAAACCATCATCAAACTCATCAAGCAGTTGCAAGTTCGTCTCAACAAAACAGTTAGATTCATTCATATTGATAATGGAACGGAGTTTGTGAACAAACAACTTACTCAATTTTATGAAGGTGTCGGCATTAGTCATCAAAAGAGCATTCCACGTACTCCTCAACAAAATGGAGTTGTTGAAAGATGCAATCGCACCTTAGTTGAAGCCGCAAGGACTATGCTCATCTTCTCTAAAGGTCCTATGTTTCTTTGGGCTGAGGCAATTGCAACTGCATGTTACATACAGAACCGATCCTTGATACATCCTCTCCACTGCAAGACTCCATATGAACTGGTTCATTGCAGAATACCAGACCTTTCGTTTCTTTGAGTATTTGATGCACTGTGCTATCCAACTAATGACAGTGAAGACCTTGGGAAGCTCAAGGCCAAGGCCGACATTGGTTTCTTCGTTGGCTATGCTCCAGAGCGAAAGGGGTACCGAATCTACAACAAACGTACCAGAGACATAATGGAAACAATCCATGTTACTTTCGATGAGCTGACTGAGCAACCGGTTCCTGGACAATCAAGTTCTAGACCCGTACCTAACCTTTTGTCTCTTGGACCTATAAGCTTCAGGCTTGTACAGAATCCCACTCCTGCTACTCCTTTTGTACCTCCTACAAGTGAAAATTGGACGAAACTGTTTGACCCTATGTTTGATGAGTACTTTGAACCTCAACATGTGGATGCTCCAGAAGCCACAGTGGTTCAACAACTAGGTGGGGTAGCAAATGTCCTAGTTGATAATGATGGGCCATCCACTTCGTTGTCATGGGATCCTGAAGCCCCCACCATCAGTCGCTTAGTTACCACTTCCAATGACCAACCTCTATTTGTACAACGAGTAGTAGTTGTGGATAATTCGTCTGAAGTAAATCCTTTCGCTCCAGCTAATAATGAGCCATTTGTTAACATCTTTGCCCCTGAATCATCAAATGATGCTACATCCTCTGACGAATCTAACACGGCTACCTCAGTTCCCTATCCTCAATCCCATGAATACCTTAGGAAATGGACAAATGATCACCCAATTGACAACATTATTGGAAACCCTTCGCGTCCGGTATCTACCCGCAAGCAACTTGCAACCGACACATTGTGGTGCTTCTTCAATTCTGTCCTCTCTAAAGTTGAACCAAAAGACATCAAGGATGCAATGTCTAAACACTCATGGTTCACTGCAATGGTGGACGAGATTCATGAGTTTGACCGACTGGATGTGTGGGAATTAGTACCGCCTCCCGATTGTGCTATGACCATTGCTCTTAAATGGATATTTAAGGTTAAACTTGATGAGCATGGAGACGTATTGAAGAACAAGGCTAGGCTTGTGGCAAAAGGATATCATCAAGAAGAAGGTATAGACTTTGAAGAATCCTTCGCACCTGTTGCTAGAATTGAAGCCATAAGAATATTTCTCGCAAATGCTGCAAGTCAAAACATGGTGGTTTATCAAATGGATGTCAAGACTGCATTCTTAAATGGCGATCTAAAAGAGGTGGTATATGTAACCCAACCCGAAGGTTTTGTGGATCCAGAACGCCCTAATCATGTGTATCGTTTGAAGAAGGCTCTCTATGGGCTTAAGCAAGCGCCTAGGGCGTGCTATGACACCTTGTCTAAATTTCTTCTTGGTAACAAATTTTCCAAAGGCGTTGTTGATCCTACACTCTTTACCAGAAAAACGAGCAAAAACCTTCTTCATGTACAAATCTATGTTGATGACATCATATTTGCCTCCTCTAATCCCAAAGAGTCTGATCGTTTCTCCCTAGAGATGAGTTCTGAATTCCAGATGTCTGTGATGGGTCAAATGTCTTTCTTTCTAGGATTGCAAATTTCTCAAAATCCCAATGGCATCTTCGTCAATCAATCCAAGTATGCCAATGAAATTTTGAAGAAATTTGGATTCGATTCATGTGACTCCTATGATTGAAAGATCAAAACTAGATGAAGATGATGTTGGAATCCCGGTCGAACAAACCAAGTATCGAAGCATGATTGGTTCCTTAATGTATCTTACTACCAGCAGACCAGATCTTCTATTTGCTGTTTGCATGTGTGCTCGGTATCAATCCAAACCCACCAAGAAACATCTAGAAGCGGTCAAGAGAGTCTTTCGGTATCTTAAAGGTACAATCCACATGGGCCTATGGTACCCCAAGGACACTTCTATGGCTCTCACAGCATATTCTGATGCTGACCATGCGGGATGTGAAGACACTCGTCGCAGTACATCTGGGGGTGCTCAGTTTTTGGGTAATAAGCTAGTCAGTTGGTCGTCAAAGAAACAAATGAGTACATCTATCTCCTCCACAGAAGCTGAATACATTCCTATGTCCTCGTGCTGTGCTCAGATCTTATGGATGAGATCTCAACTTTCAGACTATGGCTTCGTATGCAACAAGATTCCCATGTACTGTTACAACAAAAGTGCAATTGCACTCTGCTGCAACAATGTCCAGCACTCAAGGACTAAGCACATTGACATTCGACATCACTTCATCAGGGAGCAAGTTGAGAAAAGAATTGTGGAACTTTACTTCGTGAGGACTGAGTTCCAGCTAGCTGATATCTTCACCAAAGCACTTTCTAGGGACCGATTTCAATTCATCCTCCCACGCCTTGGTATGAAGTGTCTCACGCCTGAGGATCTCGTACGTCTTCAGGAAGATCAGGAGGAGTAAAGGGGTTGCTTCACATATCCTTTGTACATAATATTAACACAAAAAGAAAATAGAAAAATATAAAACCTATAAAATCCATAAAAATCTGAAAAATCATATAAAATACAAAAATATTCTTCTCACGACATGTCTCTTGTGTAATCAATATTATGTACGATTCTAGAAATGTCATTCAATAATGACACGGAATCATACATATGCTTGAGCAAGAGTTTTTCGGTTTCAAATAAGGTTTTTTCTAAAAGATGTCGTTCCTCAAAATAGTCTTCAAAAATAATGGCTTGTAGTCATTTTAGGCTGCAACCCGGACTTTAAAAATATGGCTTGCAGTCATTTCAGGCTGTAACCTGGACTTCAAAACTTTGGTTTGCTATTACTTCAGATAGCAACCCGTTTTTTAAAATGAGGAAAACACGTCGCCAAAAAGACGGTTGTTCCTAGCAAAGGGTGTCGTTCATCCGAGCGTGAATTACTTAATATTCGTGCACCTTCGATCTAATGTACGCTTCAGTGCATTATTTCTTGATAAAGAAGAGAAATCTTCTTTTTATCGCCAAATACTTTCCCTTCTATGATTTTTCCAGATGGTATTTGTGCAAAACTTGGTGGTACCATGAGATTTGGTTTGGAAATCAATTTGAACTCGGAATTTTGATAAAAATTTTCACTCAATCAATGACTTTAATATTTTATGAAAATATTTCTGTTTTAACATCCGTCGTTGATTGAGGGGGAGAATGATTTCTCAAAATTTTATGTATCATCAAAACTCTCCACTTTGTACAAAATGTGGAAAACTAGAAGGGGGGGTTGAATAGTTTTACGTCTTTTTAATTTGTTATAAAAGATATTTTTAGTGTTTTCTTAGTTTTTAAAATTTAGATTCGATAATATATGATCTCAAGTCTTGCACAATATAAACAACTATCAATAAGTAAGATATAACAATGATAAGTAAAGAAATAAATGAGAGATGAAAAGATCAAACCGCGAGACAAGAGATTTACAGTGGTTCGGCTACAAGGACACCTTCCTTGCCCTACTCCACTCCCCGAGCACCTAACTCGAGAGTTTTATTCACTATATCAACAAGCTCCCTTATGGCGGAGAAAACCTTACACCAGTTTACACACCACAACTTCTTCACAACTAAACCACAACTTCTACACAACTTCTTCACACCAATCTACTTCACAACTAACTACTTCACGCCTATCTTCTTCACACCAATTTTCTTCACAGCTAACAACTTCACACCTAGCTTCTTCACTACAATCTAATTCCTAACTTTTCTTCTTCACACCAAACAACTAACTAATCACACAATCAATATACCTAGCATAACTATCTACAATCAAATATTCACAACAATCTTCACAAAGAATTATGTAGATAATCTTGATGATGTACCAACAACTTGGATGTGGAGGTCACAACAAGTTGTAATACTTCTTGTCTTGGAGGATAGAAGTATTCTTCTCTTGCACTTGAGAGGATGATGTTTGAAGCACTTTGAAACAAAGAATTAGGTATTTTTGATCAAAGGATTAAGAGAATAGAAATGGGGATCTAGAACAGAAAGTTTAGGAGTGCAAAAGGTGAGAAAATTCTGTGGGATGAACCAGTATTTATAGCAAGAAAATTTACTGTTCTGGAGCGTGGCCGGTACCCTTAATTAGGGGCCGGTCTCTTAATGATTAAGGGGGCCGCCTAAGGAATTAAGGGGGCCGCCCCTTCAGAACGTTTGATTTTCTTGTCTTCTAGTGGGGAAAATTTTTCTGGATAAAATTTGCCATTTTTGGTTGGAAATTTGAAATCATATATTTATAATGAATTAAACATATTCTTTTAATTCCATAAGTAATTTTGTAAAAGATATAGAATGTTTAATACATTTTATAAAAATTATAGTGATTAGAAAAATTTCCTTTGATCATGAAATGCAATAAACACTTTGTTTATTCATACCTTAAGTGATATGGATACAAAGATAAATATTAAGCACTAAAAACTTGTTTACGTCATAAGTTTTAGATTAATGAGTTTATGCTTTGTAATTATCAAAACATAGAGATATTGTTAATATGCTAAAAATATTTTTAGACATTATTTATGTCAACAATCTCCCCCTTTTTGATGATTACAAAACCTTAAACTCATTAGGTCTAAAAATAATTTTTAGACAAGTATTATTAGAGTTTAACATTCTCTTCTCCCCCATTTTTGTAAAATCAAAAAGGTTTGGCCGTTTAAACTTCATAAAATAAGTTAAACGGGTAGAGACCTCCCCCTTGATGTATGCTCCCCCTTATTTTAGGGCACCAAGGAAACGAGCTATGAAAATCTTGGCTACAAAAATATGTGAGGAGAACAAGACACATATATATATGCAAAGCAATAATTATGCAAATAAAAATAGATTCATTCAAGCATCATAGAAATGATTAGCATTACAACATTCAATATGCTTAAGGCATATTGATTACAATAAAACAAAAGAAAAGACATAGTCCTATATAGCCTAAGAGAGCACTTGGACTTGCTTGCAACCCATAGTTGATTGTTTTATTTGCTTGAAGGAGAACATAAGCATATAGCTTAGTTGTTAGATGGAGAGGGATATGGAGTGGGGTATGGAGCGGAAGAGGTGGATCTTACGATGTTGTATCGTGTTAAGGGTGGTATGGGATGAGGACGAGTGAGGAGATATACAATCCAAGAAATATCTTCACTCAAGTATAGGATTTGTTTTTGAAGAAAGATGCAACAAGGGAAATAGTGAGTGTGGTTTGTAACTTGATCCAAGTTGAGAGAGTGGGGTAGGCAATTGTTGTAGGGTGATGATGGAAGTTGCCCTTTGTTGCGTTGTGTAAGATGCATGGCATTGAGATCACTAAGATCATGGATTTGGGATATTTCATCACGGAACCTTTGCTTTTCCGTGGCAATGCGGAGAGAGTCATTTTGTTGATATGGATGAATTGGGTTTGTGTAGTTGGAATTGTAATTGGATGGTTGATCAAACTTGTATGGATCATTATAAATGGTTGGTGGATGAGATGAGTGGTTTGGCATGAGGGAAGATGTTTGGCCAATGTTGTATGGTTTGTAAAGAGGATCAAATGAATGTCCTTGTGAATTTGGTGTAAAGTTTGGGAAGTAAGTGGTTGGAGGTGTTGAGTGATTTCCAATTTCATTGGTTATGATGGATTTGTTACGAGGGCTTTTTCTTCGCCAAACGGGTTTTTCCGTCATTCTTGCAAGCCTTGGGGCTTTTGGTTTTGGTTTGTTTGGAGAAGTCATGAAGGGATGAATGAAGAGTTTTGAGGATTGGGGGTATTTATAGTGTAAGATTTGTGTGTTTATGGATGGATAAAGTTTGTCTGGGAGATTAGGACAAAATGTGTTGGTGAAAAATGGGAAATGTAGGTTGAAATGGGCTAAAAATCAGAAAACATTCTGTAAACCCGACCATTAGATGGCCGGTCCCCTTAATTAGGGGGTGGTCCCCTTAATGATTAAGGGGGCCGCCTTACAAAATTAAGGGGGCCGCCCATCTGGTGATTTCCAGATTGCCAGAATTGGGTTTTTGGCAGAAAATTTGCAGAAAGGTTGTGTATTTTGGATTAGAATTCAAGCAAGTTCAATTCCTTTAGGCAATATAGCATCTAATCTAATCAAGATATAGCATACATGCAAAAACACATAAGCAAAAGAGCAAATAAGTAACACATAATAAGCAAAAGGAGACAAGAAAGGGCAAGAGCACTTAAACTTCCTAAGGCACCTATCTTAGATCAAAGGCAAAGTTAACTAGTGAGTGGAAAACTAGTTGTCACACCCCCAATTTACCTGACTTGCAGCGGAATGGAATACCTGGGGGTGTCTGTCATAGCACCACAGTTACAGTTACATTGAACGACCTAAAGTGTCGTTTGGAAAATATAGCATTTGATCATTGAAATAATTCAGAGTTTACAAAATGAGGTCCCCAAAATGTGTTGCATGTTCATGAAAAATAAGCCATACTAGATCAAATGTTTACATAAGTGCATGAAATAATGATGTGACGCGTCGACTCCGCGACTCCATGAAGGTCCAAATGCATGTCACATGAGCTACCTTAATAACCTGAAATACATTGCTAAAACGTCAACACGAATGTTGGTGAATTCCATAGGTTTGTAAAATGTAATAATGTACGGCCACCACAAGTAAAAATGCAAGATAAGAATCTCGTGAAAATTGTACAATAGCCTTAAGCTCATGACACCGAAGCTATGACTGATGAAACTGTAAGCCCCTCCCGAATGTTCTGCCGAAACATTCAAATGTAAAAGACATGAAATGCATCCGCTTACTGTTGGTATCCACTACCACGGATGGAGGCGTCACCCTCGATAGATCTATCCACTCACTCTCGCTTAGTACTTGAAATTAACGGTTCATGATGTACAGGGGACTTTTCACATGGCAAGGTAACTTAAGCTATGTACATGTTTGAATACTTGGGCTCGTACTGAAATAATTGATGCAATGTATTCCCCCCGTGGGATTTGAAATCAAAATATTGTATTGAAAACGGGGCTATGAAAACTCACCTTAACTGATGAAACTGTCATGAAATGAAATGAACACCAATGAACCATTTGCTGTCGTAACCCAATATGATGGTACCATGAACATGTACTGAGCTGAAAACAAGGCGCGCATACTAGCCGCAACCTAATGTAAATGATGAACGATCTACTTTAGATCATGAAATGATGTTATGAATGTCCATGCACATGTTTACTATACCACTCTACTCTTTAGGAAAACACTTGTATTGTCAAAAATATATAATCCAAGAATTTGGAAAATATTGCTATTAGAAAATATAAATGGCTAGTTATAATATATATACTTATATATATAACGTAAGTTTCCTTGTTAGCGTTGAAATACTCGGGTTGTAATCCTTGAAATGATGAAAACATACTCATAATAACTAATACTACGTTAGTTATAAAGCTCGGTACTTGACATTATGTTTAGCTTAAAAATGCACTTCGTAGTTTTTGCGCCAAATTATATTAAAAGCTGTCAATTATAAAAGAGTTTTAGCCGATATTCAAACGAGTATATCTTTGTCGTTACTTGTCCGTTTTACTTGTTCTTTATATCCACGGTTTCGTCTTAGTATGTAGTAATATATTTTGGAAAGCTCGGCTCCTCCGGGTTACGTCTAAAGCCTCTTTTTGACCGACGAAAAATGTCCAACAGCAACTATTTTTCCAGAAAATACTTTTCGTCTATAATCTTGCAAAAATCATAACTTCTTCGTTATAAGCTCTTTTTAATCCGTTCTTTCGCCTACGGATTCGTTTTTGAAAGTATTTTCTAAAAATTTTGCCAAAGTTTCCTTGGTGTTTACTGATTTTCCAGATTTTTACAAAATGGGACAGCATGTCTAAAATGAGTTCCAAATCAAGTTTCCAAGGTTAAAAACCAATTTCTACCATCACCAAACCTCTTGTAATCACCACATGACTAATCTAATCTTACCATACACCTTCTTAGGGTGCCATGGACTCCTAACCAAGTTATTAGAGCTAGGGGATTCATAACAAGAAAGTTAGGGTTTGTATGTTACTTTTTAGCCAAAATAAAGTGTAGTATAGCTACTTATACATGGTTTTTAGCATGATTCTTATGTAATACATGTAAAAATAGGATGATTCATGAAAAAATAAAGATGAAAACTTACTTGACAAAATGAGGTGATTATTGGATGATTATGCTTGTTGTTCTTGATTAGACTTGTAAAATGAACAACTTTTGTGTTTTACTTTATGGAAAATCATCACTTGATCTATGAGATCAATAAAAGTCGTGGGTTTCAAGAGGAGGAAGAAGAAAATGGGTTTTTGATCTTTCTAAAAAGTTAGATTATGATTTGTGATTTTTGTTAATGAAATGTTTATAAGGTTTATTAGTATAATAATGATAATTCAATGCACATGGTTAAAAAGGGTGGCACATGGCCGGTTTTGGGTGTGAAAAGGGAGTAGCCAACACGGTTTTGATCACTTAGAAAATGTAGTGTAGCGTTACGTGTTATTACGCGTTATTCGTTAAAATCGGGGTACCGGGTTTAATAGCAATAAACGTTCACGAAGTATACCGGGATGAAATAAAGTTATAATAATGTTAAAAACATATTAAAAATATGTTGGGTACATTTACTGAGTGATCGGGTGATTATTGTTTAGTTTTCACGAAAACCGTCGTAATATTCATAAGCGTACGTTAAAAATAAAATAAATTTCCAAAATACTGGGTAACTGAATGTTATAACTTTTATGATGTTAAAATGGATATAAAAATATGTCGGGACCATTGTGGGAATATTTAGATATATTCGTCGTGTATAAACCGGGTGTTAACGTTTATTATAATTACGTATACGTAAAAACGCTAAATGTACTGAATATAGTAATTTGAAAATCCTGAGAGTGGTATAACATGAAAATGCTGTTATGATGATATGCAGACTATCTCCAGTCCGTATGCAGTGTTCTCAACACTAATGAAATGAATTCGCACCTAACCCAATCCGGTTACGCGAATTTGAATATCCGTAAACTAAATTTACGATGAAATGTGTAATGCACGTGAATGATGAAATCTTTTCCCGCAATGAATAGTGTTCCATGAATAGTAAATTTCCCAAAAGTTTCTCAGAATATCAAATTGACCTCGAAAACGATGAATAGTAAACTGATGAATAGTGTTTTGATGAATAGTGTTTGATGAATAGTGTTTTTCCAAAGTTCGGGAAATGACCTGAAATGACCTGAAATGGTGAGTTGTGACAGTCTTCCCCCCTAAAAGGAACTTCGTCCCGAAGTTCAGTTTATGTTGGTCTCTGAGAATGTATTGATGAAAAGGTGATGATATTCGAGAATTCCAGCGAACCCTAACGATAGGAATTCGACTCTGTTTCAACTGTTTGACCACACGGTCCATGATTTCTGTTGGTTCTCTTACAAGGTCTGAGATTGTTATTTGGGTTGGATCCCTTCCAATGGAATCATGAGTAACTCATCTGTAAGTCATTTCTGGGGATCTGAAAATGTGAAATATGTTCGTGTAATCCTGTTGTTCTCTGGCAATGTTCAAGTCTAACGGCCACTATGCCTTCTCTGTTAGAATATAAATGGTCTAGTGTATATTGGTGTAACTTTCCAAGTTTTCTGAATGATAACATGCATTTCCTAGGCAGAACTTTCTGCATAACTCTGCAGAACTTGAAGTTTTAATGGTTTACGACTTATTGAACTTGTAACTGATTCTTGACTTGTAGGAAATTCTGGTTATCTCATGAATGCCTACTGAACTAGTGAGTTGAGCTTTTTCTGAGTTTGGCCCATCAATCAATGGTTTGCGCTTCTTACTGTTTTAAATGTGACACTGGTAATATATATACTGCTGAATTCTGCCAGAACTCAAGTTTGTATGCTAGTTGGTCGATTCTAAAATGAATCTTAAATAGTCCAATATGCTAAAGGTTCAACCTTTCTTTTTATCCAATTTGTATCGTGCCAATCCAAGGTAATGCTTTTAACTTAGTTTGTTCTCCTACCTGAATCTGGATGGTTTGTTGTTCAGGATATCCAATCCAAATGATGTGTGTTATGTACCAACCTAACTTCTGCCAGTTTCCCGTTGTTGGTGTGATAACTATTGTTGTAGATGAATTTGATTTATGTTAAGTGATTAGTCCAACCATTTCTAAGGTCAATCACTCATGCTCTGAGCATACTTTCCTATGTTTGAATTGTTCTCTCGCTTTGACCATCGTTCTGAGGATGATAGGTGATGTTCACATCTAAATGGGTTTCTGAAGGAAATCCTGAAATGAATACCTGAGGTCCAAGTTGAATCGGTTTCCTTAACAGGAAATACTGAAATGGGTACAATAAACCTTTGTGACTAATTCCACAACGTTCGGTCCTTCGAACTTGGCGTTATCTGTAAGGGATAGAATATAGGTAACAATTTGATTCCTTGTGTTTTGTTCCAACGGATGATAAGACATATGTCCTTCTTTGTCTAGTGGGTTTGGTCTCCACTACTGAAGTTCATGATCAATTTGTGAGGTCCTCCTAATTCCTTCACCACATATACCAAATATTCTCTATTGTCCAGTCACAAATCCTAAATGCATAAGCGATGTTGTAGAGAAATTTGTTCTGGAAATTTGTCTCGCGATTGTGAGTTTTAGTTGAAATCCTTTTCTGAATAAACGAATTTAGAAAAATGGAGCAAATGATTTACTGAGTAATATTTTCCTTGATGATTCAAAATCCAGTAGTTATGAAATAGGAACTGTTTTCAAACATGTTGTGATTAAGACTGCTTACCAAAGTTTGATGTTTATGTATATTTCTCATTGTACAATAGTGTTGCTAAAGTTTGACCAAAAAGGATCGCACTTGTTCAAAATAGGAATTTCAGAAATCATTTTTCCACAGGGTATGTGATTTATGTAAACGCATCAACTTTATTTAAAAAGTGAAAACACTGATAAGGATAAAATGATAGAATAGGAAATGTTCGCTTAAATGCATAGATGTCTAACACTTAGTTCCTGAGGTTGGATAATGTCTATTGGTGGTTATCTGGCATGACTACAAGCATAGGCATTTAGACTAACTTAAGTCCTGAAATAGTTTATCGTTGTAATAGACAAGACGAAGGTATCACTTGATGTTGTGTCGATGAATATCTATTCTGTTTTCCCATGTAGATGAGGAGATATGTTCTGGCTTGATCCCTTGCTTAGTATGAAGGTGAGGTTATCTGAAATTTCTAGACATAAGGCCTTAGAGGAATCTACATCGATATTCTTGATTCAAACAATTGTCCTTTGTGAAAACTTACTGCAGGAAAGTTTATGTATGGATAAGGCCATGTTTAAATGAAATGCTCTACAGTCTCAATTAGAAGCTGGGTTTATTTCTATTGTGTTGTCATGCGGACATTTATTGAGTTCAATCCTGTAGCTCAGTATAGCTAGTACCCTTGAATAATGACATTGGACAACTAAGTCAGAGATGGTAATTAGGATGGTCTCGCAGTATCTGAGGATTTGTTGTTGAGTTATGAATTCTCTCACTATATGCTTCTAGTCCTGGTTACTAGTTCTGTACTCCTTTCATTGCTTTTATTGTATAAAGGAATCCTGCATGTAATTGATATGGAAAGTCTCTTCTAGGAAAATCAATGGGAAAATCCAACTTAATGGCTAAGTGAGTGACTTGTGGGGTAAGTATCCAGGGATAGTTCAGCAAAATGGATGTTTATGAATGAGTTCCTTTGTTTACAAAACTTTTGGATGAAGATTGTTAGTACAATCCTTTGAAAAGGTAATTATTTCCTTCATGGCATAATCCTTCCTGAATTTTACATAGGTGATCAGGCTATGTATAATTGAGGACTAATGATGCGATGTTAGATTTTGTCAAAATATCATAACTTTTATCAAAAATTTTAGATGGTGTTCAACACATTGTTATAACAAATGATGTCCTGATGTTTCCTTTCAAGTAACATGAAAATTGCTTCGCGTAATAATAGTAAATACTTGGTGTAATGACAGAAAAATCAATGTATAGGATGGTAATAAAATAGCTTACTTCAGAAAATTTTTCTGTAAAACAGTTTCCCCATATGATAGTAAAATAGCTTGATTGGTGTATTGGATACGTGGGTGAATCTTGTCAAATGGTAATAGTCTACTAATTCGTCAAATACGAAATCAACCTAATACCTGATGAGACAATGCTAAAATGTTGCTAAACGATTGAAGTCTAAGCAATCGGGATAGAAAATGGAGTAAATGATGGTACTAGTGTATGGAATACTACCCTCTTTCGCGCTACCTCGCGACATCCAAAAGGTAAAACTAAAGTACACACTGTGGGAAGGCCAATAGTGTAATAAGTAACTGATGGTGGTGATAGTACCTGAGTAGTAAGTGCCCTACTAGTGATGGAAAGAAAACACACTATCTTCCTTGTAATAAGCATCCTAATAAGTCCATTAAGATAAATTCTGAATACACTACCAAAAGGCATTCTATGTACGGGCTGAATGATAGGAAGACTCTGTTCCTATGGCAAATCAATAGTACTAATGGTGGTGTAAATGCAACTGATGGTATAATGGTAGTGGAAGATGACAAGGCATCTTCAATGTCGGAATCCGATAAAAAGTTGTCAGGGTGAGTATCTGAAGACATGTCATTTGTGAACCAGGTCAATAAAATGATATACATATACGGATATGAGTATAAATAACTCGCACAGGGGATGTATAAAACAGCATGTATCATGATTATGCACTTATGATGAAATGATGAGATGCTATGATGATGTGGTTATAGTCTAGGGTCCAAGATACATCCTAGTTCGCTATAACCTTAGCTCTGATGCCAATCTGTCACACCCCCAATTTACCTGACTTGCAGCGGAATGGAATACCTGGGGGTGTCTGTCATAGCACCACAGTTACAGTTACATTGAACGACCTAAAGTATCGTTTGGAAAATATAGCATTTGATCATTGAAATAATTCAGAGTTTACAAAATGAGGTCCCCAAAATGTGTTGCATGTTCATGAAAAATAAGCCATACTAGATCAAATGTTTACATAAGTGCATGAAATAATGATGTGACGCGTCGACTCCGCGACTCCATGAAGGTCCAAATGCATGTCACATGAGCTACCTTAATAACCTGAAATACATTGCTAAAACGTCAACACGAATGTTGGTGAATTCCATAGGTTTGTAAAATGTAATAATGTACGGCCACCACAAGTAAAAATGCAAGATAAGAATCTCGTGAAAATTGTACAATAGCCTTAAGCTCATGACACCGAAGCTATGACTGATGAAACTGTAAGCCCCTCCCGAATGTTCTGCCGAAACATTCAAATGTAAAAGACATGAAATGCATCCGCTTACTGTTGGTATCCACTACCACGGATGGAGGCGTCACCCTCGATAGATCTATCCACTCACTCTCGCTTAGTACTTGAAATTAACGGTTCATGATGTACAGGGGACTTTTCACATGGCAAGGTAACTTAAGCTATGTACATGTTTGAATACTTGGGCTCGTACTGAAATAATTGATGCAATGTATTCCCCCCGTGGGATTTGAAATCAAAATATTGTATTGAAAACGGGGCTATGAAAACTCACCTTAACTGATGAAACTGTCATGAAATGAAATGAACACCAATGAACCATTTGCTGTCGTAACCCAATATGATGGTACCATGAACATGTACTGAGCTGAAAACAAGGCGCGCATACTAGCCGCAACCTAATGTAAATGATGAACGATCTACTTTAGATCATGAAATGATGTTATGAATGTCCATGCACATGTTTACTATACCACTCTACTCTTTAGGAAAACACTTGTATTGTCAAAAATATATAATCCAAGAATTTGGAAAATATTGCTATTAGAAAATATAAATGGCTAGTTATAATATATATACTTATATATATAACGTAAGTTTCCTTGTTAGCGTTGAAATACTCGGGTTGTAATCCTTGAAATGATGAAAACATACTCATAATAACTAATACTACGTTAGTTATAAAGCTCGGTACTTGACATTATGTTTAGCTTAAAAATGCACTTCGTAGTTTTTGCGCCAAATTATATTAAAAGCTGTCAATTATAAAAGAGTTTTAGCCGATATTCAAACGAGTATATCTTTGTCGTTACTTGTCCGTTTTACTTGTTCTTTATATCCACGGTTTCGTCTTAGTATGTAGTAATATATTTTGGAAAGCTCGGCTCCTCCGGGTTACGTCTAAAGCCTCTTTTTGACCGACGAAAAATGTCCAACAGCAACTATTTTTCCAGAAAATACTTTTCGTCTATAATCTTGCAAAAATCATAACTTCTTCGTTATAAGCTCTTTTTAATCCGTTCTTTCGCCTACGGATTCGTTTTTGAAAGTATTTTCTAAAAATTTTGCCAAAGTTTCCTTGGTGTTTACTGATTTTCCAGATTTTTACAAAATGGGACAGCATGTCTAAAATGAGTTCCAAATCAAGTTTCCAAGGTTAAAAACCAATTTCTACCATCACCAAACCTCTTGTAATCACCACATGACTAATCTAATCTTACCATACACCTTCTTAGGGTGCCATGGACTCCTAACCAAGTTATTAGAGCTAGGGGATTCATAACAAGAAAGTTAGGGTTTGTATGTTACTTTTTAGCCAAAATAAAGTGTAGTATAGCTACTTATACATGGTTTTTAGCATGATTCTTATGTAATACATGTAAAAATAGGATGATTCATGAAAAAATAAAGATGAAAACTTACTTGACAAAATGAGGTGATTATTGGATGATTATGCTTGTTGTTCTTGATTAGACTTGTAAAATGAACAACTTTTGTGTTTTACTTTATGGAAAATCATCACTTGATCTATGAGATCAATAAAAGTCGTGGGTTTCAAGAGGAGGAAGAAGAAAATGGGTTTTTGATCTTTCTAAAAAGTTAGATTATGATTTGTGATTTTTGTTAATGAAATGTTTATAAGGTTTATTAGTATAATAATGATAATTCAATGCACATGGTTAAAAAGGGTGGCACATGGCCGGTTTTGGGTGTGAAAAGGGAGTAGCCAACACGGTTTTGATCACTTAGAAAATGTAGTGTAGCGTTACGTGTTATTACGCGTTATTCGTTAAAATCGGGTACCGGGTTTAATAGCAATAAACGTTCACGAAGTATACCGGGATGAAATAAAGTTATAATAATGTTAAAAACATATTAAAAATATGTTGGGTACATTTACTGAGTGATCGGGTGATTATTGTTTAGTTTTCACGAAAACCGTCGTAATATTCATAAGCGTACGTTAAAAATAAAATAAATTTCCAAAATACTGGGTAACTGAATGTTATAACTTTTATGATGTTAAAATGGATATAAAAATATGTCGGGACCATTGTGGGAATATTTAGATATATTCGTCGTGTATAAACCGGGTGTTAACGTTTATTATAATTACGTATACGTAAAAACGCTAAATGTACTGAATATAGTAATTTGAAAATCCTGAGAGTGGTATAACATGAAAATGCTGTTATGATGATATGCAGACTATCTCCAGTCCGTATGCAGTGTTCTCAACACTAATGAAATGAATTCGCACCTAACCCAATCCGGTTACGCGAATTTGAATATCCGTAAACTAAATTTACGATGAAATGTGTAATGCACGTGAATGATGAAATCTTTTCCCGCAATGAATAGTGTTCCATGAATAGTAAATTTCCCAAAAGTTTCTCAGAATATCAAATTGACCTCGAAAACGATGAATAGTAAACTGATGAATAGTGTTTTGATGAATAGTGTTTGATGAATAGTGTTTTTCCAAAGTTCGGGAAATGACCTGAAATGACCTGAAATGGTGAGTTGTGACACTAGTGATGGAGCAAGATGACAACATTATTAGTGAATTTGTCCTAGTGTGTGTCTATATGCAACAAATGTGGAGTTGTGATTGTTTCGACTCCTAAATGCAAAGAGAGATAACGATCCTAAGAAACAATTCAAAAGATCTCCTTGATTCAATTTTTGCTCGATTCATGAACATCAATAATATATATTAGATTATATATTTTGACAATTTATGTGAGAGTTTATGCATGATTTAGGAAAATGTTTTTTTAGCGTTTGTCAACAATGCAAGGAAAATGATTTTCATGTAATTCCTAGATGTGAGAATAGTTTTCCAGAAATTTTGATTGGGTTTTACAAGAGAGTATATGCAAATGAAAGTGAGGTTTCCCAATCATTAATTTTGTGCAAAATGGATTCCTAGACTCAGAAGTGAAGAAGTGGACGAAAAGTAAATTTTATGCAAGTATAAATTTGTGTTAGTTCAATATAATTTAGTTAACTTGTTCCATCATTCCTAATCCTAAACGCAAGTGGTTGAATAATTCACGCTTAAGGGGTTTTGTGAATATATCTGCAATGTTATCTTCCGATGCAACTTTTTCTATAGATATGTTTCCTTTTTGTACATTATCCCTAAGAAAGTGCGTATTTCTATATGTTTAGTCCTAGAGTGTTGCACCGGATTTTTACTTAAATCTATCGCACCTTTGTTATCACACATAATGGGAACGTTTTCTAACCTAATGCCATAGTCTATAAGAGCTTGTTTCATCCATAGTGCTTGTTGACATGCCTTTCCAGCGCTTACATATTCGGCTTCGGTGGTAGAAATAGGAAGAGCTGTTTGCTTCTTCGAAAACCAAGATGTTAGACAACATCCCATAAACGTGCAAATACCGCTAGTGCTTTTTCTATCTACGTAGTCTCCCGCATGACCTGAATCCGCATAGACGATGGTTTCTATGCCGGATCCCTTAGGATACCATAATCCTAGGTGTATAGTGCCTTTAATGTATCGGAAGATACGCTTAACCGCCTATAGGTGAGAGGTTTTGGGATCCTCTTGAAAACGGGCACAAAGGCAGACACTAAACATGATATCGGGTCTACTTGCCGTCAAGTATAATAAACTACCTATCATTCCTCTATACTTGGTGTTATCTACGGACTCACCTTCATCATCCTTTGTGAGCTTTACTTCCCTAGACATGGGAGTTTTCATGGGTTTTGAGTCTTCTAGGCCAAATTTCTTAAGCATTTCCTTAATGTACTTAGATTGGTTAAAGAATATTCCATCTTCTAATTGTTTTATTTGTAATCCTAGGAAGAAGTTAAGTTCACCCATCATACTCATCTCAAGCTCATCATGCATGATTTTGGCAAATTCATCACACATGTCTTGACAAGTCGATCCAAATATAATGTCATCAACATATATTTGAACAATGATGAGATTTGGGTATTTCCTTTTAGTGAAAAGAGTGTTATCTACCATTCCCATGGAATAATCATGTTTAATAAGGAAAGCTTTTAATCGATCATACCAAGCTTTGGGAGCTTGTTTGAGTCCATACAAAGCTTTCTTTAACTTATAAACATAATCAGGTTTTGCGAAGTCAATAAATCCTGGAGGTTGTGCCACATATACCTCCTCATTGATAAAACTGTTAAGGAATGCACTTTTCACGTCCATTTGGAATAACTTAAAATCTAGGGTGCATGCATAGGCAAGTAGTATCCTAATTGATTCTAATCTAGCTACGGGGGCATAAGTTTCGTCATAATCAATTCCTTCTTGTTGATTATAACCTTGGGCAACTAACCTAGCTTATTCCTAGTAACTACTCCATTTTCATCTAATTTATTCCTATATACCCATTTAGTTCCTATGATGGTCATATTCATTGGATTTGGGACTAATTCCCAAACATCATTTGCCTTAAATTGATTTAATTCTTCTTGCATAGCTATAACCCAACTTTCATCTTTTAAAGCCTCATTAATATTCTTATGTTCTATTGCTGAGAGGAAACAAAAGAAATTGTTTTTATCTTGGGCTTGTGACCTAAGGGTTCTTTGGTTAAGATGTCCTATTATATTATCTAATGGATGTGATCTAGATTCTTTAACATTAACAATTTCGTTATTTCCTAAGTGAATGTCTTCATTATCATTTCCTATGGGTTTTGTTTTACTAACCTCAATAGCTTCATCTTCGACTAAGTCATCATCTTCTAAAGGTGATGTTTTAGGAGGTGGTGGTGTTTCATCAAATGTTACATTTAGTGATTCTTCTACTTTCATGGAGTGTTTGTTAAGTATTATATATGCTTTACTATTTTGTGAGTATCCTAAAAATATTCCTTCATATGATTTTGGATCAAACTTAGTGAGGTAATCCTTAGTGTTTAGAATATAACATTTACTTCCAAATACCCTAAAGTAGCTTAAGTTTGGTTTTCTACCTCTTAGTAACTCATAAGGAGTTTTTCCTAGAATTCTCCTAATTGATACCCTATTTAAAATATAAGTCGATGTATCTACGGCGTGACACCAAAATTTTTGTGGGATGGTTTGTTCATTTAACATTGTTCTACTCACTTCTTGTAGTGACCTATTTTTTTTTTCTACTACGCCATTTGATTGAGGAGTACGAGGAGCGGAGAAATTGTGAGATATTCCATTTAACTCACAATATTTTCTGAATTGTACTTCGTTATCAAATTCCCTACCATGGTCCGTCCTAATGGCAACTATTGAGCATCCTAATTTATTTTGAATCATTTTACTAAATATTTCGAATTTTTCATAGGCTTGGGTTTTGTCACTTAAAAACCTAGTCCACGTGTATCGTGAGTAGTCATCTACTATTACTAAGGTATATTTGTTTCCTCCATAGCTCCGCACAGCGGATGGACCGAAAAGATCCATATGTAATAATTCTAGGCACCTAGTAGTGGATACTATATTCTTAGCTTTGTGACTAGCATGAGCTTGTTTTCCAATTTTACATGCATCACAAAAATGCTTGTCATATTTTAGATTAGGCAAATTTCTAACTAATTCCTTAGAGGCCAAAGATTATATTTGTTGCATGTTAGCATGTCCTAATCTCCTATGCCACAATGTAGAGTTTTCATCAAGGGTCGTTAGGCATATCATATCCTCAGGCTTGTTTCCTAGTTTCATAACATATATTCCACCTTTCCAAATTCCTTTAACTATAATTTTTCCATTCTTAACTATTTCGCTATCCTCTTCGGTAAAAGTGACTCTACATTTATTATCACATATTTGTCCTATACTAAGCAAGTTATATGTTAAATTATCTACATGCTCTACATTTTCAATAGTAAGTGAGTCTTGAGAAATCGTACCTTTGCCAATGATTTTTCCACGTAAGTCGCTACCGAAATTAACGTTACCTCCATTGTATGCCTTGTATGTAGAGAATAGCTTGCGGTTCCCCGTCATGTGCCTCGAACATCCGCTATCTTTGATCCATTCGTCAGGCTCCAAGTCAATTCCTAAACATATTTCGTCGGTTTCTTTTGCCATAAAACACTTTTCGTCTCTTGGCTTTTCAACTTCTTCTTTGTCACTATCACTCCATGTTCCACTAACAAATGCGCCTTGATTTTCATAACCCGGCGGCTTTAGACATTCGCCAATGAGATGATTTGGACTTCCTGATGAGGCGAAAAATGAACCACTTTTAGGGGGTCATTTAAGCCCGGAATTGAATTTATTTGATCAAATATTGCCCTAAATCGTTCCTTTTGTGATTTTAGGTACTTTGGGAGAGAAATCTGGAAAAGGAAGCAATTCGGACATTTTTGGAGCATAAAAGTGAAGAAAATGCCAAAGTCTTAATTTTCCTTGCCGGGAACAGTAGGTGACGGCGTCAAGAAGAAAATCTTGACGGCGTCAAGAGTAATTTCCATGACGATCCAGTACAGATTTGACAGCGTCCCAAGGTAGGGCATCAAGAGGAAAATGCATGACGGCCTAGAAATACATAACACATGACGGCGTCAAAAGTAGATCAAGGCAGTCCAAGGAGTATTTTGGCGGCGATATGACGGCGTCACAAATTTGTTCTTGACGCCGTCAGACCCTATTTCCTATATATAGTTTTCTAATTTTCACATTAAAAAGAGAGAAGTTTTGGAGAAACCCTAAGTCCGAACTTAATACGAATTTTACAGGTTTTTCAAGGGTTCTCAGCCCTTGATCCCTTTCATGTGTAATTGAGATAAGTATTCTTTTAATTCAATCAATATGTCTATGTGTTGGTTGTCTATATCTTGTTCTTGTCTTAATTCCATCATGCTAGTCTAGATCTATCTTGTGTTTGCTTGGATCTAATGAAACCTAGATGTTAATTATGTGTTGATTACTTGTTTATGGTTGTATTGGATGAATGATTTCGATGTTAGGCTTAAGAAAACTGGCAGATCTCCAAATGGTAACATGCTTGAACGTCTTAGGAAACATGAACTGACATGCACTAGGTTTTATTGGTTGTATTTAATGCATGAGTAAATTCTAATGATCCCATGTTAGGAGCTTCTTAGCCGGCTCGACATAGGAGTGAAGTAGGCACTTATAGGATTGGGGAATTAAGTGCGCCACCCCATGAATGGTATTAAGGAATACAATCCGTCATCCACGCAACTATAACAAGTAATTAACGTGTAAAAGATATCTAGGGAATAGTGAAATCTAAGTAAACACAATTTCTCCACTTATTGCTCACAACCTTAGATAATTTAGTTTATTTTCATTTTTAGTATTTTATTTTGATTGCATCTTTAGTATTGGGTTAGTTGATTAGCAACTAATTCTGCCCAAATCCTTCAAAACCGAGATTTTTACTTGCTTTATAAAAAATATAAAAATACAAAAATAATCATCCCTCATCTTTAGAACTAGTATTTAGGTTTTCTAATCCTAGCGACACTATTCCTAGCTGAACGATCAATCCCCCGATACTTGTCACTATACTATACTACAACGATCAGGTACACTGCCTGGTGGGGGTTGTAAGCTTCTCAAGATCCCTTGAGAGGTAAAGCCTGGTGCGATTCCCACGTATCAAGTTTTTGGCGCTGCAGCCCGGGGAATAGTTATTGTCTAGGTTAGAATCTCTTTTTATTAGGTCTACTTGCTAGATTCCTTTCTAGTAAGATTTTATTTTTTATTATTAGGATTTCTTTAGTCTATCTTATTTCTTTGTGTTTTTGTTCGTAACTCTTCAACACCCGACATCATGGACGATGGGAACATCTTTGAACCCGTCATCCCACCACAACAAAACCCACCACTAGAACCTCTTAGGCCCCGAACCTTAGGAGAGTATTCTCGACCTAGCCACCAAGGCTACCGAAACACCATTGAGCTCACCGGAGCCAATGTGACTCCCTTGCGATCCGACACCATCCGGTTGGTGCAAAGCGGATGTGCATTCCATGGACTTCGTTCCGAAGATCCAAACCAACATCTTAAGGACTTTCTCAAAATCGTAGACTCCATAGACCTAGATGTTGAAACTAGAGAGACAACCCGATTACGCCTATTCCAAGTCTCTCTACGGGATCAAGCTAGTCAATGGCTTGAGTGTTTACGCGCGGGATCCATCACTACATGGGATGATCTCACCACTCGTTTCCTTGCTCAATTTTTCCCACTGGGGAGAACAACTAAGCTTAGAAATGACATCTTGATGTTCCAACAACGTCAAAATGAATCTCTTTATGAAGCATGGACTCGTTTCAAGGACTTACTCTAAAAAGTCACTCATCATGGCATAGATCTTTGGCTCCAAGTCCAAATCTTTTATGACCATATCGATCTCTCCACGAGGCAAGCCATTGACCAATCGGCCGGTGGTAAGCTACGTGATCTAAGTGCGGAAAAATCATGGGAACTCATAGAAGATCTTGCTCTCTATGACAATGAAAGTTGGAATGATCCCCGTGATTTGAACAAAACGGTCAAGGCAATATCTTTGCCTTCAAACAATTCTAGCACTCCCAACCGTAGGATCATGGAACTTGAGGACCAAGTCAAGTTTCTCATGAAATCTTACGAAGCTCCTAAGCCTTCAAGCCAAGTGAACAAAATCACTTCTTCATGCGAATTATGTAGTGGTCCCCACGACACTCGTGATTGTGTGGAACTCCCCGAAACAGCTTTTGCGGACTATGCATCCACGCGTACCGACGAAGCGGGAGATAAGTGGTACACTTTCAAGCCCGAGCCAAACCCTTACGGTGATTCATACAACCCCTCTTGGAAAAATCACCCAAACCTTAGGTGGAAACAAAATCAACCCAATTCTTCCAATCCGCCTAATCATTATCAACCAAACGGTCCACCCTCCAACCGTACTTTCAACAACAATCCTTCTAACAATTATGGTAGTACCTACAGTCTTGAAGGATTGATGTCTAAGTTCATGGCATCTCAAGAAGCTCGTATATCTAAGTTTGAAGCCGATTTCAAACAAAAGCAAAGCGAGATGACCACCAAAATTGACGCATTGTTGAAAGTTCTCAATGACCGAAAAATAGGAGCACTCCCAAGTGACACGGTCAAGAATCCGAAACTAAACGTTAATTCCATATCTTCAGTTTCGTCACCCACTTCGTGTCCACAATACTACTCGGTTAAATCAACGAGCACGTGTTTCAAACAAAACCAAATTCTTCAAAAGGACCAATCAAGTAAAACACCCGAACCAGTCAAAAGTATAGTTGAAACACCTCTTACGCAAGACCTTGATGATGAATTCAAAGAACTTCACCTTGAACGCCCCGTCATTGATGTCTTAGCGTGTGCTCCTTACTATAGTGCCCTCCTAGAAAAATATGAGAAGTTTAAACTAGGTAAAAATGGGACCGCCTTCGTTCAAAACAAGTTGCGTAAAAAGCTTGATGATCCGGGTATATTTGTTTTGCCTTGTAAGATAGGAAGATCCGAAGCTTTCGACACATTAGCCGATTTAGGGTCAAGCCTCAACTTGATTCCCTTGTCCTTATTCACCACTCTTAAGCTAGGAAGGTTAGAGGAAACGGAGGTATTGATAGGGCTAGCGGATGGGAGTATTGCCCACCCGGTTGGAATGATTAAGGATGTAGTTGTCCACATAGGAAAGTTAACTATATTAGCAGATTTTCACGTCCTAGACATGGTTAGTGACACTACATGCCCATTATTGGTAGGAAGAGGATTTTTAGCAACCGCTAGCGCCATGATAGATTGTAAGGAGTCTAAGATAGCGGTAGGAGAAAGCGATACTTGGTCGGTGTATGATGTAAAGAAGCATAGTTATGATTGTGATGATGAACCGACACCGCATTGGGTAGAGATGAATACGAGACGGTCAAGATATGGACCTTCGATAGAAAGGAACTTTATAGGACCTCAATGCCCGTTTTATCTAGAAAAAGATTTCATTGAGAAAACACATTCGGTGGAACAACTCATAGCTAGAGATGAAGAGCTAGATCCCTTTGAGGACCCCTTAGTCTTTAGGAAGATGATTGAGTTCTTGAGCGTAATGCCTATTAATATAGAGATGAATAAGTGGAAAAGAGAGGGAGACAAGTGTAAATGGAGGTGGGACAAGCCACCTAAAGAAGGTGATGGATCATGGCATATGAGGATGACTTTGTATGATCCGGATGGAGAAAAGTTTGAAAGGTCATACCATACTAAGGAAACCGATAGGAAGTTGAAACCTAAGTTTGATCCCAAGGATGTCCTCAATGAGGAACTCACCCGTATCACGTAGTAACCCATGACCTTGAGTCTAGCTACAAGACTCGTAAATAAAGAAAAGAGATTCTTGGGAGGCAACCCATGTTTTGTGTGATTTTATTTTGTTTGTTTGTTATTTGCTTCCGTATGCATGTTTTATTTTTATTGTTGGTAGATCACGTTTCTCAATTAAATAGTGGAAATACTTTACTTTGTTGTTTTAGCTTAGTCTTAACTCCACCTAAAAGTATTTTTGCAAAAAATAATTGTAAGGGGAAACCCCAAATATGTTTTCAAGAAACAAACCGATCATGATTCTCCACAATATTAAATGAACATGTATATTCGTATTTGTTAGAGTCAAATGCTTTTATCGAGTCATAATGAAGTTTTGCAGGATTTTCCAGGAAGTAGGACCAAGTTTTTCCAGAAATTTTTCAGAAACTTAACATAGGAATTTCTGCAGGTCACTTCTGACGGCGTCACGTGTAAAAATCTGAAAATTTTACCAGTTTTGTTTTTCTAACGGAGCCTTATGGTTTTTGTGAATTATTAAGTTTTATAATCTTCAGGAGATCTGCAAACTTCATTCCACAAGCATTATATCTTATTTGGTTTTTTAGGATTTAGTAACTTATATAGGATGCCGCCGATTTTATGCGAGGTTGTCTTGTCTATTTTCTCAGGATTTACAGGTTATGTATGACAAGAAGATGATTTATACTCTGGAAGGGAAGCTTTGATTGTTCATTTTCTTGGAAGAAAATTTAACCTGGTCACCTTATTATCCATACCGAGCGAATCAGGGGAGTATTTGATTTCATTCTTGTTACTTTTTCACTTTTACATTCATTACTTGAACATTGGGGACAATGTTCATCTTAAGTGTAAGGGGAGGGTAAAATGATGATACCTTACATATGCGCTTTCGCTTGAGTTTGTTTATTTGATGGTAGATGTGTAATAAAACTATGAGAAATACTTGTTAGTGCAATTTTAGCGCCAAATATAAAATTTTTTACAACATTTAGGAGTGAAACTTTAGCCATAGCAAGCGTCAAATGGATAGGAGATTGTATGACTAGCACATAACCGTATATTCAGAAAAATTTTCCACCCAAATATGTGAGGTTCGCCTTTAGATTTGATAGGAAAAGCATTTACTATTAGTGCTTATGAGTGTACCGGTAGCATTTAGATTCTAGAACTTGCGTTAGTGATGCATCCCGAGACCGCTAGTGAGACTACATTCGTGTGGTAGGATTTACTACATGATAAGAGGCATTAGGATCACCCTTGTGTTAAACCCGTATTATAATTACTTAACCATTTAAGTCATATTACTTGGCTAGTTAAGTCAACTAATTTTTCCAACACCCTTAGCGTTGTACTCATTTTTAGTACACGAAACCCCTATTACACCCCTCCGAGCCTATCTTTTCGTTTCTAACTTTAAGCATTCTACTTAAAGGAAGAATTTGTTACACCCCACTTAAATGTACACCCAAATCGCCTTAGCCTTCCGTGTACGCACTCATTTTTAGTGCATTATTGTTTTTTGTTAAACCCTAAGTTAACTATCTAATTGATTACATGGTTGCTAAGTCGAGTCAAATCCTTGTACATATTGTTTTGGGACGATTGGGACTCATGGGTAAAGTACTTGTTTTATGGAGTAATGGGGAAGAACATCATATATTACCCCCGTATGTGCGTTAATCTTAAAAGTACTCCAAGTGTTTTGATTTTCTTAATTCGAGTCATTAGATTAATTCATTGCAAAGTATGTAAAGATTCAAGTGTAAGGGGAATGTTCATTCCCTATGATGTATTATTTTGGATGGTAGGGTAAGAGTGTATGAAAAAAAAAAATTAAAAAAAAATCGAAAAAATCAAGAAAAAGAAAAAAAAATAGAAAAAGGAAAAGAGAAAAAACATACGGACTACCATCCTTTTTTATTTTATGTTTATTTTATGTTTTTGTTATTTTTCATTTATTAGCTTAAGTCGAGTCTAGTCTTGGCTTAGCAACGCCATATTGTACATGTAATTAACCAAGATTGTTAACTCGCCACCAGTAAAACTTCCTTTATCCAACAAAACCGTGTATTTCATATCCCTACACCTAACGTTACAACCCTTTAAAAGACCTCTTTAATAGTTTATCCCATGTGCTTACGCCATGTGGTGGAGGTTTGATCCTTTCCCAAGCCTATGGTAATCTATTTTGCTATGACAGGTAGTGAGAGATATCTTCTGTTTCCATATTGTAATTTATACTTTATTACACCCGAGAGATGTGAGTATCAAAACACTATTTGAGAGGTGCTAGTGTATGACCTCCGTGCTTTTCTTTGGTCTTTAGTGGAATGATTATTTGTTGTAATTACTTTTATATTAGTGTTAAATGAACCCTAACTTGTATTTTGATTAGAATAAAAGCGCATTTGCTTGAGGACAAGCAAATCTCAAGTGTAAGGGTATATGATGAGGCGAAAAATGAACCACTTTTAGGGGGTCATTTAAGCCCGGAATTGAATTTATTTGATCAAATATTGCCCTAAATCGTTCCTTTTGTGATTTTAGGTACTTTGGGAGAGAAATCTGGAAAAGGAAGCAATTCGGACGTTTTTGGAGCATAAAAGTGAAGAAAACGCCAAAGTCTTAATTTTCCTTGCTGGGAACAGTAGGTGACGGCGTCAAGAGTAATTTCCATGACGATCCAGTACAGATTTGACGGCGTCACAAGGTAGGGCGTCAAGAGGAAAATGCATGATGGCCTGGAAATACATAACACATGACGGCGTCAAAAGTAGATCAAGGCAGTCCGAGGAGTATTTTGGCGGCGAGATGACGGCGTCACAAATTTGTTCTTGACGCCGTCAGACCCTATTTCCTATATATAGTTTTCTAATTTTCACATTAAAAAGAGAGAAGTTTTGGAGAAACCCTAAGTCCGAACTTAATACGAATTTTACAGGTTTTTAAAGGGTTCTCAGCCCTTGATCCCTTTCATGTGTAATTGAGATAAGTATTCTTTTAATTCAATCAATATGTTTATGTGTTGGTTGTCTATATCTTGTTCTTGTCTTAATTCTATCATGCTAGGCTAGATCTATCTTGTGTTTGCTTGGATCTAATGAAACCTAGATGTTAATTATGTGTTGATTACTTGTTTATGGTTGTATTGGATGAATGATTTCGATGTTAGGCTTAAGAAAACTGGCAGATCTCCAAATGGTAACATGCTTGAACGTCTTAGGAAACATGAACTGACGTGCATTAGGTTTTATTGGTTGTATTTAATGCATGAGTAAATTCTAATGATCCCATGTTAGGAGCTTCTTAGCCGGCTCGACATAGGAGTGAAGTAGGCACTCATAGGATTGGGGAATTAAGTGCGCCACCCCATGAATGGTATTAAGGAATACAATCCGTTATCCACGCAACTATAACAAGTAATTAACGTGTAAAAGATATCTATGGAGTAGTGAAATCTAAGTAAACACAATTTCTCCACTTATTGCTCACAACCTTAGATAATTTAGTTTATTTTCATTTTTAGTATTTTATTTTGATTGCATCTTTAGTATTGGGTTAGTTGATTAGCAACTAATTTCGCCCAAATCCTTCAAACCCGAGATTTTTACTTGCTTTATAAAAAATATAAAAATAAAAAAATAATCATCCCTCATCTTTAGAACTAGTATTTAGGTTTTCTAATCCTAGCGACACTATTCCTAGCTGAACGATCAATCCCCCGGTACTTGTCACTATACTATACTACAACGATCAGGTACACTGCCTAGTGGGGGTTGTAAGCTTCTCAAGATCCCTTGAGAGGTAAAGCCTGGTGCGATTCCCATGTACCACTTCCACATCTAAAGCACTTTCTTTTCCCGTAGTTGTCACTTCTATTTCTTTGGAATGGTTTTCTTTTGTCTCGTGATGATCTAGTGAATCTTCCTCATCTCTTGAAGAATTTCTTGAATTCTCTTACGGCCATTGCATATTCTTCGTCTTCACTTTCGTCACTTGAATCATCATCATCACTAGGTTCCTTTTTGGCTTTTAGAGCAATGGATTTGGTTTGTTCTTTCTTGACTTTGACCATTTCCGAATCTCTTCTTATAATTTCTTCATGAACCTTCAAGTTGCCAATTAGTTCATCTAGTGATAACGTCATCAACTTCTTTGATTCTTCAATTGCCGTGACCTTAGCTCGCCATTTCGGATGCAGTGCCCAAAGAAATTTCCTAACACAATTTTTACTAGAAAATGTCTCATCAAGTGCTTTTAAACTTGTGATAATAGTGTTAAATTTAGCAAAAGCATTATCAATTGATTCCTCTTCCGGAATCGTAAATTGTTCATATTGTTGTACAAGAAGATCTATTTTATTATCTTTGACTTGGCTATTACCTTGGTGACTAATTAGTAAAGAATCCCAAATTTCTTTGGCGGTTTTACACATAAAAATTCTTTCATATTCTTTGCGTGGTAACGCATTATAAATGACCATTTTAGCATCATTATTTTTTGCTACTTTCTTTTTCAAATCATCATTTTGTTTTTCAAAAGGTAATAATATGCCAAAGATCAAGATCTTTTGATTTCACATACGTTTCGAATCTATTTTTCCAATATAAAAATCCATCACTTTCAAATAGTGGTGGTCTTTGCATAGATTGCCTTCTAAATATTTTTCAGATTCCATAGATCGTTACAAGTTTTAAAATACAATATATTTTAAAAATCTTGCTCGACGTGGCTCTTGATACCAATTGTGGAAAACTAGAAGGGGGGTTGAATAGTTTTACTTCTTTTTAATTTGTTATACAAGATATTTTTAGTGTTTTCTTAGTTTTTAAAATTTAGATTCGATAATATATGATCTCAAGTCTTGCACAATATAAACAACTATCAATAAGTAAGATATAACAATGATAAGTAAAGAAATAAATGAGAGATGAAAAGATCAAACCGCGAGACAAGAGATCTATAGTGGTTCGGCTACAAGGACACCTTCCTTGCCCTACTCCACTCCCCGAGCACCTAACTCGAGAGTTTTCTTCACTATATCAACAAGCTCCCTTATGGCGGAGAAAACCTTACACCAGTTTACACACCACAACTTCTTCACAACTAAACCACAACATCTACACAACTTCTTCACACCCATCTACTTCGCAACTAACTACTTCACGCCTATCTTCTTCACACCAATTTTCTTCACAACTAACAACTTCACACCTAGCTTCTTCACTACAATCTAATTCCTAACTTTTCTTCTTCACACCAAACAACTAACTAATCACACAATCAATATACCTAGCATAACTATCTACAATCAAATATTCACAACAATCTTCACAAAGAATTATGTAAATAATCTTGATGATGCACCAACAACTTAGATGTGGAGGTCACAACAAGTTGTAATACTTCTTGTCTTGGAGAATAGAATTATTCTTCTCTTGCACTTGAGAGGATGATGTTTGAATCACTTTGAAACAAAGAATTATGTATTTATGATCAAAGGATTAAGAGAATAGAAATGGGGATCTAGAACAGAAAGTTTAGGAGTGCAAAAGGTGAGAAAATTCTGTGGGATGAACCAGTATTTATAGCAAGAAAATTTACTGTTCTGGAGCGTGGCCGGTACCCTTAATTAGGGGCCGGTCCTCTTAATGATTAAGGGGGCCGCCTAAGGAATTAAGGGGGCCGCCCCTTCAGAACGTTTGATTTTCTTGTCTTCTAGTGGGGAAAATTTTTCTGGATAAAATTTGCCATTTTTGGTTGGAAATTTGAAATCATATATTTATAATGAATTAAACATATTCTTTTAATTCCATAAGTAATTTTGTAAAAGATATAGAATGTTTAATACATTTTATAAAAATTATAGTGATTAGAAAAATTTCCTTTGATCATGAAATGCAATAAACACTTTGTTTATTCATACCTTAAGTGATATGGATACAAAGATAAATATTAAGCACTAAAAACTTGTTTACGTCATAAGTTTTAGATTAATGAGTTTATGCTTTGTAATTATCAAAACATAGAGATATTGTTAATATGCTAAAAATATTTTTAGACATTATTTATGTCAACACAATAGTAACTAAACGATTGGTGATGGTTATGTGTCAGAATGAGTACATTTTAAAAGAGTTCTCGTTAAAACTTTGCATCTTTTGTAAACTCTTCAAATCTGACACATAAAAACCTCCCTCACAGATTGAGGGGGAGCAAGAAAAAGTTCCTTTCATCAGAAAATATTAAAATTGACCGCATTTCTCTCCCAAAAGCTTTCTAACTTATTTAAATCAATTGAGATCCAAAATCTCAAAAGATTTGAAATTTTTGATCGGGGGAGAGAATGTGATTTAAACATAAAATCTGATATTCAAATGTGATCTTTTGGACTCAATAAAAGGCTCCCACATATGTGCTAAACACTTTTGAATATCGATGCACATATTGAGGGGGAGCAAAAGGCGTTTGTGGAAGTAATACCAAAGACCGACCATTTATCTTTATGCATGGAGTGATAAGGATGGTTAAGGTTAGGTATGAGTTCCCATGATCCACCAGAACCGGAAGGATCTTCCCAGGGACAATCATCTAGATAGATTAGAAGTCCTTAGGAATGATTGGAAAAAAGGAGAAAATTGAGAAAGGGAAGAGTGCGGACTAAGATAGAGCTAGGACTGGAACAAACCCAACAAGGTTCTAGTGGTGAAGTCTCGGTAAGCACTGAAGGGGTTGAAGAATGAAAAAGAAATGAAATGAGAAAGGGTGAAAAGAAATAGCCCTCCATATATTCAAACATAGGGCAGAAACCGGGTTCAAATCATAATCTACTGGCAGTTACTACGATAACACCGGTATTGAAGACAAGACGTCATGGACCCAGTGACACACTGCACTAAACTTCCCAACCACTCAAGTTCTCTTAAAAGAGCTTCTTTCATTCTCACGGGGAACCCTGTGCAATGTATCGACCGCTCATTGCGAGCTATGTTGATACCTAAAATAGGAGACGCCTCCCCAGTCTCCAGGAGCGGATCAAAACACACTAATGAATCTAGAGCCATGAGATCATCCATAAATCTCGATAGGACACATTCCAAATATGCTTATTGTTTCACATAATGTGGAAAATAAGATAAAATATTTGGAGTCCTACGCATTATCCTTGTGGTATTGCCAGAACATCCGAGTGATATGAAAATATTCACAATGAGGATGGAAATCCTTCTAGAGCGAACATCACTCAAGCTCTTGGTAGGTGACATGTGAGATCTATCTTGGATCAATGATCAAGTGACAACTGGAAAGCAACAATGGTGCGATTCATTATTGAATCAAACTTGTTCCAGGAAATGGATTGATGGATACTTTTGCTAAAACCTTTCAATGTGTTCACAAACTAATTTTTCGAGCACATTGATTGTGAAAAATCTTTCAAACAAAAGTATTTTTGTTGGAAATGTGATTCATAGTATAAAACTCTCGTCGTGTCTCAAAAATGTTTATCATATGACACGCGAGTGATCTCTATAAATCAATTTCTCATCAATCCGTGAATATCAATTCACCGATTCACTCTATCGTGCTGTCTGCTTTGAGACGTTCCGGTATGAGAACATGCTAAGTATGAAGATTCCGAAGTGGATTCTTTGGAAAATTCATTACTACAAGCTGGAAATTCCTGTCAAGGAGAGTCTTCTTTAAAAGAGACTCTACCTGATCACAGGTCGGTTTTCACAAAACTGGAGGGTAGTCTGTCCTCGCAGAACGAATGACAAAGCCATATTCGTTCTATATCTTTATTGCTAACTGTTTTATTTCAGGGACACATATAAAGATGGCGTTGATGGCTTCTATTTCCAGATGAATCGGGTCAATCCATACCTCATGCTCACACACTCTACTCACTATCAATGACTAAGAGAGACTTACTACAACAAATGTTGAGAGACTACCAACAACGTTTCCGCAACTCTGATGAAAAAGTCTCTTGATCCACAACTCTGATGTTAAGTCTCCAGATACAGAAGGGTGTGAGCATGATGGTCCTTAAGTCACTACATCACTTGAAGGAAATACGACTATGGATGAGCTTGGAGATTTACTATGGCTGATGATCTCAAAGAAGCTCAAAGATCACATATCTCAAAGGAACTCCAAATCACAAGTTCATTGCTTGAAGTACAAAGTGTGCTGAAAAGTGAAGAATCAGAACCTACGAGCTACAAGATCGAAAGAATGCTTGAAGAACAAAGAGCTTAATTTCAAAGGTGACCTCGCTTAGGGGGAGATTGTCAAGAATACAAATATTCCCGTAAAAGTCTCGGTCACCTGATTAGTGTAATAGCATTAATTTAGCTCATAGTTAGTTTATATATTAGTTAGTTAGTTTTAGTTTAAGTAACACCGTGGAAGAAGGACGGGTCTTCACCCACTGTATGCCTGTTCCACAGCCCGGGTGTGGGCGTTTATGTTGTAAGTATAAATACCCCTCTCTACATGTGGAGAGGGTTGGACCTTCATTCATCATAATCTAATCATTCTATTTCTCTCTCAAGGTTCCACTCTTTCTTCCTCTTTATCTCTTCCAACGCCACACAAACACAAGCAAATCATGTTTCTAACTTGATTAGTATTCTACAACTATGGAAAGTCCACTATGCTGAATGTTTTGAATCTCATACTATGGCAACACAATTGGATATTTATTGGACATTTATGATTGTAAAGCTGCCACATTCACATTCAGAAAACACACAACTTAATATCACCATTCTTTCTAATAGAAACCCTAACAACCCTCACCCCATTCTTTCGCCGCCCCACAACTCAAATGCAAAAAAATAAAAAACACAACTCAAACCCAAACACAAAAACCCACGCCACATAACCACTGCCAGTAGATTCTACCGTCTCCACAACAACCAATACCGTCGCTACCAACAAGTGATTCCGCCGAGCCAACCACCACCACGAGTTGCATTTTTTTTTGGAGTTGTTGTTTTTGTTGTTGTTTGCAGGTAGTGTGAATTATGTTGCTAAAGCCTGTCTAAAACCAAGATATATACGCCGCCTGAAGGTATAACAGATATTAAAGGGGAACCAAATCAGTGTGTTTCAATTTGTAGTTTTTAGGTGTAAATGGTAGTTTTTTTAATGTTTACAATAAGCACTTAGGAAATGTTTTGAAGTTTTGAACTAAACTTAGAATGAAATTGTAAAATTTGCAAGTCTTAAAGCATCCCCAGTATGTTTTAATGGATGTTATTTCATACAAGGTGTAGTTGGATTAGTTGCATATGGGAAACTGATTGTTGCAAGAGCTTAATAAAGTCTGCAACTATGAAAGGTTGTCTCGGTTTCATTTTGTTTTTTTGTTACTTAGTATGCCATTAGTCGGCTTTTAGATAGTTTTTTAAGTATGGTCTTACCATATATGCGTGAGAGTATTATTTGTGTTCAGATAATTTTGTTCCATTTCTAAGTATATGAAGGGTGTTTGGAATTATATATCTATAGAAATTATTGCCTTCTTTTGTTTTTGTAAAGAAAAGAAGCACTTTTGAAGTGTTTGGATTAATAGAGGCTATTCTGATTACATTTGAATAAATGATGCACAATGCTAAGTAGTTACTTCAATGGGACTTATAAGTCATAAGTGTGTGGTAATGAAATGCAATCCAAACACCCCCCCCCCCCTCATGGCCGGAAATAATTTGTTTCTTACTTGGTCAATTATAATAAAGGTGACGTTTAATTTCTGCAATCGGCTCTACTCCCTAACCTCGTAACGGTAAAAATTTATCCCTTTTTTTGGATTGTATCTTAGTGAAACTTACGTGCTCTGTCTGATAATTGATTCTTCATTTACTATAGGGGGATGACGAGGTTCAAAAAAAGGTTAATGGTTTACTTTGAGTTGAGGAAACTATTGTCAAGATCTGAGTTTCCTTTTGCTATAATTGCTCTTAAACGTGGATTGGGTGATGTTGTTCAAGTGACTATGTGACCGAAAGTAATCTCCAATTTCTTTTGGGTTTTGATTTTTTTATATGAATTGGTGGTTTTTTTGGTTATTTTTATTGAACATATGCTAATTAGAATGTATTTCCTCCGTTTGCAGATAAGCCAGGGAAACAATAGAGGGAGTTACTTGATAGCAAAGAGAATACCAGGTTTGTATTTCATGTGAACTTTCGGTTCCCTGTTTTCTAATGGAGTATTTGAACTTAGTTTTCTCACATGCCTGGTACAACTTATGTTAAAACATCAATTCTTCTGACAGCAAAGCTGTAAAATAGCATCAGCTAAGCCTGTCCAAATAGGCATGTTTGGTGTTGTCCAAACAGAACATAGGAAGTGTAAAAAAAAGCATTTAAACCTGTCCAAATAGCGTTTAAAGGTTGTGAAAACCTGTAAAAATCCTTACGCACCAGTATAGAAAGTCGGTGATAAGGGTGATTGTGTGGCTAGAATTTTGTGGTGGTGCCGCTACATTGTTTTCATGAGCAGAACTAGGAAAGTAACACAAGCGGGAAAATTAAGTACTACCAAATATTATGTTTGGACAGCACCAAACATGGCTGTTTGGACAAGCTTATAGGTAATCAGTGTTCCCCCCCTACACTTTGTTATGTTTAATGTTATGCAACATGTGAAATATGCAGGCCTCATTTGGAATTTTGGTAGCCTTTTACACCAGGGTAGCATATCATTAGTAGAGGTAATATTTTTGGAGTATGAGTTTTGGTAAGCAAACCAACCACAATTCACAAACATCCCTTTGCATTTTGAACATGAAGGTGAGCTTATTTGGTCTTTGTGTTTTGTAAAAGAATACAAGTACTTTCAAGTATTAGGTTAGTCTTTGTTTAGAATTGACACAAATTTTGGATATCATTGTAGTCAAATATGCTTGAAACTTTTCATATAGGTAAAAAAATTAAGTATTTGCTTGAAGCCATTGAGAAAGGCAGTTCATAGTTAAGTGAATGATTATGAAGCATGATGTCGGGTATGAATATGAAAAGAGGCATAAGTCTAGCTATAAGAAATATTCCTGCTGCAACCATCGTAGCATCATGTATAAGAGCCGAAATAGCAATTGAATAGGTAATATATCTTAAGTAATTGGTGTGAGTTATGAATTCTCTTTTCGAGTATTATGTTCACTATATTGTTTGCACAAATATGCTCATTTATTAAGGTAACAAACGCTGGTACAAGGTATTGCAATGTCCTATAATATGTGTCTCTTTTTACCTTTTGATAAAAAAAAAAAAAAAAAAAAAAAAAAAAAAAAAAAAAAACCTATTTCATAGTGATGTTCACACTTAGTTTCTAGCTAGGCGCAATAAGTATAAAGCATTTCATTGGTTAGAGTAGGTATAGCAAGGCGCAGTAACCATTCCAAGGCGCAGTATGCTAGCCTTAAAATTTCCTTTTTAATATACTTAGCTTGGTCGGGACTTAAAACGTCTTTTGAATGAGATGTTTTGTTGCTATTTTTTCTGTCAAAATAGGGTGTTTGGTTGCTGTCAAAAGAAGATCCATTTAATTGTGTCCTATTTGTGGTAAAAGACAGTTTTTTTGGCCAAAATTTTTTCTATCAATATGGCCTATTTGGTTTATGGCATCTCTGTCCAATTATGGGTTGTTTGGTTGATGTTTTGGGTATCAAAAATAGCTTATTTAGTTGTTTTTGTTGTCTAAATGGGTAGTTTGATTGTTGTTTTTGGCTGTCAAAGCGGCCAGTTTGGTTTATGATAAAAGTGTAAAGTGCTTTACCGTGCGATGTGACACCTACTACAGCCATTTAACTATCTATCAATTTCTTATTGTTGTAGGCGTTCCTAAGGACCCATATAATAACCGTGTAAGGTTGCGCACAAACAGTGAACGTGAACAATCTATGGGGCAAAGTTCGCGATAAGTGGTTCAAGGTATATTCAGGCGCTAGGTACTACTACACTGGATGAAGGTTCCGGCTACCTGCACAATATTCGCTGTTATCATATTTTATTTGACAGTACTTGAGATCCATTTGTATATATGACTTATATAAGTGCCATTAATGTTGTAACAAGTTTATAGATATTTTAAATTAATAAAATTGGATACTTATCATAGCTGATGTTTTGCTATTTAAGTTGTGATTGCCATCTAAAAGCCAAACAGGTCTAACTGGAATGTCTGACTCGTACACAAAGTTCGGTTGGTGTACAAATGGAGTACTTCTAAAAGATACATTTACTTTGTTGTAAAGGTGCATGATAAAACTGTTATTCCATCAGACTTTGTTTAATTTGCGAATTGCGTTGCCAACTCAAACACCAACAAAATTTAAGACACATTTACATATAGCAACAACAAACGATAAACACAAAAACAAAAAATTCGACAATATCGACAACGCAATCCCGCGGCAACACGCGCGCCACCACCCTCGTTATCTCATAATTGATGTAATGTTTTATTTTCTGTTTCACTAAATATTTTTATATGTTCTTTGATACATGTTAAAAAATTTTGTTTGAGTTGAATTATCGCATATTACAACCATTTGCAATTAAATTTTAATATTTTCGCGTTCTATTTTGAATGTTACACGAAACTCTTACCTCAATATCGCATATCGTTAATTGTCTGCCGCTAGAAATTTCTGTTGCTATGCATGGCTACTCGCCTAGTGAATATATATATATATATATATATATATATATATATATATATATATATATATATATATATATATATATATATATATATATATATATATATAATAAGTATTTAACTATCTATACTTCACATAACTAGTCCTTATACTTATATATTTTGAAGAAATGGCAGAAATAGTCCCTAAACTATACTAACTTTCTATATTTACCATTTATACCATTAACTTTAAAATATTTGCAAAACTAGTCCTTATAAGTTTCTAACTTGTTTTACTTTCTATCCTAGGGTTCTAGAACTTTGAAAAAAGGGTCCTTATACTTTATACTTCTAAGTTATGTCAAAAATAGTCCTTAGACTTAGTATTTTCAGAAAGCTACCATATATATCCCTATGCATGAAAACTATTGTAAAACTAGTCCTAATTTCATGTAAACTATATTTTAATGAAACAAAAGAGTTTTCTAGGTTATGTTTAGCTAATATACACTTAACTAAGTCATCTAAATCAGATTATAGCACATGTTAAGGCAATATAGCATATAAACATGTATTTTCCCAAAATTAGGGTTTTGAAAAGAAAACTTCAAAATGAAAATGATCAAGGCTCATTTAAGGGTTCTAAGGCATCCTATATCTATCCTAGGTCTGTACTAAGACTACTAGAATCAAATATTAGGCTTACCTAGGTCGTGGGAGTCCTGACGTGGGATCTAGGGTTTTCTCAACTAGTTTTAGAACTCGACAAGGATCAAGGCTACTCTACTCGATTACTAGGGCTTCTAGGGACTTAGTACTAAGAAGTTTATGAGGTAAAGAAGAGAGGAAGGTGTGAAGTGAAATGGAGGAGGGTGGTTGCTATTTATAGGGTGCGTTTGGTTTAGCGAGCAAGAAAGAGAGCAAGAATTGGCGAGGAGAGGGGGCTGACTCATGGCAGCTAGAGGGTTACATGGAGGACCTAAGGGGTGACAAGGAGAGGCTATGGGTAGCTAGGGGCTGCCTAGGCCGATTGTGGTGGTGGTGTGTTTAGCGAGCCAAGGTGGTGACAAGGTTGTGATCCACCACCTTTTGTGGTAGCTTGGTTGGTGCTAGGGACTGTGCTTGGTATAAGCAAGGTGCTAGGTTGAGGAGCTTGAGGTGCTTTGGTTAAATTTTAACTAGTTTTGTTTTAGTTTTGACCTAGTTTTGTCTAGTGAAATATTAAGGTCTAGCCTAAGATTTTTTGCCTAGATTAGGGTCCTATAAGTGTTTAGTAACTATGATTATGTCCTAGGAGGCTTATACTAAGTAGTGGTAGCTTGTGGGAAAGTTTTGGGAAGGTTTGACCTAGTTTTGGGACTTGTAAACCCTAGTTACGGTTTTGTACTTAAGGGACTTGTACCTATGTTCTAGGGAGTTTTACTATGGTCTAGGGAGTCTAAGATATCCTAAAGTTGTTATAGTAAATTATACCTAAGCCTTGAACACTTTCAAACTAGTTCAGATAAGCAATTAGGGTTTTAAAGATAACCGTAAACACATAAGGTGCAATTAGGGTTTTGTTAGAATTTCTAATAGATATGGTATCTTATAGTGATAGATTACTTATTGTATTGGTGTTTATAACCTATACTTGACATACTTGGATGTTTACAGGAGGTAAACATAGTGGTGTTGTGGATATGCGGATACGTGAGCAGGTCTAAGAGTCATATAGGTAATAGAGATGTAATAAAGCAAAAATTTTACTCGGGAAAATGATATACGAATTTCTATTCCTAGAGGATGCTTAGTGAGGGCCTAAGTTAAGTTAGTGAGACATAGCTAACCTAGAGGAGGCTTAGTAGGGAAGTTAGTGGGTTACTACAGTCTCCCATCCTAAAAGAAAATCTCGTCCCAAGATTTAGCTAGGGTTAGTAGGCGAAGGTGAGAATAGGTGTTGGTATTTAGCACATATTTGATCCTCTCATTCCCAAGTATACTTTGGTCCTCTTTTGGAGTTCCAGCGTACCTTAACGATAGGAATCCGGTGGTGTTTTAGATTTTTGACCTCTCGGTCCATGATTTCTACTGGTTCCTCTATGAAATTGACCTTATCATCCAACCAAAGCTCTTTCATAGGAATGACGAGTGATTCGTCAGACAAACACTTCTTAAGATTGGAGACGTGAAACGTGTCATGTATGTTACTTAGTTCATTTGGTAATTCAAGTCGGTATGCCACCGGACCAATTCGTTCAATAACTTTAAATGGCCTAATGTATCTCAGATTTAGCTTCCCTTGCTTTCCAAAACGAAAGACACGTTTCCTAGTTGAAACTTTCAACATAACCCTATCTCGATTTGAAATTCTAAAGGCTTACGTCTTATATCGGCATAACTATTTTGCCAATCTCTTGCTGCTTGTAAGCGTTGTCGGATTTGAACTATTTTCTCATTAGTCTCATGGATTATATCTGGTCCCGCAAGTTGTACTTCTCCAACTTCGGCCATACAAATAGGGGATCTGCACTTACGTCCATAAAGTGCTTCAAACGGCGCTGCCTTAATACTAGCTTGATAACTATTATAATACGAGAATTCGATTAACGGTAAGTGTCTCTCCCATCCTTTTCCAAAATCTATAACACATGCTCGAAGCATATCCTCGAGTGTTTGGATATTAACTTTGACCGTCAGTCTGAGGATGATATGTCGTACTCATGTCTATCTGAGTACCTAAGGCACGTTGCATTGACTGCCAAAATCTAGATGTGAAACGAGAATAACGATCCGATATGATTGATATTACCACTCCATGGCGGGAAAATATTTCCTTTAGGTACAACCTAGCAAGGGTTTCCACTATAACCCAAATAGCAGTGTTGCAAAAATCGGCCTACAAGGCCGATTAATCTGCGATTACAAGCTGAACGGCCTTGGACCTTGGAGCGAATTACAAGGTAATCGGCCGATTAATCGGCCTTGGACCTTGGAATCGGCGATTAATCGGCCAAAAATCGCTACACGGCCCTCGACCGCCTCGGGACCGATTCACGATTTTTGCAACATTGCCAAATAGTATCATGTTCGTTGGATGTTCTAGGGAGTTTTGTGATAAAATCCATCATAATTCTTTCCTACTTCCAAATGGGAATTTCAGGCTGCACCAATAAGCTGGATGCCTTTTGACATTCAGCCTTTACTCTAGAACATGTTAAACACTTGCCCACATATCTAGCAATGGATGCTTTCATATCGGGATACCAATAGTGTTTCTTCAGATCCTGATATATCTTATCAGAACCTGGATTGGTTAATTCCTGGATCTGTTCAGAAAGTTCCTTCATCTCTGAAGGGGCTAATCTATAGGGTGCTTGGGCTATAGGTGCCGTTCCAGGAATCAAATCGATTTGAAATTCAATTTGACGCACAGGAGGTAAGCCAGGTATATCCTTAGGAAAAACTTCTTGGTATTCCCTAACTACAGGGATCTCATCCAGTTGTTTTTCGCCTGGCTTAGTCTCCGTTACTTGAATAACGAAGACTTGACAACCTCATGATATGTATCGTTCCATTTTTGATACATGAGATAGGGTTAAGACGGGTTTTACTTGATCTCCTCGGGTAATTAAAGTTTCACCGTTGATAGGAATATGGATTATTTTCTCGTCAAAAAGAATCTTGGCTTGATTCTTGGACAACCAATCCATTCCCACAACAATGTCAAAACTACCGAGTTGAATTGGTATGAGATCAATCTCAAAAGGGTGGTTAAGTAGGGTTAGGGTACAACCCTGGATGATGGTATTAGTACTAACTAGTTTTCTGTCGGCTAATTCTATGTTGTAAAAACTATCTAAGGCTAGGGGTTTGATCCTAAGTCTATAGGCAAAAGGTATAGATACAAAACTTCTATCTGCTCCCGAATCAAATAGTACTCTAACTAGATTATGGTTTAAGAAAAACTTACCCGTGACTATGTTTGGATCCTGTTGGCCATTCTTATCCCTCAGCATGTAGGCTTTTCCCTGGGCACCATGAGTAGTTTTCTTCTGACAACTATTTGCGTAGTGTTCTTTTTCTCCACAAGCACGACAAATGACCGATACTTGAGGTGGAATTATCCCAGTAGTTGGTCCTTTGGGCTTGCAATCCTTTGGATGATGGCCCACCTTGTTGCATATGTTACACTTGATGAAACAAGGCCCTGTGTGGTGCAAAGCACACTTTCTACACAGAGGGGCTTTCCCAGCATAACCACTTCCCTTATTTGGAGTGGCGGCATAAGCTCTAGTAGCTTCTCGCCTTGGGTTTGGCTGAGGATAAGGGTTGGTGTGATAATTACAAATAGTATTACGAGTATTGCCAAAAGCTCTCCCACCGTGGAACTTTCCTTTATTATCGTTAGGCTCTGACATAGTGTTGTGATTTGTTACTTGATCCATTAACCTCAAAGTGATGTTAATGGCTTCCTATAAAGTTTGAGGCTTTGAGGAAGTAACATTCCCTTAGACAGTACGGGGTAAACCTCCGATCAAAATTTCTATCCTCTTTTTAGTAGTTAGCACCATTGTAGGACACAAAGTTGCCAATTCCTGAAATCTCCTAATATAAGTTTTGACATCATTCCCCTTCATAGTCAAGTTATAAAACTGATCTTCCATTTCCTTGACTTCCGTTCGAGGGAATACTTCTTAATCATAAGCTTCTTAAATTTAGTCCAAGGTGATCTTTCATGCCTCCTCAATACCCATTAGCTGAGCATACGAGTTCCACCAGGACAAAACTTCTTCGGTAAGAGTACCGGTAGCAAACTTAACTCTACAATCCTCAGTACAGTTACTATGAGAGAACACTGATTCACACCTCACAAACCAGTGAATCAATCCTATGGCCCCTTCTATCCCTTTGAAATTGAAAGGCTGGCAGCTCATAAATTCCTTGTAGTTACTCTTCTTCACTACATGAACTTTGGGGTTTCTAGCCATGTTTGCATCCCTAGCTTCTAGTGCTGCAGTCACACTTTCAGCAACTAGTTGCCGGATGGCTTCCTGAGTCATGGCAGGAGTAGTAGTTGTAGCTGATCTCGTACGTGCCATTCTATAGATGGTTTTAGAATTAGATGATATGAGAATATTGTCGTAGTCGAATATAATGAGGATTAAAATTCGACATAGGCATTCTTGCAAGTTCTAACTAATAGAATCTTGCGTAATGATGGAAGATATAAGTTTTAACTGATGCCAAGGATTGGGAATCCTAAAACTAAAAGGGCAGAGATCCTAATAAGATTTGCTAAATTTCCCGGAAGTTCGTTTCCCCCACTTAAAGGTATAATGATGCTAATCCTAAAGGTTCTAATTGTTTTTAGTTTCCTAGGTATAATTTTAAGTTTTCTATAACCTCGAGTTCTTAATACTTAGGGTAAGCTTATAATAGTTCCTAATATGAGATACTTAACCTAATAAGACTTAGTATAGACAAACTATAGTTTTTTTATTCCTATATCTTACAGGGTGAAAACTTAATAACTACTTATCTAACTAAGTTATATTTTAAAACTAAGCCTATAACCTTACTAATTTGACCCTTTACTATTCTTAAGTTCCTGGATTGCTTCTAAAAGATCTCTTATATTTGACCTATGATTATTTTTAATATCATCGATGATCATTTCTAGAGTGGAAAGCTTAACATGAGCTGTGAATACTTCATCAGAGTAACCTTCATACATTATTTGTAACTTAGAAATTTGATTACGGGTTTTCGTAAGTTCAGTTTCTAACCTATCACAGTCTTTTTGAATTATAACCGTACCTTTTTCAAGATCACTAATCTTATTTTCTACTTCCTTGATACGTCCTAAGGACAACTTATCTATGTGATTAAGTATATTCTCAATTTGTTCCTCATGTCTTTCTATAGTGTTTTATAAGAACTATTTCCTATTTCATACCTAGGGGGAGGTGTAGGTGGTATAATACGTAATTCTTACGGGGAGGAGAAACTACTTCGGGAACATAGCAATCTTGGGTTTTAAAGTGAGGTATAGATGGAGTAGGGGTTAGAGTAGGCACTATTGGAATATCACCACCATATGCTTGCATATAGTTATTATATGTTTACATATAGGGATCATTCGGGGAGGATTCTATAGCCAAGGCAATTAAAACATTCTGAGCTAATTATTCTGGTGAGTTGGAATCAGAGAATGAATGACTAGGAGAAGCCGGAGCATACTCATAACTATCTAGGGAATCATACTCATCATCGGTTTCCGACACGATGATAGGATGATTAAGGGACGACATGCCTAACTGTAATACCCAGGAAAAGTATCTTAGCATTCTTCTATCTTATGCTATATCCTAAAGGCAAGCTAGGGAACACAATATGGAATCTATCTTAAAGGCAATAGGGAATCTATCCTAAAGGCATTAGGGAGTCTATCCTAAAGGCATTAGGGAGTCTATCCTAGAGGCATTAGGGAATCTATCCTAAAGGCAACTCGGAGATTCTAGTGGTAATGAGGACGACCTTTTTAGAAAAGACTGGTTATAGTTTTCAGGAAAACCCTTTTGTTCTCTATAACCAAGGCTCTAATGCCAATCTGTAACACCCCCATTTTTGACAGATCACGGCGGAATATAGATTTTGGTTATTACCTCATGGAAACAAAGACATGATATAGAAAACGACTCGAAAAGAGACTTTTTTGAAAAAGGAGTTATCAATCGTTTATTTTATCAGAGTTTTACAGTAAAAGTTATACTTTTACCAAAAGATAGGTTCCTAAGATACGTTTTGTTTATGTTATTAGTAGGTGAATGATAACTAGTTTGGACGTCCTCATGTCCAGTTCCACTCCGTGCCATGGGTTCCTAAAGGGCTTATATACCTAGGATAACATGCTTAAAGGTCAACAATAAGGTTGAGTGAGAGTCATAGGTTTAAGTAGAGATAGAGTGAATGCAAGCTCCACAGGGTTCAGCTTAAACCCAGCAGAAAAAGTTATGAAAGAGAAGGGTTTGTTGCACTAAGCTCATGAAACCGCACGTTAACAGTTCGGGTCATAGGGTCTGCAGACCAAACCATGAGGGGACGAGAAGGATAACTTGCCAAAGTTAATCCTTAGGGGTTTCAAGTATAGTACTTATTGGTGGCCCGGCTGGGACAAACCAACGAGAGTTGTCAAAATCCAATATATCTATCAACTATACTTGCGTTCACTTGTGTAAAGCTCACAAATGATTATGGCACATGAATTTTAGTTATGTAATGGTGGCAGAAAGTAACACTCGTGCAACAACCAAAGAAAAAGACTTGTATTTAGTTTAAAGCATGTATCCCCCTCATAGGGTTTGTAAAGCATTTAAAAGTGAGGCTATGAAACTCACCTGGGTCTAAGGCAAGTGATATAAGGGTTTAGACAGCTGACTCACGTATCCTGGGGGTAGTGTAGGTGTTTGTATGTCAAGTCCTTTGTTTCTACGTTTTCAAGTAATTACACTTAGGGTTTCTAGATTTAGTTATAACATAACAACGTTCGGGCCATTGTAATCCAGAAGTATAACTCCACACATGAAGCTCCCTACTATTGTATTATGCTGCCAATATAATACCATACGGGTCATCATAATTCAGAAGTATATAACTCCTCACACAAAGCTCCCTACTATTGAGATATGTTGTTATTAGCATTTAGATATACATAACACCGTTCGGGCCATCATAATTCAGAGGTCATGTAGTAAACGTTTGTGGAGCCAGAGCACTTTAATTCGTAAACCCAGCAAACTCGTCAAAATGATTACCCAAATGAAACCCCTCAAATAAAGCTCCCTAGTATTGTGTTATGTTTTAAGTAAAAATAGGTTTTTATTATTTATATGAAAATAGTCCGTTTATACCCTTCAAGTTTCACATATTTACGATTTCTACCCTAAACTTATATATATATATATATATATATATATATATATATATATATATATATATATATATATATATATATATATATATATATATATATATATATATATATATATATATATATGTTATGTATTTAACTATCTGCACTTCACATAACTAGTCCTTATACTTATATATTTTAGAGAAATGGCAGAAATAGTCCTTAAACTATACTAACTTTCTATATTTACCAGTTATACCCTTAACTTTATAATATTTCCAAAACTAGTCCTTATAAGTTTCTAACTTGTTTTACTTTCTATCCTAGGGTTTCAGAACTTTGCAAAAAGTGTCCTTATACTTTATACTTCTAAGTTATGTCAAAAATAGTCTTTAGTCTTAGTATTTTCAGAAAGTTACCATATATATCCCTATGCATGAAAACTATTGCAAAACTAGTCCTAATTTCATGTAAACTATATTTTTATGAAACAAAAGAGTTTTCTAGCTTATGTTTTGCTAATATATACTTAACTGAGTAATCTAAATCAGATTATAGCACATGTTAAGGCAATATAGCATATAAACATGTATTTTTCCAAAATTAGGGTTTTGTAAAGAAAACTTCAAAATGAAAATGATCAAGGCTCATTTAAGGGTTCTAAGGCATCCTATATCTATCCTAGGTCAGTACTAAGACTACTAGAATCAAAGATTAAGCTTACCTAGGTCGTGGGAGTCCTAACGTGGGATCTAGGGTTTTCTCGACTAGTTTTAGAACTCGACAAGAATCAAGGTTACTATACTCGATTAATAGGGCTTCTAGGGACTTAGTAGTTAGTACTACAGAAGTTTATGAGTTAAAGAAGAGAGGAATGTGTGAAGTGAAATGGAGGAGGGTGGTTGCTATTTATAAGGTACGTTTGGTGTAGCGAGCAAGAAAGAGAGCAAGAGGTGGCGAGGAGGGGGGGCTAACTCATGGCAGATAGAGGGTAACATGGAGGACCTAAGGGGTGACAAGGAGAGGCTATGGGTAGCTAGGGGCTGCCTAGGCCGGTTGTGGTGGTCGTGTGTTTAGTTAGCCAAGGTGGTGACAAGGTGGTGATCCACCACCTTGTGTGGTAGTTTATGTGGTGCTAGGGTGTGTGATTGGTATAATCAAGGTGCTAGGGTGCTAGTTTGAGGAGCTTGAGGTGCTTTGGTTAAGTTTTAACTAGTTTTGTTTTAGTTTTCACCTAGTTTTGTCTAGTGAAAGATTAAGGTCTAGCTGTACCTAGATTAGGGTCCTATGAGTTTTTAGTGACTAAGATTAAGTCCTAGGAGGCTTATACTAAGTGGTGGTAGCTTGTGGGAAAGTTTTGGGAAGGTTTGACCTAGTTTTGGGACATTTTTTTTTTGGGTAAAAGAACCTAGTTTTGGAACTTGTAAACCCTAGTTATGGTTTTGTGCTTAAGGGACTTGTACCTAAGTTCTAGGGTTTTAAAGATAACCATAAACACATAAGGTGCAATTAGGGTTTTGTTAGAGTTTCTAATAGATATAGTATCTAAGAGTGATATATTACCTATTGTATTAGTCTTTATAACCTAGACTTGACATACCTGGATGTTTATAGGAGGTAAAAATAGTGGTGTTGTGGATAGGTGGATACGTGAGCAAGTCTAAGAGTCATATAGGTAATAGAGATGTAATAAAGCAAAAATTTTACTCAGGAAAATGAAATAGGCATTTCTAATCCTAGAGGATGCTTAGTGAGGGCCTAAGTTAAGTTAGTGAGGCATAGCTAACCTACGGGAGGTTTAGTGGGGAAGTTATTGGGTTACTCCAAGATGGTTTGAGACGAGATAAAATTTTATAAGCTTTTGAAATAACAAAATAACAGGTCAAATTAAATTCTTGTAATATTTGTACACTTCCACAGCTAATCCTATCCTATTTTCCTTAAATCCGTGTTATCCAACTATTGAAAATCCTAGTGAAATACAACATCCTTTTTCAAAAATACTGTAATACAGTCACGTCTTTCAAGCATATATTGAAATGCAATGTATGCTTTCTTCTTAAACAAATAAATGAGCAAAAGTATAGAACTTAACTATTGCACCTATCACACACTGATACGTAACGATGTATCTTTTTACATAACACAGTTACAACGATATGTAAACTTCTTGGGGTTTTATACTTTTAATCATGAGATTCTAAAAAATAAAACTATTTTGTTTTTAAAAAGTATAGCTTAACTTTATTAAAATTGTTAAAATTTTTCAAATAATGGAATAAATAGATAGCGTACGATTCTTTCGGCCTCATATACAGTAAAGATGGTAGCGTACACAAAGTAATAAGCGTTCAGAAAATGTTTTTGTGCACCAAAAGATATAAGCTGTAACCGCAAAATAAGTTTGATTTACGTTGAACCATGTTAAATGACATATCTTACGCTATGTCCATATATGGTCCAAAGTCATCCATCCTAGCTATATAACAACCATACTTCATAAGTTACGTACCATTTTTAATTATCTCACAATGATCACCTCGTGGTCATGGTTGTGGGAAGTCGACAACCAAACACAACAAGCTTGCTCGCACCATTCTCACCATTTCTGCTCCAATGCAGATTATCCTTGTATGGTATAAGTACATGTTTGCCTATACTATAAAGAGAAGAGCTCTCTTGCCACCAGACCCTTATAGGTTAGCAGTTGTAGGGTACCTTCTATTTCTCAGCTCCAACTTGCATGAAAGATTCACAAAGATGGCTTACAGATACGGTCATATCTTGAGCCTCAGGCTCGGAAGTGTTGGATTTATAAAACATGTCATACATAAATATAAAAACAATAAAACATCAAAAAACATGCGGAAGCGTAAGGATCATATAATTATAAGTAACAAACCAAATTTAAATAGTATACATACCTCTTGCAATTCCAAGCTAGCAATAATGAATCAAGTATAAACGGTTTAACGAATCGACCATTACCCCTTTTCGATTCACCAAGATGCAAACAATAGTTTGTTTGTACCACGTTCTTGTATACACGTACTAATACCAAATTAATGCGAATGCTAGTTCAAAAAACACAAAAACATTTTTGTTTTGGAAAACCAAAACCTATCGACCCCTTAGGGTTTTTAAGTGACCGGCCGGACAAAAAGAAAAGAGGAAGAACATAAAACTTATTTATTTGGATACTTATCAACCATCTCAATCTTATTACTTATTCATGCTTCGTAACTTGATGGTGAAAATATAAGAGTGAACGACAATGTCCAACAAGTAGCTATATACACGAGTGTGAATATTTATGCAAGTGGGTAACAAAACTAAAAGCATTAATCGAAATGTGAGAGTCACAAGAGCAAAATAAAAAATAACTCTATTTTTTAGATAGTGACATAACATATATTATTTATTTATTTCAAATAATAGACCTCGTCTTATTTTTCAAAGAAATTTATATAATCATAAAATGAAACATTACTTGCATTGCTTACGTGAGTGTGTTTAAACGACTCACTGGCAATATAAGTCGTGCCAATTTAATAAGAACGAATTCATGTAACCCTCCATACATCATTTTCTCAAGAGCATCACATACTATTTGTGGCCATACACATAGATAGCTTTCGTTCATTAATATTAGAAAACTCAATGCAAAAACTATAGCAAAAATCATTTTAATGCATGCTAAAATAATTTTACAATATCTGTTAGGAATATAAATATTCATGTGAAAGGCTCGGTCACCCCGAGTATAGATTAGCATTACATAGCTCGTAGTCTTATTAATATTTATATTAGATATTATAGTAATAGTTTAGATATTAGTCACACTGTGGAGGACGGACGGGTCTTTACCCACAGTACACCTGATCCACAGCCCGCAGGAGGGCGTATATTGTAAGTGTATATATACCCCTTCCCATATAAGGGAGTGGTTGGTTGTTTTCTCATAATACACACACCTCAAAGGTGTTTCTCTCTCAAGAAAACCTCCCATCTCTCTTTTCTTTCTCTCTCTAACAATAACCATGTTTACCATTTACTACCATAATCCAAGGCCACCCGAATCACAACAATCAACATAATATATCGATCCTACAATTGGCATCAGAGCTTGGTTGGTATTATTTGTTGAGTTTTTTGTGATTCGTATACTGTTTTAAAGTTGTTATTCCATATTTTTGAAACTGGTCAAAAATTTTATTTCCTACTTTTATGGTAACACTTTTATTACGAGTATCTGAGTATCAATATGGTCAAATGTTTATGGTTCCATGTCCTACTTTACAAATGTTTTTGGTTCCATGTCCTACTTTACAACAACTGCCATTTTTGTGGTCTTCTGTCATAAATAACAGTTTTGTATATCATTTTTGTGACTCTTGCACCAAACCCATGGTTTATTCATGTTTACCAAAACTGTTTTTTGTGTCAAATTTTTGTCCAAATGTTAACTTTATCATCCATATGACTCTTTTTGGACCAAACCATGAAAATTGTGGTACAAAAGGTAGCCGGAAAATAGGTCAAAATAATGGGTCGGATTCTGCTTGTTTGGTACTTATGTTCTTGGCTGCTGCTTGAATACAAACATTTTCTTGGCAGCGGTTAGCTCAAAAATGGGGAAAAAACGGAAAAGAACAGCAGTGACTGATTTGTTCTCATCTGGCCTAGCGTTTACCTCAGATAATCAAACCAGCATTTAACTTTTGTCCCAGCGGTTAACTCTGTGTTGCGGTTACCTCGACTAGCGGTTACCTCGCCTAGCGGTTACCTCGCCTAGCGGTTACCTGACCTTGCGGTTTGTTCCAAGAAAAGAAATAAAGATGAAGAAGATGATGACCAAGACTGCATGACCACAAACCAATTATACCAAACTCATAAGTGACCTCAGTTGTAAGGAAAAGAGAGAAAATATCACAGCCGATCCTTAATAAAACTACAACAACTTCAGGTCCCATATCTATCCTAATCCCACAACCAACAATCAACAACCACGACTCAAAATTCAAACTTTCATTTTCATGGTAAATACAATAAGATCTGTCTCTCATTCATGGTGTATAAATGCCCAAAGATACACACGAAAAATAATCATCATCATAGATCAACTGTCGAAGATAAACTTCATTAATATTCGAATATAAAAGAGAGTTTTATAACAACTTTGTTATAAACCTTCTTTGTTTCGCTTAAATGACTAACACGAAAAGGATAACAAGATTACAAACCTACCCGTGACCTATTTCAGATCTTGCAGCCTTTTTACAAACACTTGAGGTACAGATTGAGAAGAACTGAAGTTAACAATTGTAAGACTTGTTGTGTTCGTGGGTTAATTTAACACACTGATATTTGTGTTCGGTGTTGATGATGAATTGATGATTTTGATTTTGATCTGAAATGGAGATGAGAGTTTGGTGAGCGTAAGTCGTGATGGGGGGCGGAGTGTTTAATATTTTAGGGTTAGTGAGATAATTAAGGTTAACAAATGAATATTGGGTTGTGGTGAGTGATTTATACCGAATATTTAGGGTATAAAATATGGATCATGTTATAAGTTGTGTTTGGACCGGACTATCTCATTCGTTGTTGGGCTGAAATGATCTATCAAACAAATGAAGTTGGGCTGTAATGAATTATATCAAATGAATCGTGTTGGGCTGCTAATCACTGGACCGACAATTTGTAGTACTTATGTGATTTTGAGCTAAAATTGTGATGATACAAAATGTTGGTATAAATAGTGGTTAAATGGTGGTATAAACTCTTTAAACCGGGTATGGATTATTATTCATGGGCTGAGACGGGCTGTGTATGTTAGGTCTTGGTATAGTTGAACCATGCAAATGGTGATTTTGAATGGAGGGGTATTTTGGTTGTGGCAAATTCACGGGGTTACATTTTTCACAAAATCGTAAAACTCAACATACAAAACCCTAGTTTTCAAACCTTAATTTACCGAAAAATTCTTCGGGGGCACGCTGCCCCCTGAACCCCCCAGCGAACTCAGCACGGAGTTCGATCCACGAAACGGGGGGTATCTAAAGAATTAGGACGTATTTTTTACAAAATGGCTGAGAATTTGGACTTGGAATGTCAACGTGATTACGGAGTTGATCGGGTATCACTCATTTGAGATTGAAGTTAACTTTCACAAAGGCGTTATCTTATTTTATCTTGAAGTCGGGGTTGGTTGGATGCATGACGTTCAATGATAACTTGCTTGTGTTTAAGTTTTAAGTTGAATACTATGTTTATCTAGTTTCCAGAAGTCAGGGTGGATGGTTGAAGACCTAGTTAACTATCACTTAAAGGAGTTACATTATAGTACTCAGTGTCACAAGCAGATGACGTTGTGGATAATCGCAAGAGGTGGTGTTAGTCTCATACTTTGTCTGGATAGTATTGAGTACTTAGAGATTTGCATGGTGCACAAATTCTCTACATCGTTCTTCTAACAACAGTGCAAGCTTAAATAACAACTTTGGGGAACTCTACTTCATTTTCAAGTCTGGTATATTGGGTTTACTTCACCAAGTGGTCACAACAATAGCTGACAGAATATGAGGTTGGTTTGATAGCTAATGGGTTTGAAGGTTGAGATGTGATCAGCAATTCTCATGGGATATTTGGCACTACAGCACGTTAAAGATACTTCACAGTCTAAGAAAAATCTTCCTAAATCCTCCAATGTCATTCATGATTTTCTTCAAGATGTTTGACTAAGACAAGAACTTTTCGTGTATATGGTCGTACACGTCAATGATGCTTCCGAGAGTTCGAAACCATCATGGGGGAGAAACGTGTACTTTGATGTTATAAGGTCAACCTCCAGGGGGAAGTAGTTTATACTACTTAACTTAGTATGGTTCGTGAAGTATTCTACATATGTGAGAAAAATTGTTTTTGATCTCTTGCATGTTTCCCCAAACAGATACTCACCAAAACCAAAACTTGTCATAACTCATTCTAGTTATTATTGTCTCATGGTCTCTTCTTGATTTTGTAAAATCCAGCGAAAGAATCTATTTCTCGGTTTAAATCATAGATTTGTAAAATCCCGTGCAAGTCAATATCATGTCAACTATTTCAGATAACATTCAATCTATTGATGAAGGACCTTTCCGATGGGCACTTCCAATGACACAACTTCTGTGGAAAACTAGAAGGGGGGGTTGAATAGTTTTAAGTCTTTTTAATTTTATTATGAAAACTTAGTTTAGTTTTAAAACTTTGTTTACTTTTAAAACTTTGATTCGATCTTATGTGAATTTAAGTCTTGAACAACATGAACAACTATATCTAAGTATGAGCAATAATAATAATGCAAACTAAGTATGTGAAATCAACACATGCATAATATAAACAATGATAGCTATATACAAGAGATAAGTATGTAAACGTTTATTTTATAATCCTTAGTTATATTTTGTATGAAAACTATACTTGATCGAAATGATCGATTAAATGTATGTTACCTTTTTAGTTTGATTGTAAAAACTTTGTTTTATGAATGAAACTTTTGTTTAATCTTTAAGTAAAATCAATACTAGCACTATATGAGCAACTATACATATACGTCTACGTCTACAAAAGTAATAACGATATAAGCAAGATAATAAGTAAGATATGGAAAGATCTAACTGCGAGACAAAGGATTTATAGTGGTTCGGCTACAAGGACATCTTCCTTGCCCTACTCCACTCCTCGAGTCACCTACTCGAGAGTTTTCTTCACTATGTCAACAAGCTCCCTTATGGCGGAGAAAACCTTACACACCAATATACATACCACAACTTCGTCACAACTTATTCACACCTTCTACACAACTTCTTCACGACTTGGCACACCTTCTTCACAACTTGTGTAGGGGATAACAATAACGAACACAACCAGATATAATAGAATCTCTGAAAGGCGTGTAAACACTTTCAGATCGAATCAATTCGATGGTTCTCCCAAATTATTCAATCAGATACAATCCAGAGATTGAGAACGTTTTGTATGGATTTTGTTTGAAATCTTATGAACCAGAGAACCGAATGACCAAGAAGAAAACGTTATATGTATGAAAAACGGGATTAGGGCCATCATAACTGCCTTTTTGGCAGGTTTCAAAGTTGCCAAATTTAGTCCCTCAATTTCCGAAAATTTGATTTTCTGAGGAATTTTTAACATAGCAACTTAATGGAAATAAAAAATTTTCCAGCTGACCTGGCCAGGGGCGCTGCCCCTTGGACCCTGCTACCAAGGGCTGCCGCCCCTGGAACCCCGCTCCCAGGGGCGTTGCCCCCGGACCCCCGTTCCTTAGGGGCTTCGCCCCTAACATCATAATAAATTCAAATAAGTGTGCACTCCGCACGTCCAATCCTAAATGATGTCTTATTATGACGAAATTGGTCAAACAAGTTAATCCAATTACACTAAAATATCCAACATTCCTCCCCTATTTTAGTGCAATCCTTGATTAACTAAAACAAGTAATATCAAACAATCAAACTTTTGCATAAATGAAATGTCGTGACGATTGAATTTCACATTAGTACATTACACATTCCAAATATTCAAATACTAGGGTGTCGCTAAGGATTGAACTCTGGGAATTCATTATGAACACTCGAAGATAATGTACACAAAAGTTTACACACATAGTAGTTCTATCTTGACACATGTTTTTATTAGCCTATGTCCTTATCCTTCATAAACATGTCAAAGCCAAGTCCCAGCTTCTTGAAGTAGCTAAACTTCATACTCATATAGGTAGCTCTTTTATTCTTACACCTACAACGCAATTTGTCAAAAGAGCTATTAAGAATATAACCATTCAACCTCCCTAACTTGTAGGTCTGAACACATACCTTGGGATGATTCTTCTAATGTGTTCCAATCTCTAAATATTAAGCCTTCCACATTGAATTCAGCACCAAGCGTCACACTAGATGGGAATTGGGTATCTTGATATCAGAGATTTCTGGTGGACTTTAATCACATCCCTATAGCCGATTGTTTCACGAGATCTCTATTCAACCCTTTGGTAAAATGATCGGCTAAATTGTGTTGTGTTTTCACAAACACCACAGATATCACACCGTTCGTGATAAGCTCACGTATCTTGCTATGTCTAACACCTAAGTGTCTAGACTTCCCATTATATACTTGACTATATGCCTTAGCCAAGGTAGTTGCACTATCACATCTGATAGAAATGGGTGATATCGGTTTAGGCCACAATGGAATTTCATAAATTAAATTCCTTAGCCCAGCATATGGCATCTAAGAAGCAAACTTGCATCACTTGATTTAATGCAAAACCATTAGACAAAACAACATCATCAAATTTCTGATGCCACTGCTTGGGGGCTTGCTTCAAGCCATAAAGAGACTTAACCAATTTACAAACCTTATCTTCGTTACCAGGCATGACAAAACCTTCAGGTTGTTTCATGTAAATCTCTTCATCCAATTCACCATTCAGAAAGGCTGTTTTAACATCCATTTGGTGAATTACAAGATTATGTATAGCCGCAAGTGCTAACAATAATCTAATGGTGGTAATCCTAGCAACAGGAGCATAGGTATCAAAGAAATCAATACCTTCTTTTTGCCTAAAGCCTTGGATAACCAATCTGGCTTTATACTTGTCTATGCTTCCATCCACCATCATCTTCCTTTTGAAGATCCATTTACTACCCAATGGTTTACACCCAGGTGGTAAATCAGACAGTTTCCAAGTATTATTGTGCATAGTAGAGTCAATCTCATCTTGGATTTCCTCTTTCCAAAATGCAGCATCCCTTGAAGCCATAGCTTCACTGTAGGTCCTAGGATCTTCATCAACATTAAAACAATATTGATATTGAAAGTCAATTTCATTCCTTGATCCTTCGACCAAATATAGTTGGAAATCATCACCAAAAGATTTAGTTTTTCTTGCTCTTACACTCCTCCTAGGCTCAAAAGGCTCAGGAGGGGTAACAGTCACTTGGTCAGATGTACCAAAGTTACTAGAACTTGCAATCATGTCTGCAGGTTTAGGTAAAGATGTAAACCTATCCTCATTGCCAAAATCAGCATCCCGTGACTCAATAACAGAGTGCACGGATACGTAGTCATTAGGTTCTACAACATAGAACCTATAGCACTTAGAATTCTCAGGATAGCCAATGAATACACAATCTATACCTCTTTGACATATATTATTTATTTTAGGGTCAGTCAATCTTACCACAGCTCTACAACCCCAAACTCTGAGATAACTCAGTTTTGGTACCTTTTTATGCCAAAGCTCATAAGGGGTTAACTTGTTCCTTTTTTTAGGAACTCTATTTAATAAATAACAGGCTGTCAACATAGCCTCACCCCAAAATCCGTCACTTAGGCCAGAATAGCATAACAAGGAATTAACCATTTCTTTTAATGTCCTATTCTTTCTTTCAGATACACCATTTTGTTGTGGTGTATATGGAGCAGTGGTCTGATGTATTATACCAGTAGATTGAAAGTATACTGGATCATAATACTCACCTCCCCTATCAGTGCGAAGTGTTTTAATCTTCACACCATGACGAAGCTCTACTTCCTCTTTATAGATTTTAAATTTATCAAGAGCTTCATCTTTTGTATGACACAAGTAAACATAGCAGTATCTAGTAGCATCATCAATAAAAGTAACTACATACTTTTTATTACCAAGTGATGGAGTTGAATGAAAATCACACAAGTCACTGTGTACAAGTTCTAATACCTTAGTATCTCTAATGACATTTTTGGCGAAAGGTTGTCTAGTAATCTTAGTCAACATATAAGTTTTACACTTTTCACCATTCAATTCAAAAGAAGGTATTAGACTCATTTTTGACATGTCTATCAATCTCTTGTAATGTACGTGTCCTAGTCTAGCATGCCATAATTCAGATTTAACACAATTATTGCTAGAACTAGTAGAAGTCATGCAAACAGAATTATTAACAAATGAAACATCTAAATTTAATTTAAACATGCCATTCAAATATCCAAAGCCGATAAAGTTTCCATGTCTTGACAAGATATACTTGTCACTTTCCAAGACTTGCTTGTAACCACACTTATTTAATACAAAACCAGATACTAAATTCTTACGAATTCCAGGTACATAAACAACATTGTTTAAAAGTAAAGAGTTTCCAGAAGTAAAAACTAGGTTAACAGATCCTAGTCCTTTAATTGGTTCAGTTGCAACATTGCCCATCTTTAACACAGATCCATCTTCAATTGGCTTAAAGTCCTTGAACCATTTAAGATTTTTGCACACATGACATGTTGCTCCTGAATCCACCCACCATGATAAATCATCATCCTGCACATAAAATGTTTCAGAGATTATTGATACATAATAATTCTCAACAGAATGATCAGTAAGCATCAAAAACAAACCTGATTGCTTTCCGGGATCCTTGGATCCACTCGAACCAGCCTCGTTTTTCCCTTTACCTCCACCCTTAGACCTGCAATCTTTCTTAAAGTGTCCCGGTTTCCCACACTTCCAATAGGTTACTTTTGATTTCTTATCAGAACCTTTATTGTTATTGCCTTAAAACTTTCGTTTCCCTTTATTAGCCTTGGAGGATTCACCCTCCTCCACCATGTTCACAGAAGAACCGGTCATGGTTTTAGTACCACCAACAGAACCCTTTTCCATATCACATATGGATTGTTCAATTTGGAAATGACTTCCAAGTTCAACCAGATTCAATTCCTCTTTCTTATGTTTCAGATTGTTTTTAAAATCTTTCCAAGAGGGGGGGCAGTTTATCTATGATACTAGAAACAGAAATAGATTCATCCATTCTCATATCATATTGTGCAAACTGTCCTAATATCCTTTGCAATTCGTGATACTGTTCCATGACAGGCCTAGTGTCTACCATTTTATAGTTAATGAAATTACCAACAAGAAATTTCTTACTAGATGCATCTTCCGCCATATATTTGGCTTCAAGGGAATTCCATAATTCTTTTGCAGACTCTACGTTTTGATAAACATCAAACAAGGAATCAGACATACCGTTAAGAATATGACCACGACATATGTAGACTTTGTTTCCCCACTTTGAACGAGTGCAAGTCTGTTCTAGGGTTTCATTCTCAACAGCCTCAGGACATGGGGTACTCAGAACATATACTACTTTCAAACTCGTGAGATAAAAGTGCATCTTTTTCTGCCATCTACGAAAATCCTGCCCAGAAAACTTTTCCAATTTTGCAAACGTCTTATACATATCCTTCACAGAATCAGGGTTCGTCATCTTCAATAATTGATTCGATCTTAAAGTGTTTACACGCCTTTCAGAGATTCTATTATATCCGGTTGTGTTCGTTATTGTTATCCCCTACAAAGATCGAATCAATTCGGTGGTTCTCCCAAATCATTCAATCGGATACAATCCAGAGATTGAGAACGTTTTGTATGGTTTTTGTTTGAAATCTTATGAACCAGATAACCGAATGACCAAGAAGAAAACGTTATATGTATGAAAAACGGGATTAGGGCCATCATAACTGCCTTTTTGGCAGGTTTCAAAGTTGCCAAATTTCGACCCCAGCCAGGGGTGCTGCCCCCTTGGACCCTGCCAGGGGCTGCCGCCCCTTGGACCCTGCTACCAGGGGCTGCCGCCCCTGGAACCCCGCTCCCAGGGGCGTTGCCCCCGGACCCCCGTTCCTTAGGGGCTTCGCCCCTAACATCAAAATAAATTCAAATAGGTGTGCACTCCGCACGTCCAATCCTAAATGATGTTTTATTATGACGAAATTGGTCAAACAAGTTAATCCAATTACACTAAAATATCCAACAACTTGTACACACCACTACTACTTCACAACTTCACACTACTCTACTACTTCTTCTTCACACCACTACTTATCACTACTTCTATTCACCACTTCTACTCCTAGATCTATCTAGTTACACTACTATCACACCTTTACAATGAATGTACACAACAACTAGACTATACACACAAATCTACAATACTTCACAACTAGATGTTGAAGGAGTATTCTTCTCTTGCACTTTGAGAGATGAGAGGTGAGGGAATGAATCACTTGAAACAAGGATTAACAATTATATGATCAAAGGGTTTTTAGGAGGATGTTAAGAGATATTTGGATCTAAAAATTTTCGTGCAAGAGGTGAGAAAAATTCCAGGTTTTAGGTGGTATTTATAGGGAAAAATTTCTGACAGAATCTGACAGGGGAGCGTGGCCGGTCCCCTTAATTCATGGCCGGCCCCCTTAAAATTAAGAGGGCCGCCCCTTATAATTAAGGGGACCGCCCAGCTGTAACGGCCAGAAATCTTGTCCTTTAGTGGGGAAAGTTTATTTGGAGAAAAACTAACTGATTTTTGTTAAAAATTTGAATTCATATATTTACTATGAATTAAACATTTTCCTTTATTACCAAAAATATTTTTCAAAAATGTATAATTAGTTTATTTAATTTTATAACCTTTGTATTAATTAAATAAACATCCCTTTGATCATAAAATGTATTAATCACTTATTTATTCATACCTTAAGTGATTATGTTGGATGAGATAATATAAACTTGCTTAAAACTTGTTTATGTATTAACTTTGCGTTTAATGTTTTTATATTTTGTGATCGTCAAAACTTAGGGATATCGAAAAATATTAATAACGTTTTTATACAATATTTATATCAACAACTTCTACCAATGAAGATGGAACTATCCTGGAGAAAGAAAAGTGCATTTCCGGATCTTAATTGATTCTTGTGCTATGGCCTCAACTTTGAAGAAGGGATTATGTGTGTACTTCAAGTATTGGATGTTGTTCTGATATACTTCATGGCATTTTGGGTTATAACAAAGTTTTACAGGGTTGTACGTTTTTGACAAAGATCGGGATAAAACCATTATCAAAGATCACTCAAAACATCAAAAAGGGCTAGATTTGGGCATTTCAACCGCAAGATGTAACTACGGCGTTAATTCATTATTATTTATTTGAGGTAGAAGTGAAATTTCACGGGTGCGTGTACTTAGCATCTAAAGATATCGGGGTGGTTGGATGAAGATTCTTCAAGATCCTTGTTCGAGCTTTCAACAGTTACAATGATGAAGACTTGGATATCTAGTTATTTTTTGTGTTTCTTCTTCTCTATTACCACAAAATAACTATCACTTTAACGAGTTACGTTGTAGTGCTTAGTGTCACATGAAGTTGTGGATATTCAAGAGGTGATGTACGTCTTATACTTGATGGTTGGTTAGTTGAAGAGTATAGAGTACTTAGAGATTCGATGTTGCACGAACTCTCTACACCACTCTTAGTCACACATTAGTGCAAGCTTAAGTCACAAGTTTGGGTTATTTTACTTCAGTCTCAAGTTCATCATATTGGGTTTTTCTCCATCAGTAGTCACAACAAAGAGCCGACAGAATGATAATGGGGTTGGTAACGAGTTAGAAGAGAGAATTAGAAAAGAGAGAGATGACGTTTGGATACAATGTTTCAAGCCTCGTTCTTCAACATTATGGTGTTTGCAGATAACACTTCAGGCCCCATTCCTCAAAGAAAAGAAAGGTGTACGTTTCAGTGCGCCTTATCTTAGAAAGAAGAGAAATCTTCTTATTTATGACCATTCTCATCAACAAGCTTCATGCTTTTCCCATGTTCGTACAGTCATCAAGTGGATCGACATACACTGGATTATATTTTTGTGCTTCACTTATTCAATCAAAGGTTGCAAACATGCATATGCAATTTTTAAGGGGGAGAAGGGAAAGGATGAAGATACTAATGTTGATGATGTTTGTAGAATGGTCATTCGGCTCTTGTACATAGATATTTTCTCCCTCTAAGGTTTAACACACATTTCAACAAGTGGTTTAGGCATATTACAAGCTTCATTGAACTCTTCATTTGCTAAACCATTGATGAGGAAACAAAAGAGGGGCTGCTTCAAGAGTATCATAATCATCATCTTCTTCGCAGTATTTTTTGGTGCTACACATATATATATATATATATATATATATATATATATATATATGCTGCATCTGATAAATTTCAACCATCACGGAATCTCAACTATGGCAAAAATGTCATTGCATGCCATTTTTGAGGGGGAGAATAAGTGTATGTCCTTCTCCTATCGACTATCGCAAAAAGGTCATTAGCATGCCACTTTTGAGGGGGAGAATAGGCGTGTGTTCTTTCTCGTTTTTCGTAGGAGGAGAAATGTGTATGCTGGGGTTATAAATCATGAAGGGATCGAGCTTAATTATTCATGTCTTGGAGATTGGTCTCTACCACTCAGAAATATTCCATTGTTTGTTACTCTGTTCAAGTTCTATTGTCACTTCTATGATTCGAACTTGGTGTTATCAGTTAGTACTCCAGTTGATTGACTGATTCAGATAAAGAAGAAGATGGTTAATATCAAGACCCTCAAACATGATCATGACGTTAAAGTGTCGAATCTATAAAAGGGGATGATCAGTTTGAGGAGGAGCCGATTCAGAAACTTCACAAGTTATTGAAGAAGCTCTTTACATACGATGACCTAATTGGGGGGAGCAAACTCAATTAGTCATTATCTCATGACTCCTGAATACTTCAGTTTAGGACTCGTGAGAGTTTATCGACATCTTCTCATGAGCTGGTATTATTAGTGAAGGGCTTCCAATTAATGCTTCATGTACACATCATTGTGATGATTTTGATTAATCGCAACCATTAGGGGATAGGAATGTGTACACCAAGGATGCACAACAAGTTCACGTGATCGGGCTTAATCACTTATTCCGGGATTGATAACCGCAGAGATGACCAGTGGTTCAACTTGTTACATTGGTATTATCATTTCATGTGTACATCACGAGCTGATTAATCGTAACTATATAGGGAGAGAAATGTGTACATCAAGGACGCACAACAGGTTCACATGATCGGGCTTAATCATTTATTCCGGAGTTGGTATCCGCAGAGATGATCAGTGCTTCAACCTGTTACTTTGGTGTTATCGTTTCGACTTGTGTTGGGTACATGCATGCATTATGGGCTGATTTAGGATATGTGATATAACTGGAATCCATTTAGTGAGATGAAGATGTTGATATTCTATTCCCAAATGAACAACCTTGAAGAAGGTCGAGTCTACCATCTGCTCTACATTTTCCGCTGTATGTTAGAAGACTAAAGACGATATGCAATTAACTATCAAAAGACTTCTTCATATTCAAGGTACTCGTCAGAAAGGTTGTCAGTTTGGAGGAGAGCACTAATTAGGGGAGAGTGAAATGCCCGAGTTAATCCCTAATTAGATGTGCTCACATTGCTCTTCAGCATGTTGATTCTCATAATATATATTTGAGCTTATTGTGTTCTTCTCACAAGATTTCAAGTATATGGGTGTAAGATGTGTTGCTGATTCTGAGGTATCAAAACCAGCAAGGGGGAAGGAGACATACATCTGAATGCACAATGAGTACACGTGATGAGCTTTATACTTCGTCTTTATTGAAGTCATTTCGGGAAGAAAATTTCATGACCGCAGAGGAAATCAGTGTTTTAACTCGTTCTTTTGGTGTATTATTCCAACTACGTGGGGGAAGAGATGTAAGAAACAGTTTCTGATGAAAAAAGATGTACACAATTGATTGTATGTGTACTTCGGGTTTCTGAGCTTCATATAACGAGAATGATTGCATCATTTCAACTACTTGGGGGGAAGTGGTCTCTGGATACTTTTTGGTACGCATTACTTCAGCCTTCAGTAAGAAGAAAGTTGAGAAGAACTATTCAAGCGTGAGATGATACGTTGCTGATCTATCAAAGCTTCACAGTGAGAAGGCTCAAGTTCAGATGACTATTCAGGAGCCTCGAAAGATTTGGTGGAGAAGATTTAAGAGATGTTGACTACTGACTTCTACAACGTGTAGACCGATATCCTCTTTTCGGTATTGAGGTCAACATCTTCTTAAACTACATAATATCCTTTGTATATATTTTAAAACCAAAAAGTAAATAGAAAAATATAAAACCAACAAAAACCATAAAAATTTTCAAAATATAAAAACTCAAAAAGTATTCTTCTCGCGACATGTCTCTCATATAATCAATATTATGTACGATCCTGGAAATGTCATTCAATAATGGCACGGATTCATACATATGCTTGAGCGAGAGTTTTTCTATCTTTTAATATAATTTTTTCTAAAAATATGTCGTTTCTCAAAAAATTTCTTTCAAAATGGCTTGCTATTACTTCAGATAGCAACCCGCTTTTCAAAATGGGGAAAGCATGTCGCCAAAAAGACGGTTGTTCCTCTCACTGGGTGATGTTCACCCGGGCACGGATTACTTTATATCTGTGTGTCCTCGACTTGATGTACGTTTTAGTGCATCATTTCTTGTAAAAGAAGAGAAGTCTTCTTTACATCACGAATACTTTTCCTTCAATGATTCTTCGGAAAAGTATTTGTTCTAAACTTGGTGGTACCATGATTTTTGAAAATCAATCAAACTTGCAATTTTATATAAACTTGCCTCTCAATCGATGCCAAATGATTAATCTTTTGAAGAAAAAGTGATAAATTGAAAATGGGTCATCGATTGAGGGGGAGAATGATTTCAAAAATTCTATATCATCAAAACATGATCTTTGTGCATTAAAAGCAGTGAATGTAATTGTTATGTGTGAGAACATGAATTTTTCATGAGTTTATCATTAAACTCTAAATCATTTAAAAACTCATCATTTCTGACACATAACATGCTCCCTCAAGGATTGAGGGGGAGCAAACCCATCGTCTCATAATCAGTCATTCTTAAATCTGACCACATTTTTCTCCCAAAATCTTTAAACGTATTTAAATCACTTGGGATCACAAATCTCAATTGGTTTGAAATTTTTGATCGGGGGAGAAAATGTGATTTAAATAGGAAATTTGATTAAAATGTGATGTTTTGGACTTAAATGTAAGCTCTCCCATATGTGCTAAACTCTTTTGTATATCAATGCACATATTGAGGGGGAACAAATGGTTTGTGGTGACAAAAAGGGCTTGGCATCTCATGTGAGTGCATCTCAGGCTTAACCAATGAATTGACAAAACATATATTGTCATGAATCGAAAGGACTAGTCTTGGACGGGTAATAATTTCAAGCTGGTCTAACCAGTAATGTAAGCGTGTCTCGAAGAGGACTTGTCTAAGTAGAGTGTATCGTTTCGAGAAACCTTCTATTGACTTGATCAGGCCGGGTAATAACTTCAAGCTAGTCCAACTAGTGATGTAAGCGTGTCTCGAATGCCTGTTCATGTTCACTGAAGATGGATCAATTCAAAAGTGCAACTCTTCCCGACATGTGCAAATTTTCGAATCAAAACATACGAGTCCTTAGATATGATTATGAAAAAAGGAGTAATGTAAGAAAGGAGAAAGAAGGGGTTGAAGAATTAAAAAGAAATGAAATGAGAAAGGGTGAAAAGAAATAGCCCTCCAATTATTCGATCTTAGGGGAGAAACCGGGTTCAATTCACATGCTACTGGTGGTTACTAAGGTAACATCGGTATTTAAGACAAGACGTCATGGACCCAGTGACGCACTGCACTAAACCTTCTAGCCACTCAAGTTCTCTTAAAAGGACTTGTTTCATTCTCATGGGGAACCGGTGTAATCTATCAACTTATCTCTTAGAGATGGTTGATATTGAAGCAGGAGACCTCTCCCTAGTCTTCGCATAAGAAAACCAAATTATGCACTTATCGAGTCAAGAGCCACGGGATGCATCAAAAGATCTTAATAGGAACACTGAATACTTTTGCACTTGTGGTTCATTATCAAGGACACCAGTTGCACATTTGAGAGTCCTACGTAGATCTTAGCAATCTACCAGAACATTCATGATAAATTACTGATGTGATTTTCAGTGATTGAATGGAAATTCCTGCCAGGGTCAACATCAAACAGCCCTGAAAGCAGGTCACTTCGGTAATTTCTTGTGGATTACGCTAAGTGGTCGCGGCGGTTACCAATGGTCTACAGTCGTGGAGTGAACTCCAACGACTCACTCAGTCGTTGATTTACTTAGGTAGATCGTGTAAATCCTCTCGGGGGTTACCGATTGGGAACGGTCTTGGTAAGGGTTAGAAGGAGTCTTCACACTATGTTGTAGATGATCTCTAATTCCAAACCTGTAAGTACTGGATGATTTGTTGCTAAATATTTGCTTGCAGGAATTTCTGACGGTTGCAGTAGATTGCTGAAAAGATGCTGATCCATCACCCTATGCTCACACTTCGACATCTTAATCAAGAAGTCATGATCATTGAATGGGCTTCATCTATACTTCCACAACACTGATGCTGAAGATCATGATCCTAAAAAGTATGAGCATGCCAATAGAAAGATGTGTACATCACAAGGAGATGTTACTACACAAAGATGGCTTGGAGACATTCATTTGGATGATACATGATGAGGCGAAAAATGAACCACTTTTAGGGGGTCATTTAAGTCCGGAATTGAATTTATTTGATCAAATATTGCCCTAAATCGTTCCTTTTGTGATTTTAGGTACTTTAGGAGTGAAATCTGGAAAAGGAAGCAATTCGGACGTTTTTGGAGCATAAAAGTGAAGAAAACGCCAAAGACTTAATTTTCCATGCTGGGAACAGTGTATGACGGCGTCAAGAAGACATTCCTGATGGCGTCAAGAGTAAAAACCATGACGACCCAGAAGAAACATGAAGGCGTCACAAGTAGAGCGTCAAGAGTTAATTGTGTGACGGCCTACAAAAGGGGATTACATGACGGCGTCAGATGTAGATCTAGGTAGTCCGAGGAATTATTGGGCTGCGAGATGACGGCGTCAAACATTTGTTCTTGACGCCGTCACCTCCTAAAATCTATATATAGTTTTCTAATTTTCATTCATTAAGAGGAACTTGTGTGGAGAAACCCTAGGGCTAAACCTTGTACGAATTTTACAGCTTTTCAAGGGTTTTCAACCCTTGAAACCTTACATGTGTTATTGAGATAAGTCTTCTCTTAATTCAATCAATATGTCTATGTGTTGGTTGTCTATATCTTGTGCTTGTCTTGATTTCAACATGCTAGGCTAGGTTTATCTTGTGTTTGCTTAGATCTAATGAAACCTAGATGTTAATTATGTGTTGATTACTTATTTATGGTTGTATTGGATGAATGATTTCAATGTTAGGCTTAAGAAAACTGGCAGATCTCCATTGTGTAACATGCTTGAACGTCTTAGGAAACATGAACCGATGTGTACTAGGTTTTATTGGTTGTATTTATTGCATGAGTAAATTCTAATGATCCCATGTTAGGAGCTTCTTGCAGGCTCGACATAGGAGTGAAGTAGGCACTCATAGGATTGGGGAAGTAAGTACGCCACCCCATGAATGGTATTAATGAATACAATCCGTCATCTACGCAACTATAACAAGTAATTAACGTGTAAAAGATATCTATGGAGTAGTAAAATCTAAGTAAACACATTTTTCCCACATATTGCTCACAACCTTAGTTTAAAATAGTTTTAATTTCATTTTAGTATTTTATTTTGATTGCATCTTTAGTATTGGGTTAGTTGACTAGCAACTAATTCTGCCCCTAATCCTTCAAACCCGAGATTTTAATTTGCTTTCCTAAAAATATAAAAAATACAAAAAGAATCATCCCTCATCTCTAGATCTAGTATTTAGGTTTTCTAACCCTAGCGACACTATTCCTAAGAATGCTAAGATACCATGTATGATTGGGTATAGACACGTTGACAATGCTTACATTGACTTCAAATCCCCAATCAACATTATGTCCTCAAGTGTTTATAATGATATAGTGAAAACAAGACTTGAACCTAAAAGAGATCCCAAATACCCCGGTGGAGTTTGTAACTTTGTCGGGAGAGTTGAAGGTCCACATGTCTTTGTTGGGAATTTCACTTTTGTCACCGACTTTATGATTGTGGAAGATCTTGCTAATGTTATTGATTGTCGATTTTCCAATGTTGTATTTGGCAAACCGTTTGTTGAGGAGTCCAAGTTAGAATATGATGAGATAAAAGGGACAATCCGATTTGCAAGTAACACCGATAGGATCACTTATAGGATGCCTAATAGAATGAAAGAATTTCGCTTTATATCCCGATTTGACAAGGATAACATTAGTGCTTTTGAGGACATCAATGATGAGGATAAGAAAAAGGGCATGGATTATGTATGGGAAAAGAGGAGTCTTTTCTACAAAGATTGCTTGACTCTAGAACCAAAGTATAAAGTCGATAAGGAATTTGCCCATAGGATTATAGGAGCAATTGAGTAAAAGGTGATTGGTTTCTACAAAGAACATTTACAATCAGAAGGTGAAACCAACGATGAGGTCACGTAGTAACCCATGACCTTGAGTCTAGCTACAAGACTCGTAAATAAAGAAAAGCGCTTCTTGGGAGGCAACCCATGCTTTGTGTGATTTTATTGTATTTGTTTGTTATTTGCTTCCGTATGCATGCTTTATTTTTATTGTTGGTAAATCATGTTTCGAAACTAAAAAGTGGAAATATTTTATTTTGTTGTTTTGGCCTAGTCTTAACTTCACCCAAAGGTAGTTTTGCAAAAGATAAGTGTAAGGGAAAACCCCAAATATGTTTTTAAGAAACAAACCGATCATGATTCTCCACAATATTAAGTGAACATGTATATTCGTATTTGTTAGAGTCAAATACTTGTATCGAGTCATAATGAAGTTTTGCAGGATTTTCCAAGAAGTAGGACCAAGTTTTTCCAGAAATTTTCTGGAAACTTAACATAAGAATTTCTACAGGTCACTTCTGACGGCGTCATGAGTTTACTCTTGACGGCGTCACGTGTAAAAATCTGGAAATTTTACCAGTTTTGTTTTTTTAATGGAGTTTTAAGTTTTTGTGAATTATTAGTTTTATAATCTCCATGAAATCTGAAAACTTCATTCCACAAGCATTATATCTTATTTTGTTTTCTAGGATTTAGTAACATATGTAGATTGCCGCCGATTTTATGCGAGGTTGCCTTGTCTGTTTTCTCAGGTTTTACAGGTTATGTATGACAAGAAGATGATTTATATTCTGGAAGGGAAGCTTTGATTGTTCATTTTCTTGGAGGAAGATCTAACCTGGCCACCTTATTATCCATACCGATCGAATCAGGGGAGTATTTGATTTCATTTGTTTTAGTTATTTCACTTTTACATTCTTTGCTTGAACATTGGGGACAATTTTCATCCTAAGTGTAAGGGGAGGGTAAAATGATGATACCTTACAGATACACTTTCGCTTGAGTTCGTTTGTTTAATAGTATATGTGTAATAAAACTATGAGAAATACTTGTTAGTGCAATTTTAGCGCCAAATTTAAAATTTTTTACAACATTTAGGAGTGAAACTTTAGCCATAGCAAGCGTCTCAGGGATAGGAGATTGTATGACTAGCACATAACCGTACTATTCAGAAAAATTTTCCACCCAAATATGTGAGGTTCGCCTTTAGATTTGATAGGAAAAGCATTTACTTTTAGTGCATATGAGTGTACCGGTAGCATTTAGATTCTAGAACTTGCGTTAGTGATGCATCCCGAGACCGCTAGTGAGACTACATTCGTGTAGTAGGATTTACTAAATAATAAGAGGCATTAGGATCACCCTTGTGTTAAACCTGTATCATAATTATTTGACCATTTAAGTCATATTACTTGAGTAGTTAAGTCAATTAATTTTTCCCACACCATTAGCGTTGTACTCATTTTTAGTACACGAAACCCCCAGTACACCCCTCCGAGCCTATCTTTTTGCTTCTAACTTTAAGTATTTTACTTAAAGGAAGAATTTGTTACACCCCACTTAAATGTACACCCAAATCGCCTTAGCCTTCCGTGTATGCACTCATCTTTAGTGCATTATTGTTATTTGTTTAAACCCTAACATAACTATCTAATTGATTACATGGTTGCTAAGTCGAGTCATATCCTTGTACATATTGTTTTGGGACGATTGGGACTCATGGGTAAAGTACTTATTTATGGAGTAATGGGGAAGAACATCATATATTACCCCCATATGTACGTTAATCTTAAAAGTATTCCAAGTGTTTTGATTTTCTTAATTCGAGTCAATAGATTAGTTTATTGTAAAGTATGTAAAAATTCAAGTGTAAGGGGAATTTTCATTCCCTATGATGTATTATTTTGGATGGTAGGGTAAGAGTGTATGAAAAAAAATTAAAAAAAAAAATAGAAAAAAGAAAAGAGAAAAAACATACGGACTACCATCCCTTTTTATTCTATGTTCATTTTATGTTTTTTTTATTTTTCATTTATTAGCTTAAGTCGAGTATAGTCTTGGCTTAGCAACGCCATATTGTACATGTAATTAACCAAGATTGTTAACTCGCCACCAGTAAAGATTGCCTTTATCCAACAAAACCGTGTATTCCATATCCCTACACCTAATGTTACAACCCTTTAAAAGACCTCTTTGATAGTTTATCCTAGGTGCTTACGCCATGTGGTGGAGGTTTGATCCTTTCCCAAGCCTATGGTAATCTATTTTGCTATGACAGGTAGTGAGAGATATCTTCCGTTTCCATATTGTAATTTACACTTTATTACACCCGAGAGATGTGAGTATCTAAACACTATTTGTGAGGTGCTAGTATATGACCTCCGTGCTTGTCTTTGGTCTTTAGTGAAACGATTATTTGTTGTAATTACTTTTATATTAGTGTTAAATGACCCCTAACTTGTATTTTGACTAGAATAAAAGCGCATTTGCTTGAGGACAAGCAAATCTCAAGTGTAAGGGTATATGATGAGGCGAAAAATGAACCACTTTTAGGGGGTCATTTAAGCCCGGAATTGAATTTATTTGATCAAATATTGCCCTAAATCGTTCCTTTTGTGATTTTAGGTACTTTGGGAGTGAAATCTGGAAAAAGAAGCAATTCGGATGTTTTTGGAGCATAAAAGTGAAGAAAACGCCAAAGACTTAATTTTCCATGCTGGGAACAGTGTATGACGGCGTCAAGAAGACATTCCTGACGGCGTCAAGAGTAAAAACCATGACGACCCAGAAGAAACATGAAGGCGTCACAAGTAGAGCGTCAAGAGTTAATTGTGTGACGGCCTGCAAAAGGGGATTACATGACGGCGTCAGATGTAGATCTAGGCAGTCCGAGGAATTATTGGGCGGCGAGATGACGGCGTCAAACATTTGTTCTTGACGCCGTCACCTCCTAAAATCTATATATAGTTTTCTAATTTTCATTCATTAAGAGAAACTTGTGTGGAGAAACCCTAGGGCCGAACCTTGTACGAATTTTACAGCTTTTCAAGGGTTTTCAACCCATGAAACCTTACATGTTTTATTGAGATAAGTCTTCTCTTAATTCAATCAATATGTCTATGTGTTGGTTGTCTATATCTTGTGCTTGTCTTGATTTCAACATGCTAGGCTAGGTTTATCTTGTATTTGCTTAGATCTAATGAAACCTAGATGTTAATTATGTGTTGATTACTTATTTATGGTTGTATTGGATGAATGATTTCAATGTCAGGCTTAAGAAAACTGGCAGATCTCCATTGTATAACATGCTTGAACGTCTTAGGAAACATGAACCGATGTGTACTAGGTTTTATTGGTTGTATTTAATGCATGAGTAAATTCTAATGATCCCATGTTAGGAGCTTCTTGCAGGTTCGACATAGGAGTGAAGTAGGCACTCATAGGATTGGGGAAGTAAGTACGCGACCCAATGAATGGTATTAAGGAATACAATTCGTCATCCACGCAACTATAACAAGTAATTAACGTGTAAAAGATATCTAGGGAGTAGTAAAATCTAAGTAAACACATTTTTCCCACATATTGCTCACAACCTTAGTTTAAAATAGTTTTATTTTCATTTTAGTATTTTATTTTGATTGCATCTTAGGTTAGTTGACTAGCAACTAATTCCGCCCCTAATCCTTCAAACCTGAGATTTTAATTTGCTTTCCTAAAAATTTAAAAAATACAAAAAGAATCATCCCTCATCTCTAGATCTAGTATTTAGGTTTTCTAACCCTAGCGACACTATTCCTAGCTGAACGATCAATCCCCCAGTACTTGTCATTATACTATACTACATCGATCAGGTACACTGCCTGGTGGGGGTTGTAAGCTTCTCAAGATCCCTTGAGAGGTAAAGCCTGGTGCAATCCCTACGCTACCAATACACTCAATGCAAAGTCAAAGATCATCCAACACAGAAAACAAGTCATCTAATGTCCACTGCTGGAAGCACAAAGAGTAATGACAATGAAGAATCACTGACTACGAGCTACGAAGATTCAATTCGAAAGATAGAATGCTAGAATTCAATTTGTATTTTCCGGGGTGACCTCCCTTAGGGAGAGATTGTTAGGAATATAAATATTCATGTGAAAGGCTCGGTCACCCCGTGTATAGATTAGCATTACATAGCTCGTAGTCTTATTAATATTTAGATTAGATTTTATAGTAATAGTTTAGATATTAGTCACACCGTGGAGGACAGACGGGTCTTTACCCACTGTACACCTGATCCACAGCCCGCAGGAGGGCGTATATTGTAAGTGTATATATACCCATTCCCACACAAGGGAAGGGTTGGTTGTTTTCTCATAATACACACACCTCAAAGGTGTTTCTCTCTCAAGAAAACCTCCCATCTCTCTTTTCTTTCTCTCTCTCTCTCTAAAATTAACCATGTTTACCATTTACAACCATAATCCAAGGCCACCCGAATCACAACAATCAACATAATATATCGATCCTACAATATCAGTGTGTACGAAATGTACAAAAAGTATTATCCTGCAAGATAAACAAACTTGTTGGATCATCATAACCATCATTAGATAATAAAACTTTAAAACATATATTGAAATTGATCCAACATGACAAAAAAATTTTAAGGGTAAAAGTGGAGTATATAGCAACTTACTAGAGTCTAGAAGAATAACTGGTTTGATATTTAATGTGAGATTTCTTCGAAAAATAACAATTCCTTTAGCAATGAATGACTCAAAAATTATGTCCTCTAGCCTTTTGTAAAACTTAACTGGTAACATAATTTATTTGAAAAATGAGGGTTCTTTTCATACTGGGGGGGGAGAGGTGGTGAGATGATGTGTTTTCTTAGTTAAAATGCTAGGTTATTCATACTCAGATATTTGTTATGAATATGTACTGATGAAGCTCACTGTTTTCTATCTATCCATTCATATAGAATAATTGTTTACTTAATTATCATTTGTCATTTCACATGATTTGACAAGTCATGTGATTTATATTTATCTTTTATAGCATTTGCCTAACAAAATTGTCATTAGTCCCTCATATTTATTAAGGTTTTTTTTGGTATGAGCAAATTTATTGAGTAAGGTTTTTGAGTAGCACAAATACACCGTATTCTTCTAATCTCGTCTTTTGTCTTCATGAGTTAGGGCTCTTATACGGTGTATCTCCAGAGTCAGATATGTCGTATTCTTCATATAAATAATAATCTTAAAAATAGATAAGTATAATGTACAGCATATTCCTAAAATTGGATACGTCATATTCTTACCCCAGAAATGGTGTTTGCTTGTTTTCTTTGTTTTAACTCCAAATAATGCCAATTTTCGTGTTTTTCCCAATATTGCTCCATAAACACTAAAAATAATAAACTTAGGTAATTAAGTATCAATTTAGTTATAAACATATAATAAATGAGCAATAATCGTGGGATAAATTATATATAAACGTATCATATATTTGTCATTATCAATGACCCAAAAATCATGTCCTCTAGCCTTTATTAAAAAATAACTGTAAATATAATTTATTTGAGAAATGAAGGTTTTTTTGATATTGAGAGAGGTGGTGAGATAATGTGCCTTTCTTAGTCAAAATGCTATGTTATTTATATTGAGAGATTCAACATGAATGTGTAGTGATGAAGCTACAGCGTGTTCTATCGATCCATTCATATTGAATAATTTTTATTTAATTATCCTTTATCATTTCACATGATTTGACAAGTCATATGATTTATATTTATCTTTTATAGCATTTTCCTGACAATATTGTTTCTTCACGTGTTTGATATTTGTGCTATATTAGTCCCCTATATTTATCCATACATTTCAACGTTAATTTTTGTCTACTTACTTTTTAGTTCACCGACATTCTAGTTTGTTCATAGGGATGGCAATGGGGTGGGGAATGTCGGGGATTGTACTTCTCAACCCCATCCCCGTTCTCCGTCCCCGTCCTCGTCCCCATCCCCATCGAAGAGTTGCTTTACATCCTCATCTCCATCCCCAATGGGGATCAAGAATCCCCGCGGGGATTCGGAGATTCTCCACCCTTATGAAATAACATAAAAATTCCACCAACTCGTCGAATATATAAAGAATTTTGACTCATAATGTACCTCAACAAACGTACATAGCACATAGTTATATTAATTACAATTTCAAATCAACTTTAAAGCATCGTAAACATTGTAACATCAAATATAATACTACCTCCGTCCCAAAATTATTAACCATGTTTGACTTAAAGTCTTTTTTTTCCAACTTTGACCATAAATATTTGTGTTTATGTTATATCATACTTGATAGAAATTTATACCAATGAAAATACATTTAAAATTTAATCTATTTATGTATTTTACATCAAGTATAAGCTAACACAAACAAAAATACTTAAGGTCAAAGTTGAAAAGGATTGACCAAAAAAGTCAAACACGGATAATAATTTTAGGACGGAGGGAGTATAAAAATAATATGTATCATATATGTGTATTCGGACAAATAGTTAAGTAATATGTAATTGGTACTTATACTTCTAAATCTATATGTGTTTGATCCTAAAAATATCACATATGCATATAAACATACATGTCGATACTCATAAACATATGTACATGTACATATACAAGTTAATCGACTATGGATAAAACATATAACTTTTAAATAATTATACACCTGAAAGATTGGGGTCGGGTCCGGGTTCGGAGATTTATGATATCCCTGTCCCCGCCTATCTCCGGTTTAATATTTTAGGGGATCCCCTTCCCCATCCCCATCCCCGGTCAACTCGGGGATTCTCTAGTCAAATCAGGTTTGGGGATCGGGTCTCCATCGGGTACGGATTTTTTTACCACCCCTATTTGTTGATAAGGATTATACTACTTTTAATAATATAAACGCATACAAATTTATTGTATAAATTTAGTATATATAAAGTTTTACATTTTTTAAAATACATTGATGCATTTAATATATAAAATTTATTTATGTAAAATGTTGCTACTTTTAAATTTGACAACTCGTCTTTTTGCCATACTGACATATTATAAAATTTAGGGGATGTTACATATTTCGATATAGTATTTGGGCCGAGGCCCATGAGCATACAATTTAGATAAGTTTAAGATAACATTTCTTGAACCCTAAAATGCAGTTGTTAACAATTTTGGCCATTAGATCATCATTTAAATCGAGATATTTTCTTACTATAAAAGGTTGATAAAAGTAATCACAATTTCACAAGTCATAAACATGAAAAGAACGGCGACAAGGATGCATACCTTTTTAGATCCTTGTTTGGATAAAAAGATATCAATTTCAGATGAAACATCATGTTTTATCGATATCATTGTTCATACTATTTCGATTGTTAGTCGTAGGGGAAGTGGTAGTTCCACTCTAGCTCAAACGCTAACTGGTAAGGGAAATAATGTCGTTGGTCTTTCTCAAGGAGGAAGTAATGAAAATCAAGTTCCAGTTACGAGTGGTGATGGTACTATTGATCTTCTTTCAAGCGTTGGGATGGGCAGTCTAGAAGATGAGGTAACACGACATCGTACTTTCTTTATTTTTCTTTACATTTTGATTAACTGAATTAACAAAATAAATACAAAAGTATATTTAAAAAATACAATTTAATAATGACAATATTATTTGGTTATTTCATATTTTGGTTATTACAATTAATCCTATGCACACACGAATTTTGGGAATTATAATCAATTTAATCTAATAATGACAATATTATTTATAAGAAAGAAAAACAAAAAAAAATAAAACTTGTTATTAAAATACAAATAAAACTATACGGGGTATATATTAAATGTAAAATCAGTGACGAGTAGGAGGTGCAAAAAGTTATTGAATCACTTAGGTACGGTAAATAATTGTTTTACTTATTAGTCCTATAGGCTTTTAGAAAGGGTCTAATGATTGGAGTGATTCCATTTACCTTTAAAGTATGCAACATATTTGGTTTACGTTTATTCTCTACATCACTTGTGGTTATATGTCTTAGTTTTAGTATTATTTGCTGTAGATTTGGAAGTGGAAACATCCCAAGTCTAGAGATTTTCAAGCCAAGCGCGGCTTTAGTTCACGTAACTTCTATATTTTCCCAATTAGCTCAAATGAGATCACTAGCTCGAAGGATTACACTTGTGTTGTGTCCATCAATGACGGGTGCCCCATAGTGACACATTCTTATTGTGACATGGTGATAGATTGCCACCCTATCTCGCGTTCCATGGTGGCTGCTACCCTTAGTGGGGGCAATCACCCTCTAGTGTATGCTAGGGAATCACCTGATGACTCAAAATTTGTGGAGCGTCTTGAGCATTGTTACATTTGCAGGAATAATATCAAGCACATGAGTGACACACCCACACACAAGTAAGATTTTCATGATCTATCAACAAAGCTAAAAAGTTAGTATCAAACATACATTTTTTAGAATGTGTATGGAAGCATACATTTTTGACATGAAACATTATTTACGCCTTTATAAAATGTCAAAAATTAGGAATGGAGATTTTGGTGACAAGATTGGTCTCAATAATGAGTGGCTCTTGAAGAATTAGTATCTAGTTTTGTTAAACAACTACTACAATAGAACTCATCTTGAAGGTGTCATTCATGTACTTAATTCGCTGTATTATGACACTTTTTTATGCTTACATTTAGGTTAATATATATTAATACAAAATGACAGGACTATTCGACTGAGTTGGATGACGACTATATACCGAGTGCATCATGTATGATGGTCAGTCATCTTGCAGGAGAATTATCTTATGTGACCAGCAAGGTATTGATATATTTGTCTGCACACTTGTAATTTTAGGCTCTAAGATGCTGTTAGCTATTTGTAATATGTGCTTAAGTTAGTACTACGTATGTTCTAATGATTTGTTGTGGATTTTGATTGTGTTTAGGGAAGGAAATTATTAAAGGTGTCTTGCATAGCTCAAGTCTGGTAATGATAAGAAAGAGGCAGCTGACCAATCACTCAAGGCTTATCAAGTAGTAGCCATAAGTAGTGTACTTAGTTGTACCCATTCCATGCACAAAATCTTTGATGTATATATAATAACGGAAAAACTATAAACTGTATGCTCTTTTTACATTGGTGGATTTACGTTAAAGCTCTATATAGCTTATGATGACTTGCCCACGAAATAAGAAACCAAAGACTTCATGTTAGATGGTGATACCTTGACATGTGTATAAACTAGTTTGATGCAATTTGGGAGTAATATGATAATCATTTGTGCTATCCGTGGTTAAGATTCCTGGATGCGATCCCAATATTAACAATGTAATCAGATCTTAATATTAATCATGCACACATTCATCTATAGTCCACGTCAATAGGCTTTCTTAATGATATATGATATTCTATGTTGTATCTAGCTTTATGGTGATCCACTTTAGTCGTTCATCATGTTTATGATTGTATAAACTCTTCTTTTCTTGGCTAATTGCCTATAACACAAAAAGAATATTAAACACGCATAATGTAGTTTTACAAGCTTGGTTGTTAATTTTACATTCTCAGTTTACTAACCAGTTGTCGGGAATTATATTAGAGTTGATAAGATAAAACATTGAAAGATAAGGGACTTATGGAGACAAAGAATGAAACTTCACAAAAAGAAAAGATTACTACGTATCTTTTATTATTCTAGTTTATTCTTTATAACCCTAATTCTATAGTTTATAAAAAGATACATGGAATTGGTTTTACATAAGTGTGTCATGATGTAAAACACCAGGAAATGGGAGTGTGTGTGTGTGTGTGTAGAGGCGTTAGGGATAAAACGCCTAGGGTATGGTTGTTTGTTTTGTGTAGCCTCAAGGTCATTGATCCTGTTATTGTTGAGTAACTATACTACTATTGATCAGGTAGTATTGGGGCTATTGGTGTTTGTATGTTAGAGTAGAGATTGTTGATGCAAATAATGTCTAAAAACGTTATTCTCATCTTTCGATATCTCTATATTTTGATGATATCCAATAACGTAAACAAAATGTGAAAACATATTATGTCAAAATTAACGTAAACAACTTTTTAGTCGATATATCCAATTTCTACGTTAATCACTCTAGGTATGAACAAACAAATTTACAACTTGACAAATGATCAAAGAAGTGAATTCGTGTTTTGAACTTCACATTTTTAGCTTGACAAAACTTTCTTTTCAAAAATACATTTTACAAATCATTTTTGAAATATAAAGAAATGTTTTATTCGGGAAATTCATTTCAAAATTCCCCAACAGCTATATTTTACCCAAACCAGCTCCAAACTCCCCCAAATAAAATTTCACCACTAAAGACAAAATCTGGAGCGTGTTTGTCTGGCACGGTACCACTAAATTTAGTGGTACCGTGTGACAATTAGTGGTGTCGTCCCTTTAAAACGGTCAGATTTCCAGTTTCTATAAATACCACTTCATTGTACAGATTTTGGCTAACCTTTCACACACTTAACTTTCTGTAGTCATATCCTTAATCACCTTTGATCATTAGTTAATTTTCTTTTGTTTAAAGAATGATTCTTTCATCCAACCAAGAATCATCTACATACCTCTACTAGCCAAGAGAAGAACACAAAGTATAAAGAAGATACAAGGTGTTGGTGTTATAGAGTAGTGCACTTGCATTACAAGTTGTCTATTTGATTGTATCTTGATATACATCAAGTATATTAGTGTTTCTTTGTCATTATGTTGATCATTGTGATCTTGTTGAGATCTTGGGGATCTCTTGAGTGTTGAGTGATATAGTATTGATCAAGTGGATCAAGAGTAGATTGTGAGGATTGTATGGATCTTGTGAGGATCGTGTAGATTGTGTGAGAATCGTGTTGATCGTGTGATAAGTTAGGATCGTGTGGATCGTAGTAGATTGGTACTAGCTAAGATTAGTACTCGACATCTAGCTTAGTGTCGGAAATAATGTAAGCGATGTTGTACGGTTTTCTCCACCTAAAGGGAATCTTGTTGATATAGTGCTAGAACTCTCGAGTCGGATACTCGAGAAGTGGAGTAGGGCGAAGAAGAGCTTCATGACCGAACCACTATAAATCGCGTTGTCTTGGTTTGATCTTTCCATATCTTCACTTTACTTACTTATTGCATATTTGTGTTAGTATAGTGTTGTGTTCATATTGGTGTCGATTGATTTCATCTACAATTGAATCTAAGTTTTTCATAGATAAATTTTTAAAACTAAAGAAAACAAGTCGGTAAACTATTCAAACCCCCTTCTAGTTTCCCACAGAGATGATGGTGAAGAAACCTTATTGATAATAATAATATTCTTTATGTTATTCTGTTGTGCTTATTATTATCATTGTGCTTATTGCTTATCCTAGATCAAGGTCTAAACAACCAGAACCAAAACGGTCCAAGAACTTATATATGGCGTGTGCATAAGTTCTATCACCAGTTATATGTTCTGTTTATAGTTGGATTTCACTACAGCAGAAGCTCATTTATCTCCCACCCACCCTATTCGTTTGGGTTTGGGTTTGGCTTTGAACTTCTACGTGTTCTATAACAAAATTATGAACTCTCCTGAAAGGCATGTTTTAAACTCTTTATGCCTCGATATATTTACACAGTTCTATTCAACAATGTGGTAAACTGTGAATCTTTTGTTTCTACTTTGACTATGAATCTAGATAATTTCTTACTATAAAAGGTTGATAAGGGTAAACACAATTTCACAAGTCATAAAAATGAAAAGAACGGCGACAAAGATGCAAACCTTTTTAGATCCTCGTTTGGATAAAAAGATATCAATTTCAGATGAAACATCATGTTTTATCGATATCATTGTTCATAGTATTTCGATTGTTAGTGGTAGGGGAAGTGGTAGTTCCATTCTAGGTCGAATACTAACTGGAAATTGTCATACTAGTGGCTTTGAAGCTGCAAGTACTAGTACTTATAGGGGCAATAACACCATTGGTGTTACTCAAGGAGGAAGTAATGAAAATCAAGATCCAGTTACGAGTGGTGGTGGTACTATTGATCTTCTTTCAATGGTTGGCATGGGCAGTGGAGAAGATGAGGTAACATGAGATCGTACCTTACCTTATTTTTCTTTACATTTTAATTAACTGAATTAAAAAATATACAAAAGAATATTTAAACAATACAATCTAATAATTATAATTTTATTTATAATCTTGTTAGGTCTGTTAAACCCAAGCTCCTTAATCTAGTATTTGAACATAAAATATCCTAAGTGTTTGATAACCGTAAACACTCAGCAAGTCACTGAACGCATAGTCTTTCAGTGAGTCATCCTCAAGATGCTTAGGGCGAATCTATGATGAAAGGTTCACCATTAAGTGAGGTGGTTCTCAGTGAATGATACCTGAGCCAAAGAAGAAGATGATGGATTTAGTGAGTGATGACAAAAGCTCACTGAGTCCCCATGTAGTATACTCTAATATGAGAACATGGATGGTTTAGAGATTAGATTGATTCTAGGTTATGTTTTAGTGAGAAGTTAGAGAGAGAAAGTGAAGGAACCTTGAGAGAAACTTGTGAAATATTAGATTGTGAATGAAGGTCCAACCCTTTCCAATGGGTGGGAAAGGGTATATATAGTTACAATGTAAACGCCCCTTGAAACGGGCTGTAAAGCAGGCTGACAGTGGGTAAGAGACCCGACCCGACTCCACAAATACTAACTAATACTACTCTACATACTAACTAATATGATAATTACTACGAGCTACAATATGCTAAACAATACTCGGGGTGACCGAGTCTTCATATGAATAATCGTATTCCTAACAATCTCCCCCTAAGGGAGGTCACCCCGGAAAAATAAATGTTGAGTCATAGCATTTTTTTTTTTGACGACATTTTTGTAGCTCGTAGCCTTTTGATTCTTCATTGTTGAGATCTTTGTGCATTAAGTGGAAGACTCTAGATGACACCTTCAATGTGATGGATAATCTTTGGAAATAACATCAGCTGCACCATCCAAAAGAATGTTTGAAAGTCATCTTGGAGTAGTGATGTCTCCATGTGATATGAACCTCTTTGTGTAGGCATGCTTACACTTTTCAGGATCATGATCTTCTTCATTAGAGTTGAGGAAGCACGGTTGAAGCCCATTCAATGATCATGATATCTTTTGAGTTGTGAAGTTGAAGTGTGAGCATGTGTTGATTGATCAGCATCTTTTCAGCAATCACCTGCAACCGTTAGAAATTCCTGCAAGTAAACAGTTAGCAACAAATCATCCGGTGCTTATAGGTTTGGAATTAGAGATTGTCAACAGCATAGTGTGAAGACTCCTTCTAATCCTTACCAAGACCGTTCCCAATCGGCAAACCCCCGAGAGGATTTACGCGAACTACCTTAGTAGATCAACGAATGGGTAAGCCGCTGGAGATTTCTCCACGACTGTTGATCATTTGTAACCATCGCGACCACTAAGCGTAATCCACAAGGAATTACCTAAGTGATCTGCTTTCAGGGCTGCTTGATGTTGACCCTGGCAGGAATTTCCATTCAATCACTGGGAGTTACAACAGCAACATCCCTCATAAATGTTCTAGCAGATTGCCAAGATCTGCGTAGGACTCATAAATTTACCACTGGTGTCCTTAATGTTGAACAACCAGGGTAGAGGTAGCACGTGTTCCTATGAGATCTTTTTATGCATCTCGAGGCTCTAGACTCAATAAGTGCATTTGGATTTCCTATGCGGAGATTAGGGAGAGGTCTCCTGCTTCAATATCAACTATCTCTAAGAGATAAGTCGATAGATTACACCGGTTCCCTGTGAGAATGAAACAAGTTCTTTTAATAGAACTTGAGTGGGTAGAAGGTTTAATGCATTGCGTCACTGGGTCCATGACGTCTTGTCTTCAATACCGATGTCGCCTTAGCAACAATCAGTAGATTATGAATTGAACCGGGTTTCTGCCCTAAGGTTGAATAATTGGAGGGCTATTTCTTTTCACCCTTTCTCATTTCATTTCTTTTTAATTCTTCAACCCCTTCTTTCTCCATTCTCACATTTCTCCTTTTTTTTCATAATCATACCTACGGACTTCTTAATACTATCTATTTGGTATTGTCCATGGGTAGATCCCTCCGGCTCTGGCGGATCATAGGACGTTTTTCCTAGCCTTAGCCACCTTATAACTCCATGACTGTCCTAAGTTGCCATTTACCAAATCATTGAAAATTCTCTCAATGTGTTTATGATTGAGAAACACATTTTGTTAACACATTGAGAGTTTTGTCATTTTCAAATGCTCCCCCTTAACATGTGCTCATAAGTATTGATTTGAAAATTTGCACATGTCGGGAAGAGTTGCACTTTTGAATTGATCTACCTTGAGTAAACATGACCGGGCATTCGAGACACGCTTACATCACTAGATAAACTAGCTTGAAGTTATTACCCGGCTCGATCAGATTCACCCAAGGTTTCTCGAAACGGTACATTCTACTTAAACTAGTCCTCTTCGAGACACGCTTACATCACTGGTCAAACCAGCTTGAAGTTATTACCCGTCCAGGACTAGTCCTTTCGATTCAGGACATTTGTGTTTCGTCAATTCATGAGTCAAGACTGAGATGCAAGGATCCTTTTACACAAATCATTTCGCTCCCCTCAATATGTGCATTGATATGCGAAAGAGTTTGGCACATAGGAAAGAGCAGATTTTTGTTTTCCAAAACATCACTTTTGAATCAGTTTTTCATATTTAAATCACATCTTCTCCCCCCGATCAAAAATTTCAAATCAATTTGAGATTTGTGATCCCAAGTGATTTAAATAAGTATAAAGTTTTGGAGAAGGATGTGACATATTTTAAGAATGACTGATTTTGAGACGACATTTAAGCTCCCCCTCAAACCTTGAGGGAGTATGTTATGTGTTAGAGATGATGAGTTTATAAATGATTTTGAGTTTAGCGCGAAACTCATGAAAAATTCATATACTAACACATAGCAATTGCACTTAATCCACTTGAAGTTATGCACAAAGATCATTGTTTTGATGATGTATAGTCTTTGAAATCAATCTCCCCCTCAATCGATGACACATTTTAAAATTAAACATTTTGCATAAAGTATTAATTTTTATAGCATCGACTGAGTGGTAAATTTTTTAAACAACTCTGCAGGTTTGTTTGATCTTCAAAAAACCATGGTACCACCAAGTTTGGAGCAAATACTTTCCCGAAGAATCTTTGAAGGAAAAGTATTTGAGATGCAAAGAAGACTTCTCTTCTTTTACCAGAAATGATGCACTTAAGCGTACATCAGATCGGAAAGGCACGAATATAAAGTAATTCATGCCTTTGTTAGGAACAGTCGTCTTTTTGACGACGAACTTTCCCCAATACTAAGACCGGGTTGCTATCTGAAGTAATAGCAAACCATATTGAGAGATATAACAAAATTAAGAACTCAACCACACAGAAGTTCACATGATTATATAGTTACAGACCAACATAGTACCAAATATTACATATCAAACTAACACAAGATTAGATGGTACGTTCCATTAGCCTATAGTCTTCTTTATAGATTCTCCCACCAACAAAGCATTCCAAACTGCGGAAAATTCGTCTTTTAAGCAAGAGTTTCCTGATGGCGTGAAGAAAGTGCTTGTTTCTTTGGAACATCTCAGCAGTCCAGAAGGTAGTGTACTTAACATCCTTAGCAATTCGGTATTCTTTATCCCTGACATCCAGAGCAGCTTCTACTTGTGTAAGCGTTCCATCACTGAAATGATGGATTTCGTCAAGTCTCATGAGCATTCGAGTGTTGAAGCAGTCAGTAAAGACCACTGCTCTAGGTGACTCAACGATCGAGTAATCTCTGATGAATTCCATGTCCCTGGCTTCCCATCGAGGTCTATTGAGATTGAGGTGAGTCTGATAACTTTCAATACCAAGCTGTAAATCTTTAACTCTTTGTCTGATGGCAAGCCCACAAATCCATTGAGTGACTGCAGATACAAGCGTTCTTCTTTCAAGTGCAGGAAGGTGATCCAGTTTTCCTTGGAGATGAAGCAGGAAAAGATCTTCAAAGTCATTAGGGTGAAGATACTTAAAGTCACCCTCGGATATGACATGCTCCCAATAACGTGATCTTCTAAGAACAATCCTTTTCAAGTAATTGTATCCACAAGTAGGAAAGATTTCAACACGAATGACACTTAGAATCCTTCTTCTAGAGTAAGCAGCTTTGGGGTCACCAGCAGCTGTGTGTCTTGCGATGTAGAATTCACGCTTTCTGTACCACCAGTGAGAGATACCAAAGGATGCTGCAACATCATACTTGCACTCTTCATCACACCACATTGTATCTGGCACCATTTGTTCCAAACCAACGTTAGTGTAGCGAGCAGCTTTCATCTTGTTGATGGATAGTGTTATTTTGTTGCCAGAGCGCAGATACTCAAGGTCATTGTTAAAGAAGAAGTCGGCTTGGAGTGTGAGACGACCTGGGGACCCTCCAAGAGGGAGTGGTTTTCTGTGGTTGTAATCAAGGATGTTATCTTCAACTTTATCAGTAAGCATCTTGTGGCATTCTTCCATTTGATATTGTAGGTGCACGATATCAGGATGGAAAGCTTTGACAATCTCGTAAGTGGGGCCCTCTAAATCCTTTGTGGTAAGTTTGGATATTCCTTGTTTCTTACAGTACCATTGGATGAATGTACCAATATCTCCTGTCTGAGCAAGTAGGGAATTAGCGGGAGGAGGAACAAAGTTATCTGCTACAGCATATGCCCAGTTGTTATCAGGAACAGATTGAGTGTCAGAGGTGATCATCCACTCAGGCTCAGGTGAAAGAGACTCTTGTTCTGCTTCATTGTGTTTCCACCATGTGCTAATCACATCATCAGTAACCGTTACAGGGATGGACGGAGACCCATCTCTTCGTGTGAACGATTTCCACCATTGATCCCTTTTAGGTTCGTGAGGAACCGTGTCTTCATTGTCATCATCTTCCTCTTCAGCAGATGAGGGGTCTTCGTGAGGAGATCCAGTGTCATAACCCAGATCATGTTCTATAGAGATTGAAGGTATATGTCGGGTTTCAGTAGTAGTCCATGCTTTGTAAATGGCTTTTTGGGAAGAGTTGGGTTGACCGGATTCAGTGGTGGAGTCAGGTTGACCCTTCTGAGAGGGAGGTTGTGGTGCGTGAGGTGGCTGCATAGATTGGAAGGTACTTGCACCACCAGATGACCCAGGTGCACCAGCGGATCCTGAAGGTGGAGGAGGAGGTGGTGGATGAGGAGGATCCTCTTATGGTGGTTTAGGGATGCTTTGCTTACGTTTCTTTCTTATTCGTTCATCAGCCAAGTTTTGTTCCAGCTCATTGGCATCATCTATCTTCATAGACCTTTCCATTGACTCATACAACTGTTGGTGTGCCACAGGTTCCTTATGATGATCTGTTTCAAATATTCGTTGCTGTAGCAGATCTTTCATGTCATACGTGGATAAGTCTTTGAATCGTGCTTTGACTGGTGCGTCCATGACCTTTTTGACAGCAAAGGACACCTGTTCTTCAACAGCTTCACGCACCAAAATATCAACGTTGGTTAGCTCAAGATTAGAGATTCTAGACGCATGATGGTGGATGACTTGATGCAGGTTGAGCTTTTGGAGATCTTTAAGAACATCCCGATGCTTCTCAAGTGTAGATTTGATGTCTAGAATTTCAACATTTGCTTTTTCAGCAGTAGATAGTGCCTTAACAACTTGAGTTGACAGGTTCTCAATCATACTAGGTGGGATGGTGGTAGTGTTTGCAGTAGAGGTGGGATTCGGCATGGTCACTGTGGGTATAGTAGACACATACTGTACAATGGGAACATCTACCATAGAGATGACTTCGCTCTCATTGGTAGGTTTAGAGGTCTCCTTCCCTTCAGGATTGTCATCAGCATCGTGATCCCCAAAAGTGTAATCATGATCTAATTGTTTGTATGAGGAGAGAGTTCCTGTCAAAGTATCGGGTTCAACAATCAACTTTTGTTCGTCAGATTTCATCTTAAGATTCTCTTGAACCCCAGGGTAGATAGATGCAACAAAGTCATCTTGTAGTGTCGAGTGGGGTTCAGTAGAGGGTCCGAATTCAGGTGGAGGCAAGTCCCTGGAAGATGCATCCCCGGTGGTCGTGACAGGCATCTTTTCTTCCTTCTTAGAGACATTAAGATCAGATTCAGAGTCACTGGATTCGATGAGAGGTTCATGACTCTATAGCTGCTCCTGTGTATCTCCAGAGGAAACCTCTTTAGGTTTAGATGATTTCGGGGACCGTTTTTTGAATTCGTACCGAGGTTCTTTAAGTTTTGAAGCAGGTGATGAAATATGAAGGAGTGTGTGTGCAGCTTGTTCATCAGTAACAACACTCTTTCCTTTCCCGATAGTATCTGGTAGTTGCTTAAGTTTCTCAGGTACCGGCTCATTAATGCTGACACCTGTCAATGGTGGACCAGGATGTGTCTCACTGGTTTTGAGACTTTCTTCAACAGCCCTTTGAATATCAGTAGCTTCAGTTGGGGATAGCATTTCATGTAGATTGTCATCTAAAGCTGTAGCTTTAGCTTTCTTAGGTTTCTTGGACCCGGATTTGCTAACAGTTTTGGTTCTTTTGTGTTTCTTTATGCCACCAGATGCCATCTCAGTGGTTGAGACTTCTTTGCGTTTCTTTGATGTAGCTTTGCTTGTGGTGGTCTTGACGGTGGATTGTTTGCGATACAAAGCTACTTTGTTCAGATAGCTCTTGTAGTAAGGCGCTTCAAGGATATTGTTGGAGACAAGAACTTCGGGTATATCCATTCCAAACACTTCATGATCAATCCCCTTAGCAACAAATTTGAGGTTTCCCACACAGTGTTCATCGGATGCCAGGTGCACTGATAATTCAGGTCTAGGGTGTAGATTGTGACATTGTTGTAGATGAAGTATGATCAGCTTAGTAAATCTGATACTAGGAATTAGAGACTTGGATTTCCACTTTTTGTCTTTGTGAGCCTCCAGCTTCATCTTGTCATCTAAGAAGGTATTCATGGAGTGAGCAAATTCCTCCCATATACGTTCAGCGAAGTCAATGTCTTTCCCCTTCACAATACCACACAGTATTTGTAGTGCAGGGGCACGCAGTCTCTCATGTCCCGATGTCTTCCCAGTGAGACATAAGATGATAAGCGTGATAAGGACTCTCCAGGGTTGGTACATTTCATTAGTGGACATGGATGAAAGTGTGGTGACCTCATTTGGGTACCCTAGATCATTCACAAACTGTAGGAGGGCTTCAGGGTTTGGTGGGGATGAGAAAGGTTTTTTTGGAATGATTGGGTTGATCTGGAGAGCATTCCTGAGCGTTTCTTTGTTTATTCCGAACCATTGTTCATCGAGTTGACACCGATAAGTGTTTTTTTCCTTGTTATGAGTCATTGTGTTCCAGAATTGTTGGATGTATATGGATGGAATCGATGAGGAAACCGTGAATGCCTTGAAGAAAGATGTGTTTTTCAAGATATCCACAGCAATCTTGTAGGTGGGATTGTTCTGAGGTTTATCTATGTCAATGTAGAGATTGCTCTTCCCAATAGATACCCATTCATTGTGTGGCAATATCTCATCGTCTGTGCGAGTGGGAGGTGGTGTAACTGACTCCAACTCAGTAGGAATATTAGCATCCGCCATTTATCTGCACAACCACTATAACACACCACAATAGACACACATGTATGGTTAGTGGTTAGACGGGTCATCAGTGAGAGATACTCAAACAATGACAAGAGAGAGCAGCTGAGCATGAAACGTGACTTGTAAGTAGTGCATACAATGATTGAGAATAGTAAGCGCATATCCCAGATTGATGACACTTGAGTCACAGAATACATACATGCCACTAACCACCACACACCCATTAAGTGCAGCATATTCATAACATGTATATCCACATAACAATGAGACATATCTGGGTAAGACCATAGATAGCAACACATGATTCAAGACAACATGCACATTGGAATTTCACTTAACTAGCAAACTACCAGAAGAAAAACAAACTCGTGTTAACATGCAAGCATTAACATCAATTAATGCGCAATTTATGAAGCAACACGCTGTCACGACATATGGTCAACACACTACTCATGAATTGAGATCATCACGCTAACAGGAGTAGAAGTCAACACGCTATCAGTAAAATCTGTCAACTCGCTATTCTGTGTAACATCAACTCGCTAGTCGGATAGGAAGTCAACTCGCTATGCAGTGTTTTATCAACACGCTAATGGGATGAGTAGTCAACTCGCTATCCTGAATTGGTCCAACTCTCTACCATGAAATCTTATCAACACGCTAACAAGAAGTCTCATCAACTCGCTACATAGAAATCTTATCAACTCGCTACCAAGAAATTACACCAACTCGCTATAATGAATGTTGGTCAACTCGCTATACGGATGAATCAGTCAACTCGCTATACCGATGAGTCAGTCAACACGCTACCAGTAATTAGATCAACTCGCTACCAAGAAATCTCATCAACTCGCTACCAAGAAATCTCATCAACTCGCTACCAAGAAATTTTGCCAACTCGCTATGATGAACTAATACAAATCCCAATCAACATTTCACCTACGCGAACAATCTAGCTAACAGGATCATCACAAACGTATACATCACAATATTGACTACATTTTCACCCATGATACAAATAATTCGAGAGGCACAATATAGGGCAAAATCACTAGATAAACATTTACGCAGAGATAATCAAGGAGCAAAGAGTGGGATAGTATCATACCGAATAAACAAGTAAAAACCCAACACAAATCACACAACAACGAGCACACACCACTTAATCACCGCAGGAAGGGGACGACCTAAGTATAAAAAGATGACCGCTTAATCAAGTGTAACATGATCCGGTAATAAGTATAACACAAGAACAAGATCAAAACCTGATAGAGCAACACGAGAAGGAATTAATAAAAAAAAGAGAGGGGGCAGCGGGTTGGAAAGATTGGAGAGACAAACACAACTCGCTAATACTCTAATAAATATATATACCCCTTTTTAACTTTTAAAAAATGACAAAACAGACCCTCTACTTAATTGAAATCCTTTTATCTTACACCAAATGACCAATCAGCCCCTCTACTTGCAAACGACTCAACTAAAACATGTAAGAATAATTTAATCATGACCAGAAACCACGATTGCACAAATAAAATCACAGATGCATAAATATTAACACCACAGATATTAAAATCAAGAACCATGCATAATACAGAAAAATACTCTCCCCCTCAATCAATGACCAACACAGAGGTTGTTGATTGAATGAAGGATGCATGAGTATTAAGTGAAAGAGTGGGTCGCTATCAGAGATAATAGCAAGCCATGATGGCAGATTTTCAACTTCTGTTCGAACTTCATTTAAGAACCCATGACATTATTGAATGACATTTCTAGGACCGTAAATGTTATCAATGCCAGAAGACATGCCAATGAGAAAAAAATTTTGAAACCACAAGGGTTTATGGGTAATCTATCACTACATTTATTAGTATGTGTATACATATATATATATGTACAAAGGATACCGAGTAAACGAGCTCAGTCGTTCTTACACATCACCATTGTTGAAGTCCGAGTCCTGATAAGAGAGTGACCAGGAGTCATCATGCACTTTTCAACATCGTCTGATTGCCTGAATCCCTGTCTCTGTAGAGAGAAGGCATTTAGGTCGCCAAACTTTGAGGTTCTCTGGTGGGGATCCTGTATATAGACCAGAAGACCCTACACCAACATGACAATAGTGCTTGTTTTGATATGAGTTAGTGTTATTAGAGTCTCGTGCAGTGGTGGTCACACAGTAACCATTAGGGTTTAACATAACCCTCATTGGTATCCAACTACACCCAATCATCTTAAAGATTCTACCAGTAGGAACCCACTTAAGGCAAGTTTTGGAGTGCTTATAATCTAACCTACCAAGTCCACAGGAGGACTGCCATATAGAGAGTGAATTAAGTCCAATGAGATGTTTGTCTTTCCTGATGGGGTTCTTGTGAAGTGACATAACCTTATGAAGACGTTGTGAAGTGACTGGTTTTGATAATTCTTGTTTAGTATCAATTTGAGGATCACACCTTGATATATTAACCTTGGGTCTATTAGAACAAAAAGCAGACAATTGCCTAGTAGATCTGGGTTTTCTATGTGACAGGTTCAAAGGTGCTTGCACAGTGGAGGAGTTATCAAACTTAGTGTTCACATTTTTCATGTTCAGTTTGCACAATTCATGTTTTAATGTGGTAATCTCGAGGTTTTTCTTCTGCAGATTAGTATTGACCTCATCATTTTGTGCAATCAAAGACTTTGTGTGTGCAACAGTTTTAGATTTCTCATCTTTGATAAATTCATTAAGAGTTTTTCTGTGTCTTTTCAAAGATTCATTTTCATTCTGCAACACTTTTACCTTGTGTACTAGCTCAGCATAATTTTTTGAGTCAGTGTTGATACTGTGTGTGGCATTGACCTTAAGGTTACTACACATGGCATTCATAGCATTAATATGTTGCTTGAGGCGGTTGATAGTCTGATCCTTGGTTTCAATTTGAACTTTTAACTCGTTAATCATGAAATATTCGCGAAGTTCAGGTAGTTCTGAATACTTGCATGGTTGGTTGATTAGAAATTGTTCTTCATTTTGTTGCATTGCAATTTCAAGAGAAATGCAGTGCTTTTCTAATTGAGAAAATCTGTTGGACAATTCTTTAAAAACATGTATATCAACCATATCATTTGATTTTGTGAGTTTGTTTGAAACCAAAGGATTTGACACATCACCTATCGTAGTATCCTGATCACAATTCTCCCAAACAGGATTCGTGTAGATTGAATTAGACGTGACATTATTATCAGTCTCTTCCAGTGGACACGAATCATAAATGGGTAAATCATGATCAGGATCCTTGTCGCAGTTAGAAGTATGAACCTCTGAGGCTGGATGTTGTCCTGTGACCTGTTGATGTGAAGTATTCACCTCATGTATAGAGAGGAAATCGGGAGATTCAATGAAAGTACATTCAGCTGCAGCAGTCTCACTTGTTGATAGGAGGTGTGTACGTTCCTTGATAAACGTCTTGACATTCCCCGAAATCTCAAGTAAAGTGACTCTGAAGGCATCCACATCTAATCCAGTGTGATCAACAAACCATTTACTCGTCATATGAGAGCCATGGTCATACTCCATTGTGAATCTTGAGTCAATGAATGCTTGGAATTGCTTAAGAATCACCCCCAATGCAGCAGTACAACTGTTACCAGAGAAGTCAGCATTGTTAATTTGTCGTTGTAGTTGATCTAAATACAGATTCATGGTGATTGTGAATGATTCAATGTCATGTCCAAAGAGTGTCACAAAAGCACGTTGATACCCTCCTGAGTAGCCTGATTTTTCAAAGAGTCTTTCAATGTGGGAGTGAAGTAACTTGAAGCATTCAGCACCTCCTTCAGATATTTGAGGCAGTCTAGTAGAAATCAGAACAGCATTAGATTGAGTACTTGTCATGATGAGGTGAATAGATAAGACTTAGTAACACAAGTTACACAATTTTGATCAACAACTCGCTACTACTTTCACCAACTCGCTGAACAGGAACCAACTAGCTAGAATGTATCAACTCACTAGTAGACAAGTCGCTAATCTGACAAAACGCTGACTGCTCAATTCACTATTCTCAAATCGCTGAAGCCTCAACTCGCTAGAGGTAGTAACTCACTAATTTGATCAAATCTCTAATTATGCCAACTCGCTAATTGCTTAACTGGCTAGGCTACAACTCGCTAGACAAATAATTGCTCAACTCGCTAGGCCACAACTCGCTGCTGGTAGCAACTCGCTAATACCTAAACCTGACAACTCGCTAGGAATGAGACAAAAATGTCACTATCGTAGCGATTTGTCCGTATGTCCCAAAATAGCAAACCGCCAAACCTCTAACCTCAACTCGCTACAAAAAGATACCAACCCTCTACCAGGAAGTGCCAACTCGCTACTAAGAAATAGCACACGAATTGCCACCAACGTCCACACAAGTGATGAAATGACTAAACCAAGGCTACTACAAGGTGTCTACACTACTAATAAGCAAGAAAGTACAAGAAGAATGCCGAGATAAACACCCAACGAGATCAAACTCGTGAAGAAACAATTAAACCCATTCGAACCAAGCTAAACTCACAAACCACACTATAAATTTGAGCATACCATGAATCCTAGGATAGAACCATGGCTCTTGATACCAATTGTAGTATACTCTAATATGAGAACATGGATGGTTTAGAGATTAGATTGATTCTAGGTTATGTTTTAGTGAGAAGTTAGAGAGAGAAAGTGAAGGAACCTTGAGAGAAACTTGTGAAATATTAGATTGTGAATGAAGGTCCAACCCTTTCCCATGGGTGGGAAAGGGTATATATAGTTACAATGTAAACGCCCCTTGAAACGGGCTGTAGAGCGGGCTGACAGTGGGTAAGAGACCCGACCCGACTCCACAAATACTAACTAATACTACTCTACATACTAACTAATATGATAATTACTACGAGCTACAATATGCTAAACAATACTCGGGGTGATCGAGTCTTCATATGAATAATCGTATTCCTAACACCCCATGTCTCCTCACCAACTAAGAAGACCGATTGAATAAAGCCTGAAGATACAAAGACTAAATTAAAGGCGGGATTAGGCGGGTTAAGTTTGAATGGATAAGGGAGGGTCCTTATCAAGCAAAGGTCAACTTTCCCTAAAAGGGTATAAAACCAAGACGTGTGTCAACACTGAAGACCATAAAGCATCCCTGCTCTTTACCACTTATAGCCATTTGTAACAGGGACAAAATACCTATGTATTTTGTCCAATATAGGCTGATGTAATCTTTGTCTTATAGTCTTTGTCTCCTAGGTATCTGTTAGAAACTACTTGTGTATAAATAGAGAATAAGAGAGAGATGTAAAGATTACATTTGTGCACTTAATGCTTGGACATTCACAAACTAACTCTTTACTCTCTCCAAAGAACAACACAATCCCTGAGATAGCTCAGTTGGATCTTTAGTTGTCACTCAAACTTAGTTTGAGTTTAGTGAGGAGTTTTACCATACTTGTCATTTCAATCTCAAGTGTTGTTCTACAAACACTTGGGTATAATTCTTTGTTGATTAATTTCTAATAAAGAGTTAAACGTTGAAAAACCTTGTTTCTTATATTCTATGTTTATTTACTTTTGGTTATTAATCATTGCATCGCTAAGCCATGGAACTTGGTTAGATTACCTTCTTAGTTAAGATTAACCAAGTAAAAGGGTCCAACAAGTGGTATCAGAGCCTCTGATTTGAAAAACTTTTTCAAATAAAAGAGTGCTCAAAGTTTTTAAAATCAAGATCCCACCATGGCTGATAGCGATGTACCCCAGCTAGTTGACAAAAAGGGAGGTGGCTATTCAGCTGTAGCTCCTAAACTAGAAGCTGGTAAATTTAGCAAGTGGAAAAAGTGTATGCTTTGCTACTTGACTGGTATGGAACCATACTACATCACATGCATCAATGAAGGTCCCTTTGTCCCTAAGACTGCTCAAGGTTTGCCTAAACCTGAAGCACAATGGACTCCTAATGAGAGGAGGGTGGTCAATCAGGACCAACGCCTGAAAAACATCATTATATCGTGTCTCCCTGACGATATAATGGAATCAGTCATTAACTGTCCTGCATCCAAACAAACTTGGCTTGACTGGGTTCATAGCTTTGAAGGTCCCTCAAATACCAAGGAAAATAGGATTATGGACCTGAAACTTGAATATAACACTTTCAGGGCCAAAGACTATGAAAGTCTCTCTCAGACCTATACCCGATACAAAACTTTGCTCAATGAGCTGACAAATGATGGTGTAGTCCTGTCTAAGCATGAAATCAATGTTGGCTTTGTCAACAGTCTCCCTGAGAAGTGGTCAAACTTCTCTCAGGGTCTTAGGAATGCTAATCACATTCAAAATCTTGAGCTCCCTGAGATATATGGGAAGTTTTTCTATGAAGATAACTTAATCACCAGGAGATACCCTAGGAAAGCTAAAGAGACCAAAAAGGCCCTGACTGTTTCACCCATATCCACTGCCTTCTACTCTAATAGTGTTGTGCAGGATTTTCAAGATGATTCTGATGATGAGGTTGATGAAAGAACCAGTGAAGAGTATCTCAATGATCTTCATGTTGAATTTCAAGAAAGAGCACTTTTAGCAAACTCAAAACGTTTTATCAAAAGAAACAAATCTAATTTTCAAAAGCTAAGGCTAATGAATCCACTGAATGTTTCAACAGTGGCAAAAAAGGTCACTTTGCTAAAGACTATTTTTCAAAAACAACCTCAGACCCTTCATACAAATTTTCTATTAGTAGTTCTTCTTCAGGAACTAGCAAGTTTCAACCAAAAATGCTTCAGTCCACTCAACATTTTCAAAATGAAAATGTTCAAAAAGATTTTGAAGCTAAGTACAGAAAAGTTAAAGCTAAACTTGCTCTCCTTGAGACCACTCCCTCAGTACCTCAGGCTAAGTACAGAAAAGTTAAAGCTAAAATTGCTCTCCTTGAGACCACTCTCTGATGAAGAAGTAAAGGTCAGTGCACTGATGGCACTCTCAGATGATAACAAGCTGGCTGTTGGAAAAAGCCATGCTAGAAATGGAGAATGGGTCAACATCACCATGAAAAAGGTAAACATTTTACTATCCATGGATGATGATGCTGATTGGAAATCTTATTTGAACTATTTGAATGTGGATCTTAAGTTTGTTGAAGAGCAAAGACAAAATTTGTTTTCTAAATACAATAAGATAGTTTTTGAGTTAAATGAGTGTAGAGATGAACTACTTGTTTTAAAACAAGCCAAACTTGAGGCTGTTACACTTCAAATTCAAAACACTGAACTTCTAAGACAAAATCAAGCTCTTCAGGATGAACTTAAGAAAGAAAAAGATGTCATATATAAGTGGACTCAGAAAAACCCTAAAGTTTTTTACTCAGTGAGTTTCACACCAAGCAATAAGAAAATTATTCTTGGTGAGGGTCAAAACACTGAGTCTTCAAGTGAAAGTCATAGTTAAAAGGCATTCCTGCCTGCAGGAATATCCTTTAATAAGGAGATGGAACCAAACTCTAGTAACTGGATTAAAAGAATCAACCCAGATAGTAAATTACCTAATTTCAACACTAGAAAAATATTGGAACCTGAAAGTCAGGCCATCAAAAATATGCTTGGAGTCACTGATGAACCTAGTCATCCTGAGTCCATTAATGAGTCTGATTTTGTATCACAAAATCCACTCCTACTACTGAATTTTCTTCAGGGAGTTGAACTAAGCTCTGAGTTAACACCTCTAGTGTACTCTCAACACTCTCCAAGAGAGAAGGGTGGTTTAGGAAGAACCATCTTAAAAAGACCAATCACTAAAGTCTCAGTTCATACTGATGACTCTACAACTTCAGTCTCCACTCAGGCTATCACTGACAACCTTGATTCTAAATATGATCAGATGGCTAAACTTGTTAGGAAGCTGAGTGAAAAGATTGAATCATCTGAGAAAACTCCTCAACCCTTGGGTAAGGAAATTAAACCAGCTTCCTCAAGTTCCACCAAATCAAAAACTACATCTAAGCCAAATCTAAGATGTGATTTGTGTAACTATACCACTCACTCCACTGATGACTGTTATAGAATCCTTTTCTGCATGATATTTAAAAAGGAAGATCACAGAACCTCTGATCATTTATCTTACACAGTCTCATCTGGTGTTGCATCCAACTACAAAGCTCAGTCTTTTGACTATGCCTCGGGCTCCAAACAGATAAGGCAAAAGGCAAAGCCCTTTTCACCTTGCACTCACTGTGGATTTAATGATCATCTTCCTGATGATTGTTTGATGTATCCATGCTGTGATATTTATGGTGACCCTACTCATGACAGTTCAGGACATGAATAGGTCATTCAGGCCAGAAGAGGCATCATCAAACCAACTCCACAACCTACCTCTTCTTCTCCCAGATGTAAAGTCTGTGGCAGCACTCTTCACACCACCACTAATCATGGATCAATTTCTCAGTTCAAAGAGGCCATTAAAGCCAAACCCACTAGAAAGTGCGTTCACGAGAAAAACTAACTCAGATTACATTTATGGAGAGACATGCCAGGGGGCCTGTTTGGCATCTTGATAGTGGGTGTTCAAGAAGCATGAATAGCGTGAAAGAATATCTGCACAAATATGTAAAGGAACCAGGACCTAAGGTGGTATTTGCTGATAACTCATCATGTCTCACTGAAGGTTATGGTTCAGTAAACTGTAGTGGAATAGTTTTTACTAGAATAGCTTATGTTAATGGTCTCAAATATAACTTGATCAGTGTCAGTCAACTATGTGATGCTAAGTACATAGTTCAGTTTGATGATAAGCAAGGCACCATCTTTAATGCAAACAAAGAAGTTGTTCTTATTGCACCAAGAAGGCAAGATGTCTATGTTTTAGATATGTCCTCACTCACTCAGAATGGAACATGTCTTTTCGCTAAAGCCACTGAAACCCTCAATTGGATTTGGCATAAAAGACTTTCCCACCAAAACTTCAAAAATATAAACAACCTTGCCAAACAAAACAAAGCCCTTAGCTTACCATCACTTGTGTTCTCTGAAGATAAACCCTGCCTTGCCTGTGAAAAAGGTAAACACCACAGGGCATCCTTTAAAACCAAACAAAATTCTTCTATCACCAGCTGCCTTCATATGCTTCACATGGATCTTTTTAACCCATCAGTCCAATGTCAATCCACCATGAGAAGTACACTCTGGTCATAGTGGATGAATACTGAAGATACACTTGGGTTTACTTCCTGACCAAAAAGAGTCAGGCAACTGAAACAATCATGTCCTTTATCAGGAAGATTGAAAACCAAAATGACATCAGGGTCAAACAAATCAGGACTGATAATGGGACTGAATTCAAAAATCATGACCTTGAATGTTTTTGTGATGAGAAAGGGATTTTCAAAATTTCTCCTCTCCTTATACTCCTGAGAAAAATGGTGTTGCTGAAAGGAAAAATAGAACCCTCATTGAGGCTGCTAGAATAATGCTTAATGGATCTGCTCTCTCCAAACATTTTTGGACTGAGGCAGTAAAAATAGCCTGCTACACACAAAACAGGTCCATCATTGTTAAGTGACATAGCAAAACTCCCTATGAGTTATTTAAAGGAAGGATCCCTGATATCAGCTATTTCCATGTGTTTGGATGTCCTGTGTTATTCATAATCATAAAGATCATCTTGGGAAATTTGATGCCAAAGCTGATGATGGTTACTTTCTAGGGTACTCCCTTGTCTCAAAAGCCTTAAGGGTGTTCAATACAAGGAGACAACAGACTAAAGAAACCTTCCATGTCACCTTTGATGAGAGTACTGAAGCTGTCAGGTTCTCAAATTCCACAGTTGAAGAAATTGGTTTTGATGACTCATCAAGAAATCCTCCTGATGAGTATCACCTTGAGAATAACCTCTCTACTCAATACCAAGCTGATGCAGACATCTCATACTTCATTAATCCTAACAATTTACCCCAACCAACCATCAGTGAGTTCATAGAAACTCAACAAGTCTCCACTGAGACTACAACCACTGAACCAATTGTTCAGGATACCTCAATTCAAACTGATCACACTGAGGTAACTGAAGATCTTAATCTTGAGGCACCTCAGGCTTCAATGACTAAACCCACTCCCCCAACAAATCAGGCTTCCACAAGTTCCAACTCCTATCCTAGACCTCAGGATAGCTGGACTAAGTCCAAAACAATAAAACTTGTTAACATCATTGGTGAGCCCATTGAAGGAATGCTTACTAGAAGCATGGCTGCTAAACTCAAAGCAGCCTCAGCCAATGTATGTCTCTATGTTGAATTTCTCTCTAAGATAGAGCCTAAGAATGTTAAAGAATCACTGAAACATGAAAGTTGGGTTCAGGCCATGAGAGATGAGCTGGAACACTTTCACAGAAACAAAGTCATGACCCTTGTTGAATGCCTCCAGGGTGTTTATGTCATAGGAATGAAATGGGTCTTCAAAAACAAGGCTGATGAATGTGGAACAATCATCAAAATAAGGCAAGACTTGTTGCAAAAGGATATAATCAACAAGAAGGAATTGATTATGAGAAACCTTTGCACCTGTTGCAAGAATGGAAGCCATCAGAATCTTCTTAGCCTATGCAACATACATGAACTTTAAAGTTTACCAAATGGATGTAAAAAGTGTCTTCCTGAATGGTAACCTTAAAGAAGATGTTTATGTGCAACAATCTCCAGGGTTTGCAAGCAGTGAGTTTCCCAACCATGTCTGCAAGCTAAACAAAGCCCTTTATGCTCTGAAACAAGCACCCAGGGCATGGTATGAAACTCTTTCAGCCTTTCTGATCCAAAACAAGTTTGTCAGAGGAAAGATAGACAATACATTGTTTACCTATAGGATAAAAGAGGATGTGATTCTTGTCCAAGTGTATGTGGATGACATCATATTTGGGTCAACAAGCTACAAACTTTGTAAACAATTTGAAAAACTGATGACAAAGAAGTTTGAAATGAGTATGATGGGTGAATTCACTTACTTTCTTGGATTACAAATAAAACAACTGAAAAAGGCACATCCATCAGTCAAGAAAAGTACACTAGGAACTTATTGAAAAAGTATGACCTCAGTGATTGTGCCTTAGTAAAAACACCAATAGTACCTCCTAACAACTTAGGTCCTGACCTTACCGGAAAACCAGTTAATCAAACTCTCTTTAGAGGTATAATTGATGTATCTTCTAGCCTCAAGGCCTGATATTCAATTTTCAGTCTATTTGTGTGCAAGATATCAGTCTGACCCAAAAGAATCACATCTCACTACTGTCAAAAGGATTCTGAGATACCTGAAGGGTACTTCCAGTCTTGGACTATACTACCCCAAATGTTCAGGGTTTGATCTAAAAGGATACTCAAACTCTCTGACTATGCAGGATGCAATATGGATAGAAAAAGCACCTCAGGTTCCTGCTAATTTCTTGGAGGAAAGTTAGTTTGTTAGAGAGCTAAAAAGCAACAATTAGTTGAAATGTCCTCAGCAGAAGCTGAATATGTTGCTGCTACAAGTTGTTGTGCAAATGTGTTATGGATGAAAATTCAACTCAGTGACTATGGTATTCATTATAAGATGGTACCCATCTTTTGTGACAACACAAGTGCAATAGCTATCTCAAACAACCCAGTGCTTCATCGAAGAACAAAACACATTAATATCAGATATCATTTCATCAGGGACCATATCATGAAAGGAGATATTGAATTACACTTCATCCCCACTGAGTATCAATTAGCTGATATCTTCACAAAACCCCTGGATGAACCTACTTTCATCAGACTAAAAGCAGAACTAAGCATGTTAGATATTGATAATCAACATACTGATTAAAATTATACTAACATGGTGTATATTCTCTCTCTGGTCCTTGATCATTAACTTTCCTCAGTGAAACCCTTCAACATCACCAAAACCCATTCGCTGGAGTTTATCACATCTTGAAAAACTCACTGAATATCCTACCCAAAACATTCACACACTGAATGATATCTCATTCAGGGGGCTCATGACACTTACTGATGCAATTCAATGCACAACTAAATACTCTATGTATCTAGTTAGTAAATGTCCTAGGTTGGTAACTAAATCTCCTATTTAATATAGGAATATATGTCTCTGCCTCACTGGCATCCACACCTTGGGCCCCCACTTAATCACTAATTATCCCACTAGGCATTAATTGCCCTTCCTCACAAATAATATCACTTGATATTTTTTGTGACATCATGCCTGCAAAAGCGCACCCCTTGCAGACCCATGCACTGTTCACCTCGACAGTTACGCAAAACCCAAGAACGTGGAGTGGTGGCATTTAAGGCGGAATCCAAACGGTTATTCAATTTTATTTTCAAAATCTTAACCTGTTAATATTGCTCACCCTCAATAAAGACCCTTTAAAAAACACCTAAAACACACACACACACACAAATTTCTAAGAAAACTCTGCAAAAAATTTCTTGATATTGCAAAGTTGTGTGTTTTATCTCAAAAAGTTTTTTTTTTTTTTCTCAAACAATATTTTCTTGGTTAAGAAGATTTGCAACAAGAAATCCTTCTTATTGCAATCATCTTGATAACAATATCATTCATTTCACGATAGAAAACGAGTTGGACTCAACTTGTGGATCATCTGGTGATTGATATTCTGCCATTCAAACCTTTAAACTTTTCTTGACCTAAAATGGCAGCTGACCAAAGTATCAAACTTACACCTCAATGGGCAAAATTGACTCTGGCTGATGTTCAATTTAAAACAAACAATGTTGTAGGCAATTTTAACCACCCAACAAATGTCCCTGCCTACAAGGAAATCATAAAATTTTTGTACAACTGCCCTTTGAAAAATGCCTTCACCTCTACACCCTACTTTCAGTGCTGCAACTACCTCAGGGAGTTTTGGGGTACTGCTCAGGCCTTTGACCTGACACCCTCCACTGATGAGAACGAACTTAGGCCCCTCAAGGAGTTTCTCATTAGCTTTTCGGTCTTAAATGGGGAAAGAAAATTTGTCCTTGATTTCAAAACTTTTTGCTCTGCAACAGGACATAATTATAATAATGGAATTTATGTTGCACACCCAGACCAAAACAGTGTTAAAACGAGGTTAGAAAAAAATTGCTTTGGATCCTAAATATTTAGATAAGACCCCAGTCACCAAGAATTCTTTTACCGTGGCTTGGAAGATCATGTTCACTTTTGTGATTCAGGTTCTCAGCGGGAACCATTCATCCACTGAGCAGATTAACTCTGTTCAGTTGATGATGGCCTATTGCCTGATGACGGGGGTCACTGTCGACATTGGAGAGATCATTTATTGTGATCTCGTAACCAAGCTACTGAATAAAACTAGGCTGCACTATGTGTCATACCCTAGGTTTATTTCATGTGCTTTACAATGGTTACTGGGTTGTGACTACACTCAGGACGTTCATTTATGTTCTTTACCAGCCATCCTGAGTCCATCAAATTTTACAAAAAACCCATCCTTAGTCCCAAACATTGAATTGACGGCCCACATGGTTGCATAAACAACCGGAGGGACTCAGTGTACCCACCTTCCCCTCCTAGGAGGACAGGGAAGTTTTAGTCTGTGCTAAAGACCAAACCAAAGGCACAGGGCCCTGGGGCTTCAGGGATACAGGCTACTAAGCCAAGAAAACCTAAGTCTGATAAGTCCACCCGAGGCTAGGCTCCACCACCCCCAGGGACAACGAAGGTCCCTGACAAATCACAGTCAGGGTCCTTGGTCCACACGACTGCTCCCAAAGATCTAGAGGGAAACATACAACCTGCTAGTAGGGGAGCGCCTTCCACATTTCCTGTTAACGTCTCTGGTACATCACAACCAGGGTCTCAAGGAGTTATGGTCCCTAAACCTTCGACAGGCTAGTACCAGCCTGTTAGAAATGGGGACCTCACCATTTCACATGTTTTTAGTGATGCCACTGACACAAACCCATCAGTGGCTGAAGGAACAACTGGGGACAAAGACTCAGGGGGACTGAAACCACCCGCTGATATGGAAACAACACCCCCCACGGAGTTGTGCATTCTTCACAAACTGACTCTAAGGACCAGGCATACAAATCCCAGTCTGCTGGATTAGAGGGGTCAGGGAGCGACCACAACCAAGGCAAGTCTTATTATGAAGAGGAGCCGGCTAAACCTCTTTTGCAGATTGACTCTATGGCTACATTTCAGGCTGTTCTTGACTCAGATGATGAAATGAGCAAAATCAGTGAGGAGGAAGTTTATGAGGCTGGAGATGATTTGGAGGCTGATGTCACTACCACTGAATATTCACATCAGTCTCCCTCCCATCAACAAGAGGAAGAATCCAAATCTCAGGATGTTGAACCTAAGACTTCCTCCCCATCCAGACTAGCCAGGTATGATGACTCTGAGCCTCTCACTAAAATAAAACTGATGAAGTTCCTGAGCAAGGCCTGTAATGTTATTTACAGGGGAATCACTAATGATGTGTTCGACATGCACACTGAGCAAGCCGTTCACTTCTTTAACCTCAGGGACTTTGTTGAAGCATTTCATGACAACACCTTGGAACAACAGGCAGAAATCTCCTTCTCCCGGACAACTCTTGATAGTCATCTCAGCAAGTTTAATGTTACGCTTAGCCAAATTACAAAGAGCGTTGCAACTATTCAAGAGTCTATTAAAGATGACCCTGAGCTCAACAAGAAGATACTTCAGGCTACTCAAACCTACCAGCAAAACTCTGCTCAATTCACTGAGCTGGTAAATGTTCTGAAGTCTGCAAATCTTCAGGGTCTTCAATCATCAGTGCCTTCTATCAGTTCCTCTTTGAGCTTAATGGAGAAAAACTTAGGTGCATGGGCTAAATCTTCCAACTCTTTGGCCAGGAATCATGGGCCAAGGATGTCCACTATCGAGTCTACTCAGGCTTCTCTTGATGCCAAGCTGTCTACACTACAAAAGGATACCTTTGATATCAAGACCATGTTCACTGAACTCTATCAGGCCTTCAAGGGTTCTTCTGCTTCAGTGGATCCACCAACTCTTGCTCTCACTACGGCTCCAGCAACAGTTGTGGGGGAGAGGGCCACTGAAGCTCCTTCTACTGGAATACCTGAATCCTCCACAAGTCGACCAATGGCTACTGATGTTGCTTCAAAGGCTACTGATGTTGCTTCAAGAGGACAACCTCCTTCTCACACTGAGGGGGAGCATATCACTGATGCTACTCCTATCTCCTCATACTAGCCTCCTAAAACAACTACTCTCTTAACAAACCAGTTGGACAAGGGCAAGGCATTCTTACTACAGTGTCTGAACCCACAACATGACTGGTGCCTGCCTCCTCAGAAGTTAGGTGTGATCCTGATACACCTGTCAGGGTCCCCTATGAAGTTAACGGTGTAACCTATCTGATGACTGAGGAAGAAATCCAGGCTCACATGGATAAGGTAGAAATGTTGAGGAAAGTAGCATTGGAGGAACAGGCAAGCAAGGCTACCCTCATTGAGATTGTGAATGAAGAGGCTGAAGCTATTGGGTTGAAACCTCAGGATCTTGTTACTAGGGAAGGTGGAGAAAAGTTAAAAAAAAGGCTCAGGACGCTGCCTTGATTGCTCTCAAGGAAAAGAGGGATGCCAAACTGAAGAAATCTGTTGAAGTTAGGCAACATAACATTTATAGATATAAATGGATCATGACACAGAGACTGAACCCTGAACCTATCACTGATGTCAAAATCCATCAAAATACCAAGCCAGCAGTTTTCAGCGTCTTCAGGGGTCAAGACAAATTACACTTTGAATTTCATGATCCCTTCAAATTCTCTGATTTTGGGATCACTGAATTAGATGAGTTGGGTCCTATAATTACAAAGAAAAGTAATGTCGTGGTCAAAAACCTGATGAAATCTCTCAGGACAAAGTATGATCAACTGGCTAAGAAACATGAAGAACTTGGCATTCCTTCACTGCTTCCAGCATCAGCTTCAGCCATTCAGGGTGCTCCAACTCAGTCCTCTAGAAAGAAGAGGAAGAAGATTGAGAATGAACCGGAGATCAGTGCTCCTGGCCTTAACTGCAACAGAGCCCTCCCTGAAGGAGTAAAATTTGTGAACAACTAGGTCATTGAGCAACCTGAAAGAGGTCTTTTCTTCACTGATGAATATGGGGATCCAGCCTCCAGAGATGGGCTGATATTGATCAAGCAGGAATCAAAGCTATGCTTGGATACTTCCTTATGGCTAACCCTATCAGGAATGAAGCTAATGCCAGGTTCTGCCATAACCTAATGATCAAGATTCAAGAGCACCCTGACAAACATGAACTGGAGTCCAAAAGACAAAAGCTTGAAGTCCTGTGTTTGAAGTTCTGAAGCCTGAGTGAATCCACAACAACTATCTTTTTTTTTACTTTTTTCTGTTTAGGATTGTAATAATTATGAATGATATATTGATGTTTTGTTTAACATTCGGTGTCCTAAACTTTACTCAGTAATTCAGTCAGTAGAGATAAATACCTTTGCTATCTCTCACTAAACCTAGAAACACTTAGGCTATTTGTATATCCAAATAGGGGGAGACTCTTGGGTTTGTTAAACCCAAACTCCTTAATCTAGGATTTGAACATAAAATATCCTAAGTGTTTGATAACCGTAAACACTCAGCAAGTCACTGAATGCACAGTCTTTCAGTGAGTCATCCTCAAGATGCTCAAGGCAAATCTATGATGAAAGGTTCACCATTCAGTGAGGCGGTTTTCAGTGAATGATACCTGAGCCAAAGAAGAAGATGATGGATACAGTGAGTGATGACAATAGCTCACTGAGTCCCCATGTCTCCTCACCAACTAAGAAGACTGAGTGAATAAATACTGAAGGTACAAAGACTGAAGTAAAGGCGGGATTAGGCGGAATAAGTTTGAATGGATAAGGGAGGGTCCTTATCAAGCAAAAGTCAACTTTCCCTAAAAGGGTATAAAACCAAGACGTGTGTCAATATGCCCATGTCCTTCTTGTGTTGTCGAAAGACCCCGTGTCAAGAACATGAAAGAAAGGGCTAGCCAGAAACCACCCATTAGGCGGCACAGAAAAGTTCCAGAGCCAGCAGAGCCCTCAAACCAACAAATTGCCAGCAGAGAACCGTCACCGTCACCCAAGCCCTCAAACCAACAAATCATCACAGTCAGTAGCGGCTCAGAAGAGAACCAAAATGAAGGAAGAGAACTATCACAGTCAGCCGAGCCCTCAAACCAACAAACCATCACAGTTAGTAGTTGCTTAGAGGAGAACGAGAATGAAAGAATTATAGAACCACCACAGTCAGCTGAGCACCCAAATGTTCAAACCATCACAGTCAACCGCTACTCAGAAGAGAACCAAAATGAACAAAGCTTGACAGGTTCACATTCAAATAATACTATTCAGCCATTATTTGACCTGAATCTCACAGCATCTAATGATGATGACAACTTTGTGGATCCAACGCGTCAATATACTAATGGTTACGGTGGATATATAAGCGTATAGGCAAAATGGCGGCCACGGCAGTATGGCAGTATATAAACAAATGTTTTTTAAAAAAAAATATCGTGTTTTGTTTATTTTCGTTGGTAATATGTTTCACAAACCCTATAAAAAATGGATCCATGTATTAAAAAGCATCGCATTTGTTTCAGAAAACCTTGGTGAGGATACTTTATACATTTGATTTTGGAAAAGTTAAACCAAAAAAAATGATCAAGACTAGCTCGTCCTCCGATATCCTTAATAATTTGCTCAATCGTTTTAGGCAGCTAGAGTCATGTTCTTGACTGGTTGTACTGTTGGAGTCTTAATTGGATTCTTAATTAACGAATGTGCAAATGTATGGCTTTAGGTTGCACACTCTTGATCTTCTGCATGTTCCAATGTAAGTGATATAGGTACATGAGTGTGAGTGGGTTTTGAATCAAAGATTACTTCAATTCATTGTTCGGTACAACATCTTTGGACTGAAACACATGTTTCATCTAAAATATTGATTCTCCATCTATTTGACTTCTGGAAGAGTTTTGCTAGAACCACAAAATATTTACAAAGAAACATTCACATAATGACATGCTTGTTTCTTATTGGTGTTTATCACTCTCATTTTCTCTCTCTTCTATTTTATTAACCAATCATATGTAACCAACTCAATTGTGTGGAAGTTTTTTTATAAACTTTGAGTGGATGTAGCATTACTCTTTCTGGAATCAAGAACAAATAGTACCATTTTTTTATTTCATAAATTATTTCAATCACATGTTTTTCATTATTTTATCCTTTTTAAGTTGTATCGTATATATGAATGTATTTTTTTGGTTTACTTATTTTTTTTTTAAATAATACTTAATTAATTATTAGATTTTTATCTATCATACTTTTCTTTCAAGCCTCACAAATACAAATCCAAATCCAAATCCAAACGCACCCTAACAAAAATGTATCTTCCGTCGTAGACGTCTATCAACTAGTTATTGCAATAAGAACTTAAATGGATCATGTCGCCTGACATCAAATATTAACCTTTATTAAAGGCGCTGTTAGTCTGTTACGGTTTGTGTAAAACATTGATAATGAGCTAAAATTTAGCAAGTCGATTAGGAAATGTGTTTTGGGACGTGACCATTTCTTTAACTAACTTATATGCTTAAAAGCTAACCTGGAAATTGATACGTGTTTAAGTTTAAACTTTGACCACAAGTGCTACTACCACTTTGTTACATCTTTAAAGTCTTTAATTATGTATATGTTTGGCAAATTAGCTGAAGCATCATTCTTTAGATACTCGATTAGCTTTTGACTTTAAACGCTTCTGAAATCTTATTTCTTTGGGAGCTCTTATAAGCATCGCAAGCCAACCAAGGCTACAATCTAATAGAAAAAATCATAGTTACACTAGAATTATGATCATGAGCAAGACTTGGGGTTGTCAAATCTTTCATTGAAGGTAACTTTCTACTCGGTGAACATTACCCGTGAAACGACTCATAACATCTCATATACACATTAACAAACCCTGAAAATGAAAACGAACATCTGAAATTTGCACGCACTCTACATTCTGTTGATATCTCTTCAGATGCATTTACCAAGTCTCGCAACATAGAAGAGTCAGAAGCCAATTATCCTGTATGTGGGATCTATAAGCTATATCAACCAGATCAATCATCATCATTCATAATGCTCAACTTTACCAACCAAACTGTTCCAATGCCAAAACCTTTTAGCAGTAAAATAGCAACTCTTGAATTCCAATATAGCACATGAAGTGTTTCACGTCTGTCTCACAATAAATAACACATAACACCAAGCTATATAATGTTACTACAACCACCATTTCAGGGTTACAACAATAATTTTTAAAAAAAAAAATGAAAACATCAAAAGGGTCAAAATGTGCACAGAAAACCGACCTAACCATAATTAGAAACCTAATATTACACAACGGCAAACTTGCTTAAACGGAACCAAGTGAGCGAATGTCACTTGATTGACCATCTCCTTTTGAGGGTGCCGTATACATGTTCTTGAGCAAGTCTTGGATCTTATTATACATCATCACTTGGGAAGGTTCACTGGCACCTATACTGCTTTGTGATGCTCTTGATGAACTCTCTTGTAACTTCATTTTCTCAAATAAATAATGTTTCTCAGTTTCAGCCTCATGTAAACGTTGTTTTAAATACCTGCTTGCATAATCTTCTTCTGTCTTTTCAGCTTTAGCAAGTGCAATTCTCTGCAGCCTCTCGGCTTCTTGTCTAGCCTCACTGGCCTTGGCGTCAAACATCTCGGCTTCAGCTTGTTTAAGCCTTACGATGCATTCAAGTTCATCCACTTGCTGCTTTTTCTTTTGTCTTTCCATTTTAAGGGCTGCTACTTCCCGTGCTTTGTCTTTTAGCTCTTGATCGCATGCCTCAAGAGCTAAACGTGCTTTCTTGGTGATACGTACCTTCTCCTCTTCCACCATTTCCATCTTTTTAATTGCTTCCTGCACCACATCTGCGATTCTGTTGAAAGCTTCCTGTGGGGCCATCAGTCGACCCTCACCACCTTCTTGAAGCTTTGTAGGATCCATGTCGAATTCTGCATAAGTAGTCATGAGAAACAAACATTTTTAACCAGCTCTGCTGAATTTAACACCATATCAATGATAATAATTGAAAAATAAAATATATAAAAAAATTGGGTCTGCGTGCATCATTTAGCTTAATTCTCGACAGTAAGTGGGTGCTTGACTCTTCGTATTAGAGCTGATTATCTGAATACTGAGACTCGAGGTCGCAATAATCAGACTTAAATGTTTGCCTAAACATATTCCTCTTAAAATAATTAGGGGCAAATAACCAGTTTGATACCAACTGAAAACTGTTTATCCACAGATTTGCCTAAACATATTCCTCTTATGATGGTCAAATAACCAGCTTGATATAACTGAAAACCAATTATCTAGAGATAAACTACAAACCCGTATTCATTTCTTACCTTTTAATTACTGACAAATAACCAGTTTACTTCATTTTCACAAACCTCAATCCTTTTGTCACAACAGGAAGACTTCTTTTTAGCCTATCTATAAATCTTCAAAAGATATGAATGTGCCAAACTCTCAATAATCTGATTATCTATTTATTACCACCTCAAACAGCAGAAGCACATCTTAAACCCCATTTTTTACCACCCGTTTTATTACACCTAATTATCTAATGCTGATTATTTGAAATCGCTTAATCAATTTGAAAAACCAACATCAAAACATCCCCCTAAGTCTAGAAGCAGCAAAAGCTGATCAGTAGTAGTCTAGTAGAACTGTCACACTACATATGCAATTTAGAGATCATAACTAGTAGTAAAAGCTTGGCTACTATTCAAGCAATTTGGACTTATTAACAGAATTCATATATAACATACTGAATAGGAAAATTGTTACCTTGAAAAAACGAGAGTATGGCTTTGGAAGCCACTGGTTCAGCTACCCCACTTTTCAACTTTTCCACAAGCTCCCCGCACTTCCAGTATAGTTTCCTTCCCCTTGGTTCCTCACTTCCACGAAAAATTCTACTAACATATTCAAGTTCTCTAACCAAAGCTTCACGGTCCCACAATGGTGCACAGTGATGAAAAACGTCTTTAACCCACCCAAATAACTCTGATGTCCTCATGCAGGCTCGACACCTGAAAAGCATCTCACCCGAGCTTCCTCCATTTACAGTGGGCCCCATGCCAATCTGTGCATTGTGTATTGCGCAATCCGTGTGTGTCCAATGAGAACACGAATCACACCCAATCCATCTACAAGTATTAACCTCAAAGTCAAATTTGCTACATATCACACACATACAGAGGTTGCAGAAACCGTTCCTTTTAGAGCAAATTTCACAAGTACAGTTGTCAGCTGGAATTTGATTTCCACATGCTATATTTCTGCACCGTTTGTATAAAAAGATCTCAATGAGCGAAGCTTGAGATAGACTGACAGTCGGGTGTAGAAACGCCTGAATCCCGGTCTTGATAGCAACTAATATTTCTAACTGTCCACGATGTGCCATGATGAGCGTTTTTTCAGTCAAGTCAACTCTACTCAAAACCATCTTCTGAAGAAAAATATACTCCTCTCGATGCTGATGACCACCCATTCCTTCAATAAGACCACGAAGTTCATTCTTCAACTTATCCAAAAAATCTTCAGGGAGATGGTGCATACGTTCCGCAATTACATCTACTCTCTCCCTAGATATATCTCTAAGAGACATTTTATCTGAGTTTGATATATGGCGGATAACAGAATGTTCAGCCGAACCGTTCTCACGTTCCTTAGCTTTTTCTCTTTCTAGTTGTTTGGATAGCATCAAAGCATCAGCTGTTGGCCAAGTTTCACGTGAACTAGCACTTTCGGTGGGCGAGTCTCGGATTTGATCAGAATTTGATCCACGTTCTTGAACGTTGGGAGATCCATTATCTGATGGAACAAGGGATAGAGATGTGTGCAGGACTCCGGACCTTTGTTGCTGACGCGGGGGCAACATGTTTTAAGAACTTCGATTTCTGAAATGATACCCAAAACGAGAACTAATTAGATGTCATCAACAATTACAAGTATAGTCACAGTCATAATTTAAGATCAAATACAAGCATTGTGCACCACCATAGCAGATATCCTGTGATAACCTAAAACTGTCTGAAAAGAGTCGAATAACTCAGTTTTTGATGAAAAAAATCTCGAAATTAACCCTTTTAGTAATAGAAAACTACAAGTAGCACTTCTATAAATAACTGAAAATTAAATTTAAATCTCTTGAGTCCGAGGTATAACACTATTCCTTAAAGAGTTGGCATCAAGAACCGAGGCACATTTTCCACTTCTTATAAGGACACAAATTTCACATTAATCGATATCATAAAGAAGAACAAGAACCAATTAATATCATGTAAAGTGATACTATATAATCAGCATTCAGCAAACAAGCATATGAAGCATAACTTAAGATCAGTTTTATCATCAAAAACTGAAAATTCAGTAATACCCTAAAATCGTCTGAAAAGAGTCATTTAAGTTACAGCCAAATAAGTCACTTTTAGCATTCAAAACTGAAAATGATTACCTTCTTACTAAAATAGCACAACACAAACTGCATTGAAGCCGTAGCATTCACATAAATATCACTAAAGTTTAAATCTTTCAATTCTCGAGAACCTAGACACATTTTCAACTTGCCAAATAAATCGGTTTTATCCTCAAAAACTATATAATTCCATTTCTATCAGCATACAAAACCCACAAAATGAAGCTAAAATAATTACCCAGATTCTAATCATTTAGCATAAAGCAGTTGACTTTTAAAGTCAAACATCAATTTCATTTCAAACCCTAATCTCAAAACACCTATTATTACTTCCAATCAGACAAAACAAACAACAAATTTAACAAACTCTTCATTTCCACTAAATCAAAAATTAAACTCACCAGAAGACAAGAATCCCACGATTTGAAATCGAATTTAAATAAAATGAAGTCAATTGAATCGAAATGAAGAAAGCCCTAATTGAGGTCAGACAGTTCAAAACGCGTAGAATGAATGAATGAATGAAGATGTTTTTCTTAGTTTTGACCTTTTTTGTTTATCTTTTGTTTGGAGTCGTTGGTTTGGACTAGTGAGATGCTTACCGGTTTAGCCGGTTGTTGTGTCTGTGTTTTACTTTTTTGACCGGTTGTTTTCTTGTCTTGGTGGCTTCATGTAGGGATGAGCACAGTACCGGTACCGTACCGATCTCGTACCGAATTAGTGGTATTCATTTTTTCCCGAGCATAAATAGTGGTACCGGTACCGTACCGAACGGGATTCGGATACCGGTACCGGTATCGGTTTCGGTACCGGTACCGGGAAATCGGGTTTTTCTCGTTTTTATTCGGGAATTTCCCGATTTGGTACTGGTCCCGTACCGAATTAGTGGTCCCGATTTTTTTTCACCTTATTTCGTAGTCCCGGTACCGTACCGTATATCAGGAATGGTACCGTTTCGGTACGGTACCGGTACGGTTCCGGTTTGGTTCCGGGATTCGGGTCGAAATGCTCATCCCTAGCTTCATGTATTGTTTCACTTTGACTTAGGGCCCGTATGGTTTGTAAAAGGATTCGGAATAGGATTTGAATTTGGATTTGGTTTAGTACCAAAGAAAATGTATTGAATTAAAGAAAAAGATAGAAATGAAAAATGGGGAAATCATACTTACATTACAATGTAGACAATTCCCTACATTTTATTTGAAAAAAAAGGGTAGCGACAAGGGGAAAATATGTATTAAAGGCTTACCGCATGGACTGAACTTTATATTTTTAAAACTTTTTTCATAGGAAATGTAAGAAATTGCCTATATTGTGATGTAGATACGATTTCTCCATGAAAAATATATAATAATCTTTCAAACAAATATAGTTTATAACTTGATTTGATAGTTATGTATTATATTTTAATAAAAAAACTAAATTATAGGACAACTTGTAAGAATATTTGAAAAATCGTGTGGCAGAAAATTTAGGACTAATATTTTAATGAAAACAAAGGTTGAAATTTTCATAATACCTACCAATTTTATATGGATTCAAAAATCTGTTAGATTGATAGAAATTGGCCAACATTTGAATTCTTTCCTTCTTACCAAACTGCTCTTTTAAGTCTAAATCATAATGAATGATTCAATACCCACAAACCAAACAGGCCCTTACTTCAACGGTAGAACCAAGGTTATAAATAGCGCAAGGGGTGGCGAGACGACATGACCAAGCCTCACGCCTTATTGACAAAGGTGAAGCTTTTGCATTTATAAAGTGTGGCATAAGGCGGCACAAAATAAGAAAATATTTATATATTTATATTATATTTCATGTATATCCAGTTTATAAAAAGACGTGGCATAAGGCGGCATAACGCATGGCGTGGCGGCATGACCAAGCCTCAATCCTTTGCGAGGCATATGCGCGCCTTTTAAAGCCATGACTAGAACCCACAAGTGTATTATTTTTGCAAATGACCTCTTTAGTTATAATCAGGTACTCATTTTCTAAGGTTTAAATCCTACGTATAAATCCTGAATTTGTGCATTCGTTTTTTAGTGTCGACGACTTTTTTCATGTATCTAACCTTGAGTAATGATTATGTTGGCGTATGTGGCCAAATGGCTCATGCTGAACAATAGACAAAAAACACTGTCGAAAGGAACAAGAAGAACACTCATTTTATTCAAGTATCACCTTTTACCCAATGGATCATTATAAGGACCGGATTTCACGGGATTGTGCATGCATGCTCCTGACACCTATTGCTTAGACTAGGTGTAGCTCAACGATGTTCTTTCCTAAAGCACCACAGGTATCGAGGTCGGGGTAGTATAAATACCCCCACCTCATTTATGATACAACTAAATTTTCATTGTGCATTTACTCTATCATTTATTATCACGGCTTTTGGCATTACTTATTCACACACCGGAGCTTGATCTTGGGATAAAACACAAGGCCAGGCTAACGCGTTCTTTCTCTTGTGTTAGGCTTCATACTGTCCGAAGGAACCTACACGAACTTTGAGTGAGGTGCAAACTTTTACTTCAAAAAATTGGCACCATTTCTGGGACTCGTTGTTCCTACCCAAGAAACCCCCGAAACTCCTCTGGTTTAGGCCGGAGGGAGCAGAGACAAAGACGCAGACTCATCTAGTTTGAAAGAAAAATTCCTAAGTCACGTGTTATCACTTAATGCACTGATAAAGGAACATAATGAGAAAGGAGGAAGCATGCTTAAACCAGTACGTCTAGACTTTGATGAAGAGACTGATGGAGAACCTAACAATAGAGATGCAGGAAAAGAGCCGATAGATGAGTTGCAGAAACCCTACAAAGGAACCCTAAAGTCTCTATTCATGAGATGGATTATTGAGTTTTCGGGACCGAAGCATGTTATGCCGACAAATCTGAAGCTCTATGATGGGTCAACAGATCCAGACGACCACCTCAGTAGATTCTCTGGAGTAGCAAACCATGGGGAATGGCAAATGCCAGTGTGGTGCAGAATGTTTCAACAAACTTTAGATGGTTCGGCGAGAGGTTGGTTTGATCGACTGCCTAACGGCAACATTGATAATTGAGAAGATCTCAAGGAATAATTTCTAACAAGGTTTGCACTCTGGAGAAAATGTCGTCTGCCTTCAAAGAGCGGTGGACAGACGAGACAAGTTACATCATTGATGTTCTGGAAGTGATGTAGATCTTAGCCTTTATGAGTACGTGATGCGTGGAATTGTGCCCTAGCAAAAGGTTTTACCTCTCAAGGGATCATGAGAACCTTGCAATCCCCACCAGGCAGTATACCTGTTCATTGTAGTATAGTATAGTGACAAGTACCAGGGGATTGATCGTTCAACTCTAGGAATAGTGTTCGTTAGGGTTAAAATTCTACTAAACTAGGTCTAGGGGTGAGGGATGATTCTTTTTGTATTTTTATATTTTAAGGAAAGCAAGTAAAAATCTCGGGTTTTGGAAGGAGTGGGCGGAATTAGTTGCTAGTCAACTAACCCAATTAACTAAAGATGCAATCAAAATAAAATAAAATAAACTTAAACTAAATTGTGGTGTAAACAATAATGAGAGAAAGTGTGTTTACTTAGATTTCATTATTCCCTAGATATCTTTTACCGGTTGATTAGCTTGTTACAATTGCATGGATGACGGGTTAAATTCCTTAATACTAGTCGTAGGACCATGTACGATCTTCCCTAACTCTATAGGCTTCTACCTCAATCCTATGTCGAGCCGACTAAAAGCTCCTAACATGGTATCCCTGGAAGTTACCTATGCATTAAATATAACCAAATAATCGTAGTACACATCCGATCATGTTTCTTAAGACGTTCAAGCAAGTTACCAATTGGAAGTCTGCCAGTTTTCTTAAGCCTAACATCGAATTCATTCATCCACAACAATTATAAGTAAACCATCAACCAATAATTAACATCTAGGTTTCATTACATTTAAGGAAACACGAAGGAAACCTAGCCTAGCATGTTAAAGAGAAGACAAGCGTAAGATATAATCAAACAATACATAGACATATTGAATGATTTGGTAAAGTACTTATCTTCAATTGAACATGGAAGAAACAAAGGGTTGAAACCCTTAAAATGGCTGTAAAATTCGTCTAGGGTTTTATTCCCTCAAAGTTGCACACAATGAATGAAAACTAGAAAACTATATATAGATTTTGTCTCCTGACGGCGTCAAGAGTAGTTTGTGACGCCGTCAACTCGCCGCCAAAACAAACTCGTATTGCCTAGATCCACTTCTGACGCCGTCACTCTTTATGGGTTCTGGGCCGACACTCTTTACAATTACTCTTGATGGCCTTGGAAATTTTGTACATGACGCCGTCAGATCCCCTTCACAAAATATTCTGGCGCGTCACGTGTATTTGATTTATCCACCCTTTTATCAACTCATGACGCCGTCACTAGCAGTATGTGACACTGATTGGCTCCAAACGGTCAACCTAAATTGACCAGGTGATGGTCAACAGGGTCAAACAGCCTAGAGTCAATGCTCCGCGGAATATAGTGGTTTCCCCGGGTCGTTATGTCCTACGAGGTGTGATGGTTATAAAACGGGATTGTGATCGGGTGAATTTGGCCAAACACTAGTTTCAAAGACTGTTTTGATTTTTTCTAAGTGATACCAACTGAGTTTGATCAAAGATTATGAACTTAAGGGATGAACTAAGTTAGAAAACATCTAAGAAGCAAAACTCAATACCAAATAAGCAGTTTTCAATAAGCAATCATAAATAAGAAATATGAGCTAGTTTTAGCAGTTAAGGTGCAAAACTTAAATAACTGCTTTTTAAACTATGAAATAAGCATGAACATGAACATTTAGCATAAGTAAGAACTAAAAGACATAGATAAGCACATGAATAAGCAGTGGTAAATAAGTAGAAAAATAAATAAGCAATTTGAGATTTATAAAACTTAAATTAGATTCATTAAAAGCAAAGAGTACATAGACTTTTTTAAAGAAAACTTAAACTAAAAATCTCCACTAAAACCTACTACAAACTAAAATTAACTACTATTAGCTACTCAGCCTCAAATGGCTTACATTCGACCTATTTATAGTAAAACTAATTAGGGTTCCCATCTTGTGCTTCCTGGCTTCTTTCTCATCTCTCTCCTTGGCCGTTGGATGAGTCACATTTAATCCTAACCCCTCAATCACTTTGGCGGGAAAAAGGGACAAGCTAAACTTTGGCAGATAGCTTTTGGCAGGGAGGTGTGGGCTTGTATTTTTGTGGTGGAAAGTAGCAATAGGGTGTGGAGTGTGGGAGTAGGGTGAATGATGGTGTTGGTTTATGGCAGGTTGTAGCAGGGGGTAGGAGGTGAAGTGGAGGAGTCAAAAGGGAGGGGTTTGACCCTGGGTGGAAATAATAAAAACGGGAGGAGTAAATATTATGGGTGTGGGCTTGTGAGTGTGTATTTTGGGCTTGGGATTGGGTAGGGTAGTGTGTGTGGGCTGGATTGGATTAGGATGGGGTGGTGTTGGGTAATTTTATTAAAGGTTGTAGTTTGGTAATAATAGCAAAACACAAGGACCACATTTGTAAACCTGAACATTGAGGGGGCTGGTTTTGTCATTTTTCCCATAGTATCACAAGGACTAAGTATGCCACATATTGAATTCCAAAAAGGTCTTTTAATGGTTATTTTTCCAAAATGAGTTATCCGGGGACCATTTATGACAAAATTCAAACTGTAGGGACCGAACTTGTAATTTTCCAAAAATTTACTCCAAGGACCATTTGTGAAAACTTTTACTTTCCAAGGACCATAAATGACTTTTCTTCCAAAATATCCCACCAGGGACCAATTCTGCCAAATTATGAAGTTCAGGGACCAATTTTGTAAATTTCTCAAACTTTTCACCCAAGGATTGTTTTTGATAATTTTTGACTTTTCAATACCTTGGGTTGACTTTTCTTTCGTTTTAAACCTTCAGGGACTAGTTTTGTCAATTTTTGAAACTTGAGGGACTGAAACTGCCAATTATGCAAACTTTGTTCGTTTTTCATTTGTTTTTAAACATTTTGCATCTAAAACGTATAAAACGCAATTTTGGAATATTTTTAGTATTTTGATGCATTACTGAGTGTTTTTGGACGTTTTGGCAGTTCAGATACGGTAAAAATGATGAGTATTTACACACTCATCAATCCCCCACACTAAACTATTGCTAGTCCCTAGCAATCTTTTGAGAAAAACTTGATGGATTTGAAAAACTCTTTACCAAAAGCCATCACTTCTGGAGTAGCCAGATGTAAGAACTGTGGTCCACCTGATAACCGTGTGATTTTGAGCAAACTACCAGCTGTCAACGGATTTGATTAGTCTTTACCAAAAGCCGTTTGCTTCTGGACTAGCCAGCTCTTGATGGAATAGTCAACATCTTGGTGAGCTGATTACCAATTATGGATTTTCCACGGCCTTTACCACAAGCCATAATCTTGTTGGCTAGCCAACTCATTCGCTTTATGGGATATGGCGAGTTGGGGTACCATACAATTTTGGGCAAATTGCAAGCCATAAACGGATTTGAGATGTCTTTACCAAGAGCCGTTTACTCCTGGACTAGCCAATCCATTTGTCATTTAGACTTTGGCGGACTGATTACCACAAAAATTTTGAACCTTAGTGAAAAAATTTTAAAATTTTTGTCAAAAAAATTTTGAACCTTAGTGAAATTTTTTTTTAATTTTTGTCAAAAATGGGGGGTATTAGATAGTAAAATGTAATAAAATTCGCTAGAATAGCGAAATACACCCCCCCCCCCCACACTTAGCATGAATATTGTCCTCAATATTCAAAGTCCCGGCTATTATACCGACTCTTTGAACGTAAAGGGCAACATTACAAGCTAAACGTGGAAAACACCATTTTGTTTTTCACTTTTGTAATCATAGCATGGGGGACTCCCCCACACTTAGGGTGAAAACCCTATAAGCATGCTACTGTTTTTGTTTACCGAGTCGCTAGCTTGACTCGACCCCGAATTCATTTGTCCTTGGGGAAGCATGATGTGGAAGAAAGAATCTCAATCGGACTTTCATTCAAGATGTTTGGACAAACATTTGAAGCACGTGAAAGTTCCACACCGATGAGATAAGTATCCGGCTCAAGATAATGATACATGAAAATGTCGGGATCAAATATAGTATCCTCACTCCCGAAGGAGTGAAGAAGAGAAGAAGTCACCTTATAGGTGAAGAAAAGGAAGAAAACCATGATGAAAATCATGATTTGATATTCTTCCTCCAGAGCAGGCTCATTAGCCTGAATTTGGATTTCAAAGGTTAAGCTCGTACACATCCCGGGAGGGTGGGTGGGGATTTGCAAATTCTCATGATTGAGTGCATCTCCCCCCGGGATATCAAACTCCGGAGGAGTCATAATATGATGAGTGAGTTCACCGGAGAACTCCTCATAAAGAGAATTATTCACAAGATGTGAATATGTGAACTCAGGTTCCGGAATAGACTCATCACAATCCTCATTCTGAACATCAAAGAGTGGATTATCAGAAATCAAAGTGAATTCAGATCTGAATTCAAATAGAGGATTGGTGAGAGTAGTATTGAATGATTCGGGAACAAAGTGATTATCATTCTCTATTGGACTGCTGGGATAAGAAGTGAGTGACGGATCATGATATAGGAGACTTTCAATTTCTCCCAGATCGGCTTGGAAATCGAGGAGACCATCATCACTTTCCAATGAAAGTGGATTGATGTGAGTAAGTTCATCAGCGAACTCCTCAAGAAGAGGATCAACATCAGACTGAGGGAGTGATGCCTCAATATACTCAATGTCTCCATGACATGTACAATCATCATTAAAATCTGAGAAAGTCTCAAAATGATCGTTTGAACACTCAAAAGGGGAAGGTAAATCACACATATGCTCAAGAGTTCCTTGTGACTCTCCTGGGATTGGAACAAGGTTCTCAACACTAGACTTTATGAATTCGTCCGATTCTTTATCAGGAACAGTGTCAAAATGCTCGTCCCCCATGATCAAAGAGTGAGTGGGAACCTCGGGTGTGATATCAATAGACTGGGGGAGTTTAGAAGTAATAGCAGTTATGGAATTTTCAAGTTCCATTTGATCAACGGCTAGTGACTCTGTCACATTATTTTCTCCCTGATTCTCCATGGAAGGAATCACAACAGATGAATCTGATGAATCTTTTTGAATAATAACAATGTTATCTTCATCATCATCACTGTCATCATCATATAGAGCAGCATAGCGAAGATTGGCACATATTTTAGCCGCTCTTTGCTCAGCAAGTAATTCTTCCATGCTCATTTCGTTTCTAGCATCTCGTTTTTCAGCAAGTAATTCTGCCATTGATTTTTCACGAGATTCTTGAAACGATGTAGTAGCTAACCCCTCCTTAAATTTTTTAAATGCTTCAAGAACCTCATCACAAAGGTCTTTCGGGAATAGAGGAGTTGCTTGAGTAATTGGGTACTATGGAGGTTGGTCTTGAAATGAATAGTCATAATTGTTACAAGGAATTGGATTCCCTGTTTGACAATCCGAACTAAAGTGAGGACCTCCACAGTTTTCACAACAGTAAAATTGATGTGGCTGTGAGTCGTATGTGCTTGAGTCATAATTGTTATCGGGAAACTGCTCATAGACAAGCGTGTTGCCCGATTGACAATCAGAACTGTAGTGTAAACCACCACAATACTCACAACAGTTAAACTGTTGATTCTGGTTTGGTGAATTGTATGGATATTGGTCGTAACCAAAATTTTGACTATTTTGACAATCAAAACCTTGGTGAGGACCTCCACAATATTCACACGAAAAGTTTGGTGTATTTTGATACGAACAATCATTGTGGTTTGGATAATATGATTCTTGCTCGTATGAATGTGATGGGTAATTGGAAAATTTTGAAGAGTCGTTGAATGAGTTCTGATTAGGATCATAAGCAAATGAATTCCTCGAACCACAAAATAGACAACTTTCGTCTCGAATATCGTTACCACATTGTACACATGTACACCAACGACATGGCAAACCAAAAAGTGGCTCACCACAACCAACACAAGGAATAAAATCCGGAGGTGGGACAAGTGGTGTGCTCTTAGAGCTAGCAATTTCCACCACTTCCGTTATGGTCTCGGGTTTTGGTTCTTGATGAATGTGAAGATTAGGCAAGTCGTTCTTTTCAGTCACTGCCCTAAGCTCTGTACGTTTGCTTGACAAACTTTTAACCGTAAACCGTGAAAGGTTAGGATCAATTCTTGACGATTTAGAAGCAATTGTGAGCTTAGGTTTTTGGGCAACCGTAGGTTGGACGTATTTAGCACTTCCATCGTCAGAGGGAAGTACAGGGTCCTTTGTCACCTCGGTTTCTTGTTCCATTTCCCTCACCGGAGAGGGAATAGGGATTAAAGGTCCACCATAATAACTACGACATCTCGATATTTTTGACAAGGCCATAAGTTTTTCAATTTTGCTCTCAAAGGCCCATTGTTCAAAGAAATCGTCATCGAGAGATGCCATTAGAATCAATTACGGGACAAGTGGAAGAAGTGAGAATCAAAAGGATAGAGGGTAAAGGGATGAAGAATCAAAAGGTAGGAGGGTAAAGATGGATATTTTTGGTGTTTTTGAAAAACATTTTGTAAGAAAGAAAATCTTTTTGTGTTTTTGTGTTCGTTGAAAACTAAATTTAAAATGTTTTCGGGAACAGTTTTGTTTTTGTAATAAGAAAATATGAACAAAGGATGGTAAATATACAATGAGTGTATATCCAGATTCACTAATCTGTAAAACCGTTTTAGAATAACGTGCACGACCTCCCCAGCAGCGGCGCCAATATTTGATTGGCTCCAAACGGTCAACCTAAATTGACCAGGTGATGGTCAACAGGGTCAAACAGCCTAGAGTCAATGCTCCGCGGAATATAGTGGTTTCCCCGGGTCGTTATGTCCCGACGAGGTGTGATGGTTATAAAACGGGATTGTGATCGGGTGAATTTGGACAGAAAGGGGTTGTGAATGATTATGCTATGAGATGAGGAATGAAAATAACTTAGAAACACTATATTAACATTTACTGATGATCAGATAACCTAAAAACGGGAGCTAAGACTAAAAACGCGTTCGTTTGAATTAAAGTTACGTTGACGTACGAAATAAAACGCGAGTTTTTGTGAAATAAAATACCTACGGATATGAAAATTACGTTTTTAAAATCCTAATGATAAAAGAAAATTTTTAGAAAAAGAAAAATAATTTTTACACTATTTAATTAATTACTATTAATTAATAACTATTTAATTACTAATTAATAATATTTAAATTACACTAATTATGAAATTAAGCTAGAAAAATAAAAATTTAATTCTAAAAATTCTAAAATAATATAAAAGTAATTTTAAAACTAAAAATATATTTTTCCTACTTTTTATCTATTTATTATTAATTAATTACTATTTATTAATTAACTAAAATTAAGAAAAATAGAAAATGAATAGTGAAAATTATGAAAAATTTCCTAAAATTATTTTATGATTTCTAAAACCTAGGAAAAATAAAAAAGTACTATTGTTAAATAAAAATTAATAAACCTAATTAATTATCTAATATTACTTAATTATTAATAAACTAATACTAATTATAATAAATACTAAATAAAAGGATAAAAATCTGGAAAAATTCCTACAAATACTTTAATATACTAGGAATTTAATAAAAATATAAAAACATAGAAGTACTTAACAAAAATTTAAAAAGAAAAATTAAAAAGCTAAATTATGTTAAATAGAAGCTATCACTAAAGATTAAATTTGGTTTTTTAGATTTTTCTTTTTCTTTCAAAACTAATTAAATACTGAAAATGATGAACTTTTGTGAAGGCAAAAACTTTGAAACTCAAAAATGAGCTAATGGTGAGCTTAAGTTTATGGCAGCTTAAGGTTTAAGCTTAAAAGGGCTTATGAAACCTACAAAAGCTTATAATAAGCTACCAGGAAGGAACCTAGAACAACTAAGGATGAAAACCAGTGAGATGCACTTAATTTAACTTAGAACACAAGGAAATCCATACTGAATAAGCCAAAGATTCAAAATAAGTAATCCTCTACAAATGAAACCCAAACAGGCCACAAGGGCAACTGCAGCCCTTATTTCAGCTTATCAAACAAGCTGGTGAGACCAAGGAAAGCTTGGATTCAACAACTAGGGTCAGTGGGCTACTCAAAGAACCCATAAGCTCAAAATAAGCCTAACAGATAAGCTCATTAGGGGCTTGTGAAGGTGGTTGATCACCACAGTCTGTTGGAGCAGGGCAGTCCTAGGGGCTCACTTAGGCTTGAAAATAAGCTATGAAACCAAAGGGGTTCAGGTCTAAAAGCTATAAAATGATACACACTAGTTGCCAAGGAACAGATAAAAGCCAATGTTAATTAATTTTGGATTGAGCTGAGCTTTCACCAAGTTAAAAAAGAAGCTGATGTGAGCTCACTTGGACAGGTCACATAGCAAAACCAAGCAGCTTAATGGGACATTTCAGACCTCAAAATAAGCAAGGGAATGAACTCCAAATGTCCAAATAAGCCAAAAACAATTAAACACAAACTTCCTAAGAACAAATTGAGCAAGACTAAGCAAAAAGAAAGCTAAAAGCACAAATTTTAAGCTAAATACAAAACAAAAGGGTTGTTTGGGACAGAGCAGGCATAATAAGCTAATAAATAAGCTCATAAACACAAACCATAAGCAAACTCAAACAACAACAATCATAATGCATATTAATAGGGCTAATAACAACAAGTCAACTGCTAATAACAAGCTTGAATCAAACAGAATCACAAACTAAATAAGCCTTGTGCATACTGATGGCTCAGCAGGCACATGTCCTAGGGGCAACTTTGGGGGATCTAAAAGCTTTCAAAATGAATAAGCTACTAAACCTTAACAGCAAAACTACATGGACAAGCTACCCAAGAGCTTATAAACTAATTTTCAGAATCTTACAAGCTTGTATGAGCTTGTTGTGAGATGGTGAAAAAGAGCCAGTGGGATAAGGCTGTTGGGCTGCATACAGTGTGCAAATGGTTCAAATGAGTACAAAGATGAAAGTTTTTGACTTAGGGAGTCAATGACAGATGCAAACAACTGAACAATCCTATTTAGAACTGATTGTAAGCACAAACTCCAATTAAATAAACCTATCACAGATTCTACCTGAACTTATTTTGCAAAACAGTTTTAGATTTTTGAGAACTTTGACCCAGAATTAAAAAGTTATTCATTAGACATGTAAGACATTGCAACTATCTTTAAACCACTGGATACACTAGTGAAACTAAATCTGAACTCAAATTTTAAATGAAGGCCTTATGCTACTCTATCAATATAACCTGTTATAATCTGACATAACACCTTAATCCAATAAAAACTAATATTCAAACCTATAAACTAATTAAAAACAGCTTAAAATGGCTTCTCACATCAAATCAAAGCTAGTTGAATTAGACTTTTCAATCAAAACTATAGAACTGGACTATGCCAAACACTAGTTTCAAAGACTGTTTTGATTTTTTCTAAGTGATACCAACTGAGTTTGATCAAAGATTATGAACTTAAGGGATGAACTAAGTTAGAAAACATCTAAGAAGCAAAACTCAATACCAAATAAGCAGTTTTCAATAAGCAATCATAAATAAGCAATATGAGCTAGTTTTAGCAGTTAAGGTGCAAAACTTAAATAACTGCTTTTTAAACTATGAAATAAGCATGAACATGAACATTTAGCATAAGTAAGAACTAAAAGACATAGATAAGCACATGAATAAGCAGTGGTAAATAAGCAGAAAAAATAAATAAGCAATTTGAGATTTATAAAAATTAAATTGGATTCATTAAAAGCAAAGAGTACATAGACTTTTTTAAAGAAAACTTAAACTAAAAATCTCCACTAAAACCTACTACAAACTAAAATTAACTACTATTAGCTACTCAGCCTCAAATGGCTTACATTCGACCTATTTATAGTAAAACTAATTAGGGTTCCCATCTTGTACTTCCTGGCTTCTTTCTCATCTCTCTCCTTGGCCGTTGGATGAGTCACATTTAATCCTAACCCTTCAATCACTTTGGCGGGAAAAAGGGACAAGCTAAACTTTGGCAGATAGCTTTTGGCAGGGAGGTGTGGGCTTGTATTTTTGTGGTGGAAAGTAGCAATAGGGTGTGGAGTGTGGGAGTAGGGTGAATGATGGTGTTGGTTTATGGCAGGTTGTAGCAGGGGGTAGGAGGTGAAGTGGAGGAGTCAAAAGGGAGGGGTTTGACCCTGGGTGGAAATAATAAAAACGGGAGGAGTAAATATTATGGGTGTGGGCTTGTGAGTGTGTATTTTGGGCTTGGGATTGGGTAGGGTAGTGTGTGTGGGCTGGATTGGATTAAGATGGGGTGGTGTTGGGTAATTTTATTAAAGGTTGTAGTTTGGTAATAATAGCAAAACACAAGGACCACATTTGTAAACCTGAACATTGAGGGGGCTGGTTTTGTCATTTTTCCCATAGTATCACAAGGACTAAGTATGCCACATATTGAATTCCAAAAAGGTCTTTTAATGGTTATTTTTCCAAAATGAGTTATCCGGGGACCATTTATGACAAAATTCAAACTGTAGGGACCGAACTTGTAATTTTCCAAAAATTTACTCCAAGGACCATTTGTGAAAACTTTTACTTTCCAAGGACCATAAATGACTTTTCTTCCAAAATATCCCACCAGGGACCAATTCTGCCAAATTATGAAGTTCAGGGACCAATTTTGTAAATTTCTCAAAACTTTTCACCCAAGGATTGTTTTTGATAATTTTTGACTTTTCAATACCTTGGGTTGACTTTTCTTTCGTTTTAAACCTTCAGGGACTAGTTTTGTCAATTTTTAAAACTTGAGGGACTGAAACTGCCAATTATGCAAACTTTGTTCGTTTTTCATTTGTTTTTAAACATTTTGCATCTAAAACGTATAAAACACAATTTTGGAATATTTTTAGTATTTTGATGCATTACTGAGTGTTTTTGGACGTTTTGGCAGTTCAGATACGGTAAAAATGATGAGTATTTACACACTCATCAGACACCAAGTGCAATTTCCAGCATGATTTGAGACTTTGTTATTTTCTGCACTTTTTCGCTCCAAAAACGTCCAAAATGCTTCCTTTTATAAATTTCCTTTCAAAAGTACCTAAAATGACAAAAGGAACGATTTAGGGCAATATTTGATCAAATAATCTCGACTTTGGCCTTAAATGACCCCCCAAAAGTGTTATACTTTTCGCTTCATCAATACGCATAAATGTCTAGAGCTAGCCAAACGTTTCTCTAACCAGATCCCTCTAACAGTAAGAGAAATGATATAAGAGTAGAAGATTTCGTTCGCTTAGAGGAGGCATACAACAGCATGGAATTACCAAAGGGCGAGATATATGATACATACAAGAAAGGGCAACACTCTACCTCCCAGAATGATAGATCCCCAAGGGAACAATATGGAGGAGATCGTAGAAGAAATGATCGGTGTAATGATGATGAGGCAAAAAATGAACCACTTTTAGGGGGTCATTTAAGCCCGGAATTGAATTTATTTGATCAAATATTGCCCTAAATCGTTCCTTTTGTGATTTTAGGTACTTTGGGAGAGAAATCTGGAAAAGGAAGCAATTCGGACGTTTTTGGAGCATAAAAGTGAAGAAAACGCCAAAGACTTAATTTTCCTTGCTGGGAACAGTAGGTGACGGCGTCAAGAGTAATTTGCATGACGGCCCAGTACAGAAATGAAGGCGTCACAAGGAAGAGCGTCAAGAGTAAAATACGTGACGGCCTGGAAAAAGTTATAACATGACGGCGTCAGAAATAGATCAAGGCAGTCCGAGAATTCTTTTGGCGGCGAGATGACGGCGTCACCTATTTGGTCTTGACGCCGTCAGCCTCAATTTCCTATATATAGTTTTCTAATTTTCATTCAAAAAAAAAAAAAGAGAAGTTTTGGAGAAACCCTAAGGCCGAACTTAGTACGAACTTTACAGGTTTTTCAAGGGTTTTCAGCCCTTGAACCCTTTCATGTGTAATTGAGATAAGTGTTCTTCTAATTCAATCAATATGTCTATGTGTTGGTTGTCTATATCTTGTTCTTGTCTTAATTCCATCATGCTAGGCTAGATCTATCTTGTGTTTGCTTAGATCTAATGAAACCTAGATGTTAATTATGTGTTGATTACTTGTTTATGGTTGTATTGGATGAATGATTTCGATGTTAGGCTTAAGAAAACTGGCAGATCTCCAAATGGTAACATGCTTGAACGTCTTAGGAAACATGAACTGACGTGCACTAGGTTTTATTGGTTGTATTTAATGCTTGAGTAAATTCTAATGATCCCATGTTAGGAGCTTCTTAGCCGGCTTGACATAGGAGTGAAGTAGGCACTCATAGGATTGGGGAATTAAGTGCGCCACCCCATGAATGGTATTAAGGAATACAATCCGTCATCCACGCAACTATAACAAGTAATTAACGTGTAAAAGATATCTAGGGAGTAATGAAATCTAAGTAAACACAATTTCTCTACTTATTGCTCACAACCTTAGTTTAATTTAGTTTATTTTCATTTCTAGTATTTTATTTTGATTGCATCTTTAGTATTGGGTTAGTTGACTAGCAACTAATTCCGCCCAAACCTTCAAACCCGAGATTTTTACTAGCTTTCTAAATAATATAAAAAAATACAAAAATAATCATCCCTCACCTTTAGAACTAGTATTTAGGTTTTCTAATCCTAGCGACACTATTCCTAGCTGAACGATCAATCCCCCGGTACTTGTCACTATACTATACTACAACGATCAGGTACACTGCCTGGTGGGGGTTGTAAGCTTCTCAAGATCCCTTGAGAGGTAAAGCCTGGTACAATCCCTACGCATCAAATGATTATCGGCCGAGAGAACCATACTCCCCGTATGTAGCTCTGAAAAGTGACAACCAATACAGGAATAACTACCGTCGTAATGATAGCCACAAGTATGAAACTCATTGAACAGATTTAAGTTCCTTAATTAAACCACCAAAAGAAATCCTCGCAACCGAACACCAATTAAACCTTCCTCCACCTCCAACTACAAGAGGATCCCCTCAGAAGGAAATTTTAGATAATATTGTGATTATCACGAGGAAAAGGGACATTTCACAAACTATTTTTTCCACTTGGAAAACAACTCGAGATAGCGCTGAAGTCTGAAAAACTAGATCACCTCCTAAAGGATGTCAGACAGAAAGGAAGAGCTCCTCCTAAAGTAAATAACACGGATAGAGGAAAGGTGGTGGTACGAAGTTGTGAAGCTAGCAGGAAATAAATCAAGGGTTCAGGAGGAGAAATGTATGAATGTACCAATAACATTCCCATCGGTCTTACCGGGAGATGTATCTTTTGAACCACTGATAGTAGAACCTGAGATAGAAGGGTACTTAGTCTGGAGAATCTACGTCAATGAAGGGGCATCGATGGAAATAATGTATGAGCACTATTTTGAGAACTTAAGTCTGTCAATCAAGGCTAACTTAAGAGAAACTAACACCCCTCTGGTAGGATTTTTGGAGAATCAATCAAACCATTAGGGAATATTGAATTGGACGTGTGTTTCGGAAGTAAGGGTTTGTTCCGAAGGACAACTATGAAGTTTGCAGTAATAAGATCCCCATCAACATACAACATCATACTTGGTCACTCAGGAGTCAAAGAACTCAGAGCCATCCTTCGACAATTCACTCCATGATGAAGTTCCTAACTCTAAGGGGAATAGCCACTTTAGTTACTCAGTCTGTTATCAAATTAGAATGTAGAATGCAAGAGGAACATGTGAAAGCCGATGAGACACAAAACGAAAATATAATTGGACCTTTGGAACATGGAGGGACAACTAGCCCAGAAGAAATCCTTGTTAACCTATCCTTTCTTGATCAGCTGGTCACCGTTGGAAAGAATTTTTCCAGAGAATGCAGAAGATAACTGATGACACTGCTTAAAGATAACAAAGATGTGTTCGCATGGCAGCCCTCATATATGACCGATGTACCCAGACGTATCATAGCGCATAGGTTGAATGCTAATGTATGTGACATACTGATAGCCTAGAAAAAGCGAACGTTAACACTTGAAAAGAATCAAGTTGCCACTAAGAAGTAGATGAATGGCTCAAGGCCATAATCATCCAACCGGTGCGATACCCAACCTGGATTTCTAATCCATTCTTAGTAAAGAAGCCAAACGGAAGCTGGAGAATGTGTATTCAATTTCAAAACTATCAACTCATCTTGTCCGAAAGACTATTATCTCCTGCCAAAAATTGATTGGAAGATTGAATCGGCTATGGGGTTCCTATATAAATGTTTTCTGGATGCATATAAAGGGTACCACCAAGTGTAAATGGCAAGGGTGCCACTTACTAGAGGACAAGGTACCTACTAGTACACTAAAATGTTGTTTGGATTAAAGAACATAGGTACCACTTACCAGTGGTTGGTAGACTCCGCTTTTCAATCATAAATTGGAAGGAAGCTGAAAGCTTCTGTGGATGATATGGTCATAAAAAGCAAGGGTGCGAAAGAGATGTTAGCTGATATAGCTGAAACATTCGACAACCTTCGAAAAATCAACATGAAGCTCAATCCAAAGAAATGTTCTTTTTTAGTAAAAGAAGGAAAGTTCCTTGGGTATATGGTCACATTTGAAGGAATAAAAGCGAATCCAAAGAAGGCCAAAGCTATTGCAGATATGCAATCTTCGGAAATGCTCAACGAAATGCAAAGCTTGAGTTGGAAATTAGCAGCTCTGAACCGGTTTTTGGCTCGTTCTGCGGAAAGGTCACTCCTATTCTTTAAAACATTAATGAATATCACCAAGGAGAATAAGGATGAATACTGATGGACTAAGGAGACTGAAAAGCGTTTCAAGAAATGAAGAAGCTAATTTTAGAACTCCCATACCTGACCACTCCGAGGCCGAAAGAAGTTCTATATGCGTACATAGCGGCTTTAAAGGATGCAATGAGTGTTGTGTTGCTCGCAGAAAGAGATGAAAAACAGGTTCTGGTGCATTACGTAAGCCGGACATTGCATGAAGCCAAACGAAACTATGCACCAATTGAGCAGCTAGCTCTAGCTTTGCTACACTTATCTTAATGATTGAGAAGGTACTTCGAAGCTCATCCGATCAACGTAATCACAGGCCAACCAATAAAACAAAAACTAAACAAACCCGAGGCGGCCGGAAAGTCAGCCAAGTATTTTGTAGAGTTGGGAGCCTATGATATAACGTACGTTCCTCGGAGTGTGGTTAAAGGTCAAGTCTTGGCTGATTTTTTAACAGAAACTCCGGTAGGCATAAAGGTCCAAGGTTCGAAAGAGGGGGCCAAGGAGATATGTGATTTCTCCGATCATGAAAAATGGATAATGTACACTGACGGGGCATCTAGAAAAAAAGGTGCCAAAGCGGGTTTAGTCCTTATCGGTTCGTCGCAAACTGGGTATACTTATGTCCTCCAACTTAACTTTGACCGCACCAATAACAAAGCAGAATATGAAACGCTCCTTGTCGGTGATGACATCAAATAAGAACATATTATTAGTGTAACACCCCCAACCCGAGAAGGGCTAAAGTGTAACATTATGGAGTCAAATCAGAACACATGTGAACCGGAGATACACTTCTAATACAAAGCTTTAAAAGGGTTACAAAGGAAAACTAGACAAAGTACCAAAATACAACAGGGCAGCAATAACATACAAAACCCAAACATAAAATACTAAGTCCAAATATACTAAGCCCAATCCTAAATGCTTCTAGTTATCTCTAAGTCCAGCAAGTAGCTAACAGGGTGAAGTCTTCTAAGCCCAAAAGTAAAATCTCTCCATCCATAAACTCAGCTTCCTACTAAAACTGCCGCAGGAGAAAAGAAATGCGGCTGAGCTTACAAAGCTCAGTGAACAGATATGACAGATAACAAAGCAGAAATAAGGAAACGATACAAAAGAGATAAAATAAACAGAGTCAATAGAATCATAAGAATTACAAGATAAGAGAGTAGGATAAATGGTTAAGGTATAAGGTGAGTGTATGTATTAGTATATTTACCCCAGGCCACACAAATATCCAAACAAACCATATCACATCTTCGTAATCAATGTATTCGGAGGGGAGTCCTCAGAATACCAAATGTAGTAAGAGGGGAGTCCTCAAATAATCCATGGAGTAGCTAGCTCCTAAAATGTGAAAGGACTGCATACACGCATGCCCAATCACCACACAAAATAATATATCCAATCTAGATATCCACACAAATATCATACAAAACTAGGATGCATCCATACGCCCCTACAAATCAAATCATAGTGGCCAAACATATAGATATCCTTGAGCTCATAATCATATATCAAAAGGGAAGGTGTGGTACATCTCTCCAACCACACTAGATTCATAACATTAGTGCATCAATGCTATGGTCATGGACCCCCATAACTGGGAACAAAATAATGCCTGGGTAAATACTGAAGGGTCAAAGGTAACAAGAGTTCAAATCAATGTCAATATCAATATCATGGTCAAATAATCAAGGTTCAATATCCCAATCCAAAATCCCATGGTTTATAGTCAAAGGGTCATAATGAAAGTTTAAAGTAATAGTTCATTTTAGCAGGTTCATATAAATTGTCTTAAAAAGGTTCGTAGTACAATCCAATTAAAAGGTTTATAACAAAGGTTCATTTAGAATGAAAACTTCCAAAAGATAGCATTTATAAAAGTAAACTTTAATGAAGGTTTTCTAAAATATCCTTTAAAAGTAGTCTTTATGAAATTATAAAATCCCATATAAAGTGATCTTAAATCATGTTAGAAGCGTCGTTATAAAATAGTTTCTCCTTTAAACATTCCCATATCATAATTAAGAAAAGGTTTTCACATCCTGTTAATATATCCCAAAAGAACCTCCAAAGTTTCAAAAGGTCCAAATGCTAAGGTTACAAAAGGTTAACGAACGGGTTGTGTCAACATCACTATTAGGGTTTCAACGAATATCAGTAGAATCACAATACCAACGAAGCACATCATCCTCAGAGTCAAAGTACAAAGGTTCACACATATCAAAGGTTTAACTATCAGTGGCAGCTCAATATCAAGGGTTCAAATATCATAAGATAGATCAAATAGGAAAGCCTAACATAAAGGCTCAGAATCAGATGACAAGATCAATCAATGCAGTCAAAGAGAGGAAAGACAAGTAATATGAAACCTTTACTAAAAAGGTCAGAATATCTGTACCTTCGTCGAATCAAACAAACTAAGATCAAACAAAGGAGAATGGATCACTCCTGCTTCACCGGACCTAGAAGAAAGTGGATACGAATTATGAAGAGTTCAATTTACATAAGTTACCCCTTTCAGTTATCCTTCCATTTTTAGTAACTTTCCATATTTAGAAGGTTTCCAGTTTTAGAAGTTTCCATAGATAGTACTTTCCAAAAGTAGCAGGTTTCCATAATTAGCAGATTTCCAAAATTAGTAAGTTTCCAATTATAGACATGTTCAATATAGTTAGTTTTACCATTTTAACAAGTTTCCATAATTATATAAGTTAATGATTTCAAGTATTAAGGAATAGGGATGTTTCCAACATAACCTTTTAGTTCACAAATTTACAAAAAAACCCCTCTTAAATTTAAAAACAATTCGGTTTTATTTAAAATTCCACAAATCAAAACCTTAATTTCCAATAATTACACACTCATAATACATACCTTAAAAATCATCAAAACATTTATCAAAACCCTAATTCTAATCGTACATGCCTCGCTATAATTTTATTTTACTTTTTTCTTTCCTTTTTAATTAAGCTGAAAAAAACAATAAACCAAATAAATTACAAACCATGGCTCTTGGCTTTAAATAATTTCGAATACAATTTTTAAAGGTCCTATACATCATATTACATATTGTAAAAATATATTTGAGGTTCCAAATATTTTATAGAGCCGTATACAAATTTTATGCATTTTTAGGGTTTTTAATTCATTTAATTCCATACGAATTACAAAACATGCATGGATCATTAATAACATTTTATATGGATCATATATGATGCAAAGAGTGTTAAAAAATAACAGATGAATTTTATAAGGTGAGGATTAGGCGTGGAGAATTTGTATCTCTCGGCTAGGACCAAAATTCGAACAAAATCAAAACCCCATGAACAAAGCTTCTATAATTCGAACCCCTATTTTTCTTGCCTTCTTATACCTTCAATGGAACCAGGAAAAATTCCAAGAACCTTGGAAAAGTTGTGGTAGTCGATTTGGAATTTTTGTTTATCTCGGCTAGGGATTTTAGAGAGAAAATGGTATTCTTTTGATTTGATTTGGAAAATAAATGATTTGTGGAGATATATTCTGGTTTAGGGCCGAGCTATATGGGGGGTTACAACATCAAAATTAATTTTATTTGATCTCCTTGATTTTATTGCCTAATTTCCTTAATTAAAACCTTATATATTTTAATTAATTGTATTGTACAAATTATAAAATCATTTTTGGACTTCTTGTGTCTTTTGTGTCATGTATAGATATGCTTAGAAAATTAGTTTGCCAAATTTCATACTCACAAAAATATTATAGATCATTTGTATCATTTATATAATTATTTAGGGTTTATTTGAAATTATTTAAGCTTTATTGAAAATTTTAAATTCTTAAGGGCATTTTTGTCATTTAAACGTGTTATGAAAATGTGGGTTTTACAATTAGCATCATTTATCCTATGTATATTGCTTGTTTTATATTATGTTATATGGGAATTGATACTTAATCGCTTACTTTTGCAATTCTCAGTTATAAACAAGAAATTGGTGAAAGTTAACTATTTTGGACATAAATTGGAGCAAAATGGATTAAGTTGAAAAAGTCTGCTGAACTTAAGACTCATACGCCGTATCATTCTTGATAGATACACCGTATACCAAGACTTAGGCGAATATGAAGACCATTGTCTGACTTTGAAGCATGCGCCATACGGATTTATACCATGCGTCGTATATGAAACCTTGGTCAACAAGAAAACCCAACTTGTTCTACTCCAGATATGTCGTATGACATCAACAACATACACCGTATCTACCTAGAAGACTTCACCATATTTCCAAGATAAGAAGACAAGATGCACCATATGAAGATTTGTGATGCGCTGTATCACTATGGTTCTGAACGAATATTCTATAATATATTAATCTTGGATCCCACGCGAAGTTATCCGGATACACCGTATTGGATAATCCATTACGCCGTACACAATCCTTAGCCGAGAAATCAAGTGAAAAACCAAAGCTTAATGAAGAAATCAAGATTTACAACACTTGAAGATGCTTTAGTATTTTGGCCATAAAATCTTCATCTGGACTCGGTTTTACGTGATTCAAGCGGCCACAGAAAGAGAAAAAGGAGATCTATCTGTTCTTGAAGGAGATACGGTGTATTAAGTAATTAAATACACCGTATCGGCCAATAATACATATCAAAATTCTGAATACGACATATCGAGGCAGTTTCAGACTTGGAGGCTACGTTTACTTATAGATATGGCGTATCGGACCCTTTAGAACGCCGTATCGACCCTAATTTCAGAAACTATAAATACCGGACTCATTAACTGTCACACCCCACCATGGCGGAAACGCGAGGGTGTAACTTCATGGATATCATCACAACACATGGTGTCTATATAGAGAATAACTACATGCAATAAAAATGGCAAAGTATAGACACAAAGTGTCATAACAATACCCAAAAGATAACAACATGATAAACTCCAAAAGCATAGATAAACCACTTCCAATGCAACTAAGGTCTCGACTAACCACATCCTTCTATCTTATCCTTAGAAAGATCACCTGAAAATGATGCTTAAAACGTCAACATAATGTTGGTGAGATTCATAGGTTTAAGACACACATACACTCTCAATGCAACCAGTTTACTGTGATCATAAAAATATAGCCGGACAAATAAATATAGTTATCATACAAGCTACATGTATCCATAAACCAATCATCACACAAAAAGGCAACCATCGGGCCGGAACGTGACCCCCGCTCTAAATCACATCATCAATTGGGTCGCATGCGCGAGCAACAGGATAAGCATCCTCCCAATTGGAAATCACACGGCATCAATTATGTCGCTAACCTAATCGGAATCACATATCACACATCATCAATTAGGTCGCTAACCTAATCAGAATCACACTTTCATGTACCACATAGCATTATTACGATAACATTATAAGTCCAAGCTTTTAAACCACACATAATCACAGTAACTCAAATCATTTATTACAAGCATCATTCCCATCCCAAGTTTAAAACAAAGTAAAAATATGGGACTATGAACTCACCTCAAACCTTGCAGCTTCCACAACACAAATCACAAATCTAAACAACACAAATAAGTCCACGTTACACAATGTCAAGCTAAAAGCTACAACCCATGTAATACTCATATGATGGATGTCTAAGACTCATATGACCCACCATGGATCTCCTAGACACCATACTAACTATTACCATAACCTAACACTCACTAAATCCCTTGCACTTTAAAAATCCGAAAACGCAGAATTTTTGTATACATTCGCCCACGTAAAATCACGACAAATAAAGCTCAACAACTCACACCAAAAATTTACCATGGTCTCTCATAAGCATACAAGCTAATCGCAGAAGGCCATGGACCAATAACACACACAAGTACTCAAAAGAAAATCAAACTTGTCAACTACTCAAATTCGGATCTGAACGCACACCAAAAAGTTTTGATTAACATAAAATATTTCCACAAGTTTTTATCGCGAATACTTTTCGTGGTAGTCTATTATAACCTAATACTTAACTACTCCAGAAGAGCTAGTCAAAATACCACTTTTACAACCACAAAACACCCTCAAACTTTTACCCAAAATCTGTCCCGGTTTGACAGCTTTGACATCTTAACAAAGAAAAATCAAAAGACCAACTTCCCGACCTTGAAATCAATCGTGGCGGGACTTTTTGGAAAGCTCTTTCATTAAACTTCAATTTAGACCAAAAATTCGTGACTTAACTCTTCACCATATGTTATTTACACTCACATCTTTACAGCCATAGTTTTCTGTCCAAACCCTAACACATAATCTAACGTGTTTTACACTCAATTCCCTTAACCAATTACCATACTGTCATCAACCAATGATCCTAACATGTTTTAATTAATTAATGTACAGAAGTTTACAAACCCTAGATCCATCATACTTAATATTACATGAATACCAATAATTAATCAATTATATAAACATAGGGTTTTAGGATTTTACCTTGATTCTTGATTATTGCTTGAAAACTATAAACTCTAATTTTTTTTCTCCTTCTTTTCTCCTTGTGTTCGACTCAAATTGCAGAAAATAGGGCTTTGGGGTCGTTGGTATAGCTTATATGGGTAGGGGTTGGGCTTGTTTGGGTTGAACTAGGATTCCTTGGGCCTAAGAGTCATATTTGGACTCAAATTGGGTTTCCTTTTTCCCCCTTATCCCTTATAGCCGATTTTCTATATATATATATATATATATATATATATATATATATATATATATATATATATATATATATATATATATATATATATATATATATATTATTTTTTTATTAAATTTATTTATTACACTCAAAACCTCATACTTTTCATATTTTATAAATACCCGTAACTAATCCTAGCGTCTTACGCGATAAACTTCAGTTTTTACGACAACCCGGAAAAATATCATTTCCAAAAAATAAAGTTTTCAAAAATAGAATTCCACACTCTTTTGAAACATAACTCATAAAAACAAACTCCTCGTAACCCGCTAATGCTCAAACACTTGAACGAAGACTCGTTACGCAAAAACACAAAAACACCAAAACTACACAAGTCATTTCTACACCACAAAGGTGATCAAAATGAACTTTTCGAAATTCCAAACTTTCCAAATCACAATAAATCCATTTACGCAAAGGGATTTAGTGCTAAAACTCACCTATATCACTTATATATCACCTAAATCACCTAGGACACACCAAACAAACGTCAACCGAGTCAAGACTATCAGTCAAACTGACCTGCTAAAACCACGGTTGTTACATCATCCCCCACTTAGGGAAATCGCGTCCCGAGATTTCAACTACACGAGTCACCACTCACAACAACAAAAGGAAATTTATGGATTTTTAAGCGGATAAATACCACATCATAAAATCACAGAGAAAGAATCGCAAAAATGTGAACCGACTAAATACTAGAATTCACACGATAGAAAACATTCCGTCACTCCAACGATACACGCAAATAGATACACTCCCCGATCAATAACACTAATGTTCAATACGACTTCTCACAGGTAGGTACGATACCCTCGAACCAAAAGAAAATCCAAATGGTAACCCCAGGAAACACCACATATAATGGATACACACAAAACAAACATTAATTATATCTGATCCTCACGTTCCCAAATAAACTCAGGACCATGCTTAGAATCCCACCATACCTTTACCAATGCTATCTCACCACACTTCAAACTCTTAACATCTCGATCCATAATCTCAATAGGTTTATTGACAAAACAAAGAGTCTTGTTGACCTTACATTCATCTAATGGCACATGCAGACTAACATCCGCCAACCACTTCTTTCCATTTGATACGTGAAACGTATCATGCACTCTACTTCATTCCTCAGGCAAATTCAACCAATATGTCTCAAATCCAATCCTTTCCGTAAATCTCAAATAGTCCTACGTATCTTGGTGCTAGCTTGCCTTTCTTACCGAAACGCACAACACCCTTCCAAGGAGATACTTTTATCCTCACAATATCACCAACACCAAACTCTAAGGGCTTACGGAAATAATCCGCATAACTCTTTTGGCGATCTCTTGCTGCCTTAAGTCTTTCCTTAATCGGAAAACCTTATTCGTAGTCTCTCGTTCTAGTTCAGGACCAATTAGTTAGCGTGTTCCAACCTTTGCCCATAGAACAGGTGACCTACATTACCTTCCACACAACTTTTCACATGACACATACTCCATACTAGAATGATAATTGTTGATATAGGAGAACTCAGCTAAGATAAATGCATACCTCAGCTCCCTCCAACTCAAACACACCCATGCTCTCAGCTCACCATCCAACGAATGATTTGTACGCTTACTTAGTTCACTCATTAGAGAATGATAAGTCGTACTCATCTACATACGCATTCTCAAGACTCTATAACATGTTTACCACTATCGCGAAGTAAGTATTTCATCATGTTTCTTGATGATCAACGTGACACCCCATGGCTCTTTACCAACTCACCGAGCAAAAAGTCTCGCCAACTCCTCCACACATCTCTTGCTAAGGTAATAATACGTCTTATCCATTCTCGGATGTATCAAATACCTTGCATGATTAGTGTCCTTACGCTTCCTCTCAATGAAACCAATAGCTGGTCCGCACAATACATTTCTCCATCTTTGTTCCTTTCCATTTACTGGTCTAAACCAAATAATCATTCTTCTTACATGTTCTCATCCTTGAACCTCTCTCTCATGGAGGTCAACATCATCCTCTTAACTCCGAAATGAATTATCATAATCATTGCTCACAAACATCTAAGTTTCACTCGTTCACTCCCGCTCAGCGCTCTTACCACGATGTCCGCCCTTCCTTGACAGTGGCGAATCAGACAATCGTAGTCACTGAGAAATTCCACACCCAACTTCCCTTCAACATATATTAGCCTCTTGTCAAATATATGCTAAAGATTCTTATGATCTGTGTAGATAACACTATTTGCTCCATACAACTATCGTCTCCAAGTTCTACTCCAAAACTCTAAGTCATGCATCACATAGTTTCTCTTATGGATCTTCTACCTCCGCGATGCCCATGCAATCTGAAGAACGTACATCTTGAAGCTAAACCTCTCACTTGAACAACTTGGCAAACACCCTCTTCTTTTTCAACGAACAAATTGATAATCAAAGCGACAATCTATCCTAAGTAAACGACGCGAACCATGAAACCGGTCGTACTAAAACGTATATCAACGAACTCAAAAGGGGTACAAATTACCGACTAGCAAAGTAACGAACATCAAAATCAAAGCTAGAAAAACCCAATGAGAAATTTTCCCCAATAAAAGTAGAAACGGATAAAATGTTCATGAAAACCCATACAAAGGAAATATAAAATACACGTACCCATAAAACATCCACAAACGTACCTCAACAAAAGAAACACTCGATGAACCAAATACATAACAAGTTTGGTAAATGAGAACCATAGACAGTTCTTATTCCCATACTCGACCTTCTCAAAACAAATGAACACCGTTTTTCACAAGACATATCTAAACTTATACATCCTTTTTTTTAAATATATATAAACCATCTTATGTAAGACATCAACATAACTTTTTTTTTTCACACTTCATTTCCCATAAAAATATTAGTTTCCATCAAACGACCTTGAAATACCCAAAACGAATTTGTCAAGTGCCATAAAGATTCTAACACAATCCTCTTAATCGAACCCGAAAAACACAGAAGAATCACATAATCAAAATAATCATCAAACGAACCTCATACCAGTGAACACTCACGTAAATACATTGCAAACCAAACGATGAACTTACAGACTCCTTCGTACAACAATCAAACCAAAATCATAGAAAAACACCGATACTAACAGATCACAAAATTCAATTGGTGTGTGTAAATGAGGGATCAAATACACCAACTTGTCACGAACCAACAATACTCGAAGAATAATACAATATTCATTCGCGGAATGAATGCAAGGAATAACCAAAGAAATGAACCAGTATCCAACAAAAACGAATTCGATTACCCAACACCTATCACGACGTCAAATAGAAAGAATATGGCATCTGTACCATCATGGTACGAACAGGAATGCCAACCAAAGAATTAGGTATACAAACGGAGCGTCTAGCAAACGAATCAACTTAAATACCACAACATAAGTACCCACCGATAATTGAGGTATCAACATATGATAGGTAGGATGGAATCTTACCACCTACACACCCCAACATATAACGACTGCCCAAACGGTTAAGAGAATACTTCTCTAACCATACAGCCATCAACAACATGATATCACATACCATCTACCACGACATATAACAACAAACATCAATCAATGCACTAATGGTCACAAGTCCACGTGTGTGATACCCTTATAATTATGTTCGCGACCATAGTTATAAGCCTATTCCACACGCATACTTACTTCCAAAATCACACATCTCAATAATAACGCACATATACCACATAGCACCTAATACACCATGCAATCCATGCTATCATACTTGCAAGTCCACTTGTGTTGTGACGCATGTATAATTATGTTGGCCACCATAATTATCTATGCCCCCTTTCATAAGTGTACTCCCTCCTATGACAACACATCATGCAAACAATCACACAAACAAAAACAAAAGACGTCGCAAACAATCAACTCACAAGGAACAATTCCATCGATCACGTAAACTCTATAATCAAAATCACTTGGATAAGGTCGATCCAATATCAAAGAGTAATCACGCTCTAACATGGCTCCAGACGGCAAAAGACAATATACAAATTCCAAAACATAGCACAAAACAAAAGATGTCGCATAATGGCTCAACTCCACTCTCGCACTTATCTCCCCACTCAGATCAATTCAATTTACTTCTCGCTGTGGACTCTAAATCCGAATCCACACCATTCCATCCTAACTCCCCTTCATCTTTACTCAACCACCCATTACTGTTTCCTACATGTTGAGGTAATCGACAACATGCAAAACCATCTCTATTCTTTTCTTTCAATTCCACATGATCCACAAGTGCATACAAATCACGAGGTTTAGACTAAAACCACCTCTCCTTCTTATGTAAAGTGAGGACACTACCAAGGGTATTTGGTAATGGCTCCATCTCTAGAAGTCATCGTGGTTCCAAACCTCTCCACTTCTTCTCCACCAACGTTTCCCATAAACGTCCTCTCGTTGTCCGAACATGGATACATGCTATCGGGAACTCGGATTCTGCGGTTAGTCCGCTTCATCCTACCACTTCTCTCACATCCGATAGCAACAATGGTAGTCCAACGATGCATCTTATGCTCGAAAGTCGATATAATAAAGTCGATATATACAATACTACGTATAGGGGATAGAATAGACGTCCGAAACTCGATAAAACATCTCATAAATATAGGAAAATAGACATATAAAATACTATACTTACACATAGATCCTAAATGCAACTATATGAGGGACTCCTAAGTTATAGTCTAGGTTCAACCACCTAATTCTCTATAACCAAGGCTCTGATACCAATCTGTTACACCCCGCCATGGCGGAAACACGAGGATGTAACTTCATGGATATCATCACAACACATGGTGTCAATATAGAGAATAACTACATGCAATAAAAATGGCAAAGTATAGACACAAAGTGTCATAACAATACCCAAAAGATAACAACATGATAAACTCCAAAAGCACAGATAAACCACTTCCAATGAAACTGAGGTCTCGACTAACCACATCCTTCTATCTTATCCTTAGAAAGCTCACCTGAAAATGATGCTTAAAACGTAAACATAATGTTGGTGAGATTCATAGGTTTAAGACACACATACACTCTCAATGAAACCAGTTTACTGTGATCATAAAAAGATAGCTAGACAAATAAATATAGTTATCATACAAGCTACATGTATCCATAAACCAATCATCACACAAAAAGGCAACCATCGGGCCAGAACGTGACCCCCGCTCCACAACACATCATCAATTGGGTCGCATGCGCGAGCAACAGGATAAGCATCCTCCCAATTGGAAATCACACGGCATCAATTAGGTCGCTAACCTAATCGGAATCACATATCACACAACATTAATTAGGTCGCTAACCTAATCGGAATCACATATCACACAACATCAATTAGGTCGCTAACCTAATCGGAATTACATATCACACATCATCAATTAGGTCGCTAACCTAATCGGAATCACACTTTCATGTACCATATAGCATTATTACGATAACATTATAAGTCCAAGCTTTTAATCCAAACATAATCACAGTAACTCAAATCATTTATCACAAGCATCATTCCCATCCAAGGTTTAAAACAAAGTAAAAATATGGGACTATGAACTCACCTCAAACCTTGCAGCTTCCACAACAAAAATCACAAATCCAAGCAACACAAATAAGTCCACGTTACACAAAGCCAAACTAAAAGCTACATCCCATGTAATACTCATATGATGGATGTCTAAGACTCATATGACCCACCATGGATCTCCTAGACACCATACTAACCATTACCATAACCAAACACTCACTAAATCCCTTGCACTTTAAAAATCAAAAAACGCAGAATTTTTGGGTACATTCGCCCACATAAAATCACGACAAATAAAGCTCAACAACTCACACCAAAAATTTACCATGGTCTCTCATAAGCATACAAGCTAATCGCAGAAGCCCATGGACCAATAACACACACAAGTACTGAAAAGAAAATCAAACTTGTCAACTACTCAAATTCGGATTTGAACGCACACCAAAAAGTTTTGATTCACATAAAATACTTCCACAAGTTTTTATCACGAATCCTTTTCGTGGTGGTCTATTATAACCTAATACTTAACTATTCCAGAAGAGCTAGTCAAAATACCACGTTTACAACCACAAAACACCCTCAAACTTTTACCCAAACTCTATCCCGGTTTGACAGCTTTGACACCTTAACAAAGAAAAATCAAAAGATCAACTTCCCGACCTTGAAATAAATCGTGGCTGGACTTTTTGGAAAGCTCTTTCATTAAACTTCAATTTAGACTAAAAATTCGTGACTTAACTCTTCACCATCTGTTATTTACACTCACATCTTTACAGCCATAGTTTTCTGTCCAAACCCTAACACGTAATCTAACATGTTTTACACTCAATTCCCTTAACCAATTACCATACTATCATCAACCAATGATCCTAACATGTTTTGATTAATTAATTTACAGAAGTTTACAAACCCTAGATCCATCATACTTAATATTACATGAATACCAATAATTAATCAATTATATGAACATAGGGTTTTAGGATTTTACCTTGATTCTTGATTATTGATTGAAAACGATAAATCCTAATTTTTTTCTCCTTCTTTTCTCCTTGTGTTTGACTCAAATTGCAAAAAATAGGGCTTTGGGGTCGTTGGTATAGCTTATATGGGTAGGGGTTGGGCTTGTTTGGGTTAAATTAGGATTCCTTGGGCGTAAGAGTTATATTTGGACTCAAATTGAGTTTCCTTTTTCCCCCTTATCCCTTCTAGCCGATTTTCTATACACACACACACACACACACACACACACACACACACACACATATATATATATATATATATATATATATATATATATATATATATATATATATATATATATATATATATATATATATATATATATATATATATATATTATTTTTATTAAATTTATTTATTACACTCAAAATCTCATACTTTTCATATTTTATAAATACCCGTAACTAATCCTAGCGTCTTACACGATAAACCTCAGTTTTTACGACAACCCGGAAAAATATCATTTCCAAAAAATAAAGTTTCCAAAAATAGAATTCCACACTCTTTTGAAACATAACTCATAAAAACAAACTCCTCGTAACCCGCTAATGCTCAAACACTTGAACGAAGACTCATTACGCAAAAACACAAAAACACCAAAACTACATCAGTCATTTCTACACCACAAAGGTGATCAAAATGAACTTTTCCAAATTCCAAACTTTCCAAATCACAATAAAACCATTTACGCAAAGGGATTTAGTGCTAAAACTCACCTATATCACTTAAATCACCTAGGACACACCAAACAAACGTCAACCGAGTCAAGACTATCAGTCAAACTGACCTGCTAAAACCACAGTTGTTACATTAACGTTTTAGGGTATCATTGGGGACCCTAGGGGTCAACCCCAGCTGATCAAAACAGCTCCAAATCGTCCCCAACACCCTCCTTGAAGATTCATTCATCCATGAAGAACATCTCGAAGCATATTCAATTGTTTAATCATCCGGTTAGCGTGTAGTCTTCATTATGAATTCTATCTTTTATGCTATGATTCAAACATTGTGTATTGTTACAGAGATTATGGGCTAACACCCTTAGGTGTTAGCCAAGTTATGAAGTTTATTTAGTTTTTATATGTTTTTGTTCTTGATTTACTTTGTTATTGGATTGGGTGCTTATCGATAAAAATTCGTTTATTGCTTATTATTAGTAGAAGTCTATGTAACTAGGTTATGATCCTTATGATTTTAATTGATGTAATTTACCTCCTGCAATAGTTGTTACTTTGGTTGAATCATATGTGCAATAGTTAACCACTAACAATTTAGCCATTAAGAATCGACCGCTCATATGAAGCAGGAATTTAAGGTGGTAAATTGAAAACTAGTGATGAGTTTAGTAAGTCTGACTATCTAACATACAACACATATACCCTAAACATAGCAACTATCCAAATTTAGGCTATACTTAGGCAGATTTAACCAACTATTTAAGTAATTGTCTAACAAACATATCACATTCTACACATCAATTTATACATAAACAAGCTAAGGTGAACTTAACCACAACTACCGTAAAGTTTAGGCATACTTAAACCAAAACAACCCAACGCATCAATGTCCAAACAAGCTTAAGAATTGATAACCAAACAACCTGTTTAGACTAAACTTAAGCAGTTATAACAAGCAAACTACTAGCAACTTAACCAAATCAAATAACCAATTTATACAACAGTGAAGTTTCAATTAAAAAAAACAACTAAAATACAAAGCAAAAACTAACAAACCCTAACACTAAAATACAAAAAGAAAGTATAAAATATAAAGCATACACTAACCAATTAAAAAAATACCAAATAATCATATAACCAAAACTACACATACAAAAAAAAGACCTAACCCTAAAAAACCGTAACCCTAAGACAAAAACAAAGAAATTAATATTCAGCAAAAGTCAATTAGGATTTCTTAAAAAAACAATTAAAATTAACTTACCCTAGCGCTGATCGGGAAAAAAATGAACCTTGTTATGGTTAGGGTTTGTTAGCTGTTGGTTTGGATCTATGTGTATATATGTTAGAGTTAAGATTTGGATCTATGAACCTTGTCATGGTGTTTGATATGTATGTGGTTGGTGAGTGCTTATTCACTCACATTTTCTGAGTTAAAATAGGACTTTATAATCCAAAAACTAACCAAAACACCAAAGAATATGTGTTTTTGTGATTGTGAATGTGCAGGTACGGATATTTCATAAAATGATGAAAAACAAACGGAGACCGGCAAAAACAAGCACGAGAGTGGAACGTGTACAGATAGTCAAAGAAATTCAATGCTGAGCCTACAAAGTTCTTAGAAGACCTCAAAGATTTAAGATTTGTCAGATTTGGTCCCTGGTCAATGATTGAAGAAATTACAGTTTCAGTCCCTACACTTTCATCATTTGACAAAAGAGGTCCCTGGAAGAAATGTTTTAAGAAAAGTCAAAGTCAACCCTCAAAGATCAGAGAAATGGCAATTGAAGTCCTTTGAAATATTTTGGAGGAATTTCAAATTTAGCCCTTGCAGTTTCATATTCTACTTAATTGGTCCTTGAAAATTAAAACCTGAAAATACAAATGCCAAGTCCAAGTTACAGTTGTAATATATCAAAAGCCCAGCCCAATCCACCACCAATTTAGCCTTACCCGATCCATACCCAAACCCGATCAAACTCCCAAGTCAAATCCCAATATAATAATATTTACCCACTCCCGCCCCCCAATTACCCCTTAACCCAGAAATAACTGTTCACCATGAACCCTAGTTTACCCGTCCCTTCTAATTACTGAGATTAAGGGTGTTTTGGTCTAATCACTTGTTCTAGAAGCATGTCAGTACGTGTCAGATATTGTCAGAGCATAGAAAGCACAAGGAATGATAGGTGGCAGCCTCCTATTGGTCTCTACACGTCATAATATATGATCCAAGGGTGCAAATCATGAGGGAAATGATTGATGATGATCAGATGGCTCAGAATTGTTTCAAACTAGCACAAGCACACGGATTGCCAAGCTGGCAATCCGTGACCACCTCCTTTCTAGACTCTTCTCTCTTGTATTATAAATAGAAGCTTAGGATAGCCTTGTTTAGTTGGTGGAGTTTAGGCTAGCGAAGCTCTGCTCGTTCAATTACTCAGTCATTGTAGTTTTAATTTCACTTTCAATTGTAATGCTTTAAATTTCAATGAAATCATCTTTTACCTTTAATCTTTACAGTTTATTGATTTAGTTAATTGTTTTAGTTTAAATCTCTTTAAATCTCAGTAGTGTAATAGTTGTGAATCCAATTGTTTACTGTTTCATTACCAATCAAGTTTTAGTTGTTCATTAAGTTTCATAAAAAATTAAAAGAAAAATTAAAAAAATAAAGAGAAAATAGTTTCTGTGGTTGATTCAGCTTTCAATAAAACTTGTTAGTAGTCAAAAAACAGCTTATCATTAGCTAATTAGCTTTGGTGAGCTTGTTGATTTAGTATTAAAACTGTTCTTGTTCAATTTTCATTCAAAGTCAAAGTTGGTCAACTGTCTTGGAAATTTGGTGAACTGTGGTGATTTGGACAAGCTAAAGTGAGATTTGGAAGCTCTTAGCCTGTCTAGAGACAGGCAAGCATAGTGAAATATCTCTGTTCATGCTGAGATATTAGTGGTTGTAAGTTCTGATTTCCTCTTTTGCTTTATTAATAGCATTAATATGTGGATATGAGTATTTGATTGTTTCTGTTGCATTTGATTACTGATATTGGTTCTGTGATTGATATTGTAGTTGATTAGATTAGTAGTTTAGTGATTAGTAGCCTAGAACTAAGATTCATAGTGTTAACTGTCATTTAAAGGAGTGTTTAGATTAGTGATTTGTTGTGTGATGTTGTTGTTTGTTCAGTGATTTTCTGTCTTATAAAGGTTCATTTAGGTGAGTAATTGAGATTCAAATCATAAAAAATAGTAGGTCTAGTTTATTAAAAGTCAAATTAGATAACTAATTAGGTTAACTGCTAGTGAATTGTTAAAACAGATAGAGTAATTTTAGTCATAGTTGCATAATCCATTAATATAGTTTAATTCATTTCATAATTAGCTTATAATAACATATAAGAGTAGATTTGCTTTATAGAAATTGGTTATAGTCAACTAGTGTAGTTCTTTAAAATAGTCAACTGTTTCTTGAGTTTTGTTTCTGATAAGCTGCTGAACTAGGGTATTTTAAGAGTAGCTTATGGTAGATTCTGATTAGGTAATTTGTTGCTTTAAATTCTCAGTAGTATAAACCTTATTTTGCCCCACTCATAGTATAGCTTAGAGCTTATTAGACTACTTATTTTAGGCCTGCTTATAAGGTGATTGAACAAGGTTTCTGTTTTGGAATTTAGGACTGCTAGTACCTTGTAGAGCTTGTACTTGTGATAATTTGATGTATCTGAGTTCCTTATAGTGTATATAAGTGTTTTGCATTGTACTTAGCTTCTGGCTTAAGCTGTGGCTTATCAGCTTATTGTTTGGCTTATTCTTAATTGCTATTTGCTTGTTACTATTATCTCTGTGTGATTTTTGCTCATTGCTGAGTGTTTTTGAGTTTAATAGAGTTTATCACTTCTGTGTTTCAATTTTCAATCAGTTTTGTGGCAAGTGCTTATAAATAAGCACGTGCCATAAGCTGTTTTTCTAGCAAATAAGCACTTCTGCTTCTTATTTCTATTTCAAAATTTTTCTGCAAGCTTTTCATATTATTTTAGATTTTCTGTGAATTTTTCAGATTTTTCTGAGTTGATTTACTATTTTTCTTAATTTTTCTTCTTTTATAATCATTTTTAAATACTTTTTAATAAACAAAAATCAATAAAAATTCAGAAAAAAGCCTTTAAAAATACAAAAATATTTTAAGAAATTCTTTAATAATATTTTAGATTTTTCAAAGTTGAGTTTATATTTTTCCCATTCATTTTTACATTTTCCTTTATTTTTAATTACTTTTTAATTCCAAAAAATAGAAATTAAATCATAGAAAATAAATAAAAAATCAAAAAAATATTTTTCTTTTTCTCAAAATTCTTTTTAGTAGTTTAAGATTTTTAGAAATTTGTTTCACATTTGTAGGATCATTTTTAGTTAATAAGTTACGTTTTATTTCGTACGCTACGTTTAAATTTCGCGATTGCATTTCCGTTTTTAGATTTTAGACATTTGTGCATATATAGCTTGTACTTTTTGCTTATTTCACTATTTCATTTCATAATTTGAATTTCACCATCACAATTTTCACTATTCACTTTTCACTACACGGTTCACGAATCGATTTTTCGAGATTCCATTCAACTTTCGTTGGGAAACGACTCGGTAAATCCGTATTTCTCGCGGATTTCCTCGTACTTACTAATATATATACTATAATTGAGCAATCAGTGGTGTATGTGATGAAGATGGATGATCTGATTGATTTGTATGTGTGTTGTGTGTGTTACTGTGTGAATGTGATCGTTTATGTGTGTGTTTCTTTAATTGGGGTGAAGGTTTGTGTGTGTTTGATTAATTCCACAAAAGTGACCAGTTAAGTGTTTGTGTTGTGTGTGTTAAAGTGTGTGTTTGATTTTTGTTTTGTAAAATTATTTTGTATTAAGAATATATTTTGTTAAATTATTTATGGCACATAAATCAAGAAATAGTATCATACATTTAAAAGATGATTACACGGCGCTCAATACAATAAAAAAAATTCAAAGTTGTAGTTTTCACCTATCGGTCGCCCAAGAAATTAAATGAAGACCGTCGGTCACCCAAGAAGTTTGAATTATTTTATTTTATGAAGTTTGACTTCTTTCACAGAAAAACAAAATACAAGTCGCCTCAGGTACATTGGGCCCTAGTCGCCCAATAAATCTGATAAACTAGTAGCTTACACACATGTACTTGTGTCTTACATAACTAGTACTTGTGTAGGGACACTTGTCAAGAGTTTAGTGGAGTCGCCCAAACCCACTTGAAAGAGAAGGTCGCCTTGGGGTATTTTGAGGGGGAAAAAAAATAGGCCATCTAGGGTGAGCACTTTTTTGTTGGTGGGGAAAAAATAGAAATACCTTTTTTTTAACAAGCTAAAAACTTCAAGTGTTACTTCTGTATTCGTAAAAAAACTTTCTAATACTTCGCAAACTACGAAATATATATTTATTTTTTATTTAGTATTGTCAGTATGTGAAATATGAATTAAAGAGTTTGATTTTGTAGTTAGAATATTAGCTTATTATATTACATACTCATGACGTATAGTACGGATAGAAGACCTACTGGGCCTAGACTATCTCACAGAAATTGAGTTCCGGCCCAACAAGCATAAATGGGCTCCGGCCCAATAAGCCAAAACGGGCTCCGGCCATATGAGCAAAACCGGTCTCCGGCCTAATAAGCTAAAAAAGGCTGAAAGCCCATGTCACGAGCACGGCACAATCCGGACAAACCATGACACATATAAGCGGCACTCCCGAAGTACGCCCGCGGACTGGACCCCAGTCCATCTGCATCCACAAACATCGATTAAGCTCCGGACCCTTGCCCGACAAAGGTCTCACTTCGGCCACTACAGCAATACGCAAAATATTAGGAAACCCTAATATTTTCACTACCTATAAAAGGAAGCCTCAATTCACATTCTTGAGGTAATGACTTTCTCACTCATCACAACTCAGACATTTATCTGACAAACATAAGTACTTACTCTCACGCCGGAGCTTAATCGTGGGGTCCGTCCCTACGGTAAGGCTAACGGTTTACTTTCATTTGTGTAGGATACTTCATCCTCTACTTGGATTAGTGCATAAGCCCATAGCGGACGGCCCACCAAGGACGACCCGCACCTAACTAAACCCAATTCCATACTATCCACACTTTTTGCACTAACACATACAAATATTTTAGAGTAATTATATTACTAATATTATAGTGCTAGAATTTTTAAGACATTGTTCCATTAATGGGTAGTTTTTGATATTTTTGGTGATCAAGTGATATTTTTTTAGCAAATGTTGACTACAATAAGATAATTGATATTTTTGCTTTAAGTGACACACGATAACATTGTTCCATGTGATTTATCTTGAAATTGTAATTCGACGTTTACACTCCCATATTGTAACATATTATTTATCAAAGAAATAATGGTGTTATTTTTTTACATAGAGAATTTTTTCTCCGACTCGTTCAATGCATCAGAAAACTCAAGACAGAACTTGAATGGTTTAATGCTTATAGAGGTGATAGAATTATTAAGTTTTGTTTCTTGTTTAGTAGTGTTTATATTTAACGAGATTAAATTGCATGAACGAGGTCGCTCCAGGTTTTTTTTTTTTTTTTTTTTTTTTTTTTTTTTTTTTCCTTCTTTTTCCTTCTAATAGAGATGATGAAACATAGAGATTATGGTGGCATTTAGTCAGAGAAAAGTTTCTTTTATTTCCTATTTCTTGTTTTGTAGAAAAATGGAGGGGAGTTTAATCTCCACCAAACAATTAAAAATTTAGAAAACGCGTTTAGTTAGAGAAACATGTGTTTGTGTTTTCATTTTGCAAAACTAGAAAATATGTTCAAATAGTGTTGTTTTCTATCTGAATTCTTTATTCACTTTTGTAATATTATAATGACATATTTGAAACACACAAAAAAAATATTATACACTAACCAAATAAATTATAACACGACTAAAAAGGTTTAATTCGCTAAAATAAAAAGTTAGAAAAGTAAAATTCAACATCAACTAACAAGAAAAGAGAATCAAATGACTACAATTCAACATAAAAACAATAAATTCGTCTCTAAACAGACCCACCCATGACCTTATCTGTTTTAAGATCACACTCGAGCACCTTGAGCAGCACGACGACTCGTATTTTTTTCCCACAAGCCATTTGCAATTGTATTTCTCACTTGAACCATCTCATCATGATTGCTCATGTCTAATGGGATTCCTTCTTCAACTATGTTGGAACCTTGTGTTGAAACTTCGTGATAGTCTTCACCATATAAATTGAAGAGTCTGTTAGCCATCTCTTTCATCTGAATGTAATTATGTAATTCAAAACAAGCATGGGGAATCAACATTTGATGTCTTAATGGATAGTTAGGTATATCTTTCAAAATGTGAAATCTCGCTTTAAGTACACTAAAAGCTTGTTCAATGACATTCCTAACCGATGAGTGCATAGAGTTGAGCAACTCATGTTTTCCTCTAATTCCTCCAAGACCCTGCCAATAAAAACGATGATACCGTTCACCCTAATATGGAGCCAAGAATCCCTTCAGATTTGGGTACCCACTATCAACAACATAGTAATAATCTGAACAAATTCATTGAAAAACAAGAAAAAAGTTGGTAAACATAATACATATTAAAAAAGTAACAAGTTAAACTTGCACCTTGACTAGATTTTGCCTTGATTCTCTCGGATTTTGCTAAGTCCTTCTCCTTCCTAGCAACCATCGACTCGAACCATACATTGAAGAGGTTGTTTATGCTCTTTTTTCCAACATGCCTTTTCTCTCTTCTCATTCCAGGAAGTGACTTAATTTTTGCATCAACCATTTGCCTTTTTGTATAATTCGAATCACTTGCATCTTCGCCTAAATAATTATATCTTTAATTCCAAATTCTTCTTCTGAAGTTTAAGGACCAGTTGTTAAAGGATTTTTAAAACTACCCTTAGTAGTAGACTTTACCAAATACCAAATCCATAAACGATTAAAGTTTACAACCCCTGTTCTTAAATGTCATACAATTTTTTGTCTTGCTACAAAAACCCACCCTAAACATTGTCATGAGCTTCTACTTTACCCATCTCAAAACTTCAAGTAACACCGGTGTGATTAATCAATTCACTAAACTTTGTATGCGCAATTCTCAGTCGATTGTACTTACCCTTTAATTTAATTTCACCATAGCTTAATCCAAACCTCAAAAAGATTTTTTGGTTCATTTGCATGCAGTCACTTTTTTTATAAATTGGTGTCCCGTTAGCATCCCTATTAACCCTTTCTGCCAAAAGCTAAAGAAAATATTTCTCACGCTCTTCATTCCACTCCACAGTTTCCCCATGAGTATCGTTACTTTTACTCATCTAAATAAAATCCAACTATTGACGTTAACATCACCCAATTTGCATAACACGAAAGTTGTACTTAGAAAGCTTAATATAACACTCAAATTGCTTAAAGGGCTCTCAAATAGCCTAAACCAACACTCAAATAGCTTAAAACAACACATAAATTAGTCAAATCAGCACTAATATAGCTAGAAACAACACCTGAAAAACTTCAAACAACACATGAACCGCACTTGAATAACCCAAATAAGCCCTTAAATATCTCAAATCAGCACCAAAAAAGAAGCTTAAAAAACACATAAAACTAGACTGTAAAACCGTAGAGATGTGGGGGGGGGGGGGGTTGAATATGGTCTTTTCGACTTCTTCGAAATTTATTAACTTCAAGTCCCAAAGATCAACAAGTGATTATGCAACAATACTAATAACTATGATCACAACCACAATATATAAAGCGAGTAAAAAGACACCACGATATATACTAGTTTGGGATAGGGGTTTAGACCATCCATATGTCCAGTTTCGAATTCACGACACCGATACTATTCACTAAGTATAATCCTTATGGTGGAGTATAAACCATATACAACTTCACTCCACCGATATGTACATAGATTGGTGGTCACAAAGACGAGCTACTCCCTATGGTATTCCGCCCTCAGAAAGCACCCAAAAGAATCCTGTGATTCGACTTACCACTAAGACCATAAAGACCATAAAGAACTTCCTTAGGAAGTATCAAACCCTAACTAGATCTCCACCGATTTAGGCTTGGTCACTAAGACACAACACTTTCTTACAACCAAATTGAATTATATAAATTTAAATTTTCAAATCAAGCCCTAACCTAACCTAGTGATTCGATTATAGTAGAAAGGGTATAAAGAAGAAGACCATCGACATAGTTCACAAGAGTGGATTAGGTTATTGTGAATCTTCCCTTGCAGAGATGTGTACTTTCAAGAATTATAAGAGAGCATGTAGAACCGTAGAGGGGGGGGGGGAATACGGTTTCTTAGGCTTTTTGAATGTTTAAAAAAACTTTGAGCCATAAGAGTCACCAAGTGGTTGTACAATAGTCCAATAACCACAAACACAACCAAAGTATATAGAGCAAGTAAAGAGACACCACGATATATACTGGTTCGGGATGGGGGGTTTATACCATCCGTACGTCCAGTTGCGAATCCACGACATGGTACTATTCCACTAGTATAATCCTTTCGGTGGACTACAAACTGTTACAATTCACTCCACCGATATTCACCAATATCGATGCTCACAAAGAAGGAGTTACTCCCACCGTATTCCACCCTCGGAAACCACCCAAAAGAATCTCGTGATTCGACTTCACCTAAGGGTCACCAAGACCACTACCAAAACTTCCACCCGGAAGTACCAAACCCAAACTAGATCCACAATGATCTAGGCATGGTCACCAAGACACAAGACTTCCCTTACAAACAATTGAATGAATGAATAAGTATTAGTTCAACCAAGCCCAAACATAACCTAGAGACTCGATTGTAATAGAAAGGGTAAAGTGATGCGTGGGGATCGCACCAGGCTTTACCTCTCAAGGGATCTTGAGAAGCTTACAACCCCTACCAGGCAGTGTACCTGATCGTTGTAGTATAGTATAGTGACAAGTACCGGGGGATTGATCGTTCAGCTAGGAATAGTGTCGCTAGGATTAGAAAACCTAAATACTAGTTCTAGAGATGAGGGATGATTCTTTTTGTATTTTTTTTATTTTTTAGAAAGAAAGTAAAAATCTCGGGTTTGAAGGATTTGGGCAGAATTAGTTGCTAGTTAACTAACCCAATACTAAAGATGCAATCAAAATAAAATACTAAAATGAAAATAAAACTATATTAAACTAAGGTTGTGAGCAATAAGTGGGAGAAATGTGTTTACTTAGATTTCACTACTCCCTAGATATCTTTTACACGTTAATTACTTGTTATAGTTGCGTGGATGACGGATTGTATTCCTTAATACCATTCATGGGGTCGCGTACTTACTTCCCCAATCCTATGAGTGCCTACTTCACTCCTATGTCGAGCCTGCAAGAAGCTCCTAACATGGGATCATTAGAATTTACTCATGCATTAAATACAACCAATAAAACCTAGTACACATCGGTTCATGTTTCCTAAGACGTTCAAGCATGTTACCATTTGGAGATCTGCCAGTTTTCTTAAGCCTAAAATTGAAATCATTCATCCAATACAACCATAAACAAGTAATCAACACATAATCAACATCTAGGTTTCATTAGATCTAAGCAAACACAAGATAAATCTAGCCTAGCATGGTGGAATCAAGACAAGCACAAGATATAGACAACCAACACATAGACATATTGATTGAATTAAGAAAAGACTTATCTCAATAACACATGTAAGGATTCAAGGGTTGAAAACCCTTGAAAAGCTGTAAAATTCGTATAAGGTTCGGCCTTAGGGTTTCTCCAAACTTGTTCCTCTCTAATGAATGAAAATTAGAAAACTGTATATAGATATTAGAGGCTGACGGCGTCAAGAACAAATGGGTGACGCCGTCATCTCGTCGCCAAAATAATCCTCGGACTGCCTAGATCTACATCTGACGCCGTCATGTAGTCCACTTTTGCAGGCCGTCACACTTTTAACTCTTGACGCTCTACTTGTGACGCCTTCATGTTTGTACTGGGTCGTCATGGTCTTTACTCTTGACGCCGTCAGGAAAGTCCTCTTGACGCCATCACACACTGTTCCCAGCATGGAAAATTAAGTCTTTGGCGTTTTCTTCACTTTTATGCTCCAAAAACATCCGAATTGCTTCCTTTTCCAGATTTCACTCCCAAAGTACCTAAAATCACAAAAGGAACGATTTAGGGCAATATTTGATCAAATAAATTCAATTCTGGGCTTAAATGACCCCCTAAAAATGGATCATTTTTCGCCTCATCATATACCCTTACACTTGAGATTTGCTTGTCCTCAAGCAAATGCGCTTTTATTCTACTCAAAATACAAGTTAGGGGTCATTTAACACTAATATAAAAGTAATTACAACAAATAATCGTTCCACTAAAGACCAAAGACAAGCACGGAGGTCATATACTAGCACCTCACAAATAATGTTTAGATACTCACATCTCTCGGGTGTAATAAAGTATAAATTACAATATGGAAACGGAAGATATCTCTCACTACCTGTCATAGCAGAATAGATTACCATAGGCTTGGGAAATGATCAAACCTCCACCACATGGCGTAAGCACCTAGGATAAACTATCAAAGAGGTCTTTTAAAGGGTTGTAACGTTAGGTGTAGGGATATGAAATACACGGTTTTGTTGGATATAGGCAGTCTTTACTGGTGGCGAGTTAACAATCTTGGTCAATTACATGTACAATATGGCGTTGCAAAGCCAAGACTAGACTCGACTTAAGCTAATAAATCAAAAATGACAAAAACATAAAATGAACATAGAATGAAAAGGGATGGTAGTCCGTATGTTTTTTCTCTTTTCCTTTTTCTATTTTTTTTTCTTTTTCTTGATTTTTTTTTTTTTTTTTTTTTTTTTTTTTTTTTTTTTTTTTTTTTTTTTTGCATACACTCTTACCCTACCATCCAAAATAATACATCATAGGGAATGGAAATTCCCCTTACGCTTGAATTTTTACATACTTTACAATAAACTAATCTAATGACTCGAATTAAGAAAATCAAAACACTTGGAGTACTTTTAAGATTAACGTACATATGGGGGTAATAAATGATGTTCTTCCCCATTACTCCATAAAATAAGTACTTTACCCATGAGTCCCAATCGTCCCAAAACAATATGTACAAGGATATGACTCGACTTAGCAACCATGTAATCAATTAGATAATTAACTTAGGGTTTAACAAATAACAATAATGCACTAAAGATGAGTGCATACACGGAAGGCTAAGGCGATTTGGGTGTACATTTAAGTGGGGTGTAACATATTCTTCCTTTAAGTAAAATGCTTAAAGTTAGAAACAAAAAGATAGGCTCGGAGGGGTGTACTAGGGGTTTCGTGTACTAAAAATGAGTACAACGCTAAGGGTGTGGGAAAAATTAATTGACTTAACTAGCCAAGTAATATGACTTAAATGGTCAAGTAATTATGATACGGGTTTAACACAAGGGTGATCCTAATGCCTCTTATCATGTAGTAAATCCTACTACACGAATGTAGTCTCACTAGCGGTCTCGGGATGCATCACTAACGCAAGTTCTAGAATCTAAATGCTACCGGTACACTCATAAGCACTAATAGTAAATGCTTTTCCTATCAAATCTAAAGGCGAACCTCACATATTTGGGTGGAAAATTTTTCTGAATGGTACGGTTTTGTGCTAGTCATACAATCTCCTATCCATGAGACGCTTGCTATGGCTAAAGTTTCACTCCTAAATGTTGTAAAAAAATTTAAATTTGGCGCTAAAATTGCACTAACAAGTATTTCTCATAGTTTTATTACACATCTACTATTCAACAAACAAACTCAAGCGAAAGCGTATGTGTAAGGTGTCATCATTTTACCCTCCCCTTACACTTAGGATGAGCATTGTCCCCAATGTTCAAGTAAAGAATGTAAAAGTGAAATAAGTAAAACGAATGAAATCAAATACTCCCCTGATTCGCTCGGTATGGATAATAAGGTGGCCAGGTTAGATCTTCCTCCAAGAAAATGAACAATCAAAGCTTCCCTTCCAGAATAATAATCATCTTCTTGTCAAACATAACCTGTTAAACCTGAGAAAACAAAGAAGGCAACCTCGCTTAAAATCGGCGGCAATCTACATAAGTTACTAAATCCTAGAAAACAAAATAAGATATAATGCTTGTGGAATGAAGTTTGCGGATTTCCTGGAGATTATAAAACTTAATAATTCAACAAAAACTTTAAGACTCCGTTAGAAAAACAAAACTGGTAAAATTTCCAGATTTTTACACGTGACGCCGTCAAGAGCAAGCTCATGACGCCGTCAGAAGTGACCTGCAAAAATTCTTGTGTTAAGTTTCTGGAAAATTTCTAGAAAAACTTGGTTCTACTTCCTGGAAAATCCTGCAAAACTTCATTATGACTCGATACAAGCATTTGACTCTAACAAATACGAATATACATGTTCACTTAATATTGTGGAGAATCATGATCGGTTTGTTTCTTAAAAACATATTTGGGGTTTCCCCTTACACTTATCTTTTGCAAAAATACCTTTTGGGTGAAGTTAAGACTAGGCCAAAACAATAAAGTAAAGTATTTCCACTTTTTAGTTTAGAAACATGATCTTCCAACAATAAAAATAAAGCATGCATACGGAAGCAAATAACAAACAAACAAAATAAAATCACACAAAATCATGGGTTGCCTCCCAAGAAGCGCTTTTCTTTATTTACGAGTCTTGTAGCTAGACTCAAGGCCATGGGTTACTACGTGACCTCATCGTTGGTTTCACTCTCTAATTGTAAATGTTCTTTGTAGAAACCAATCACCTTTTTCTCAATCGCTCCTATAATCCTATGGGCAAATTCCTTATCGACTTTATACTTTTGTCCTAAAGTCAAGCAATCTTTGTAGAAAAGACTCCTCTTTTCCCATACATAATCCATGCCCTTTTTCTTATCCTCTTCATTGATGTCCTCAAAAGCACCAACGTTATCCTTATCAAATCGGGATATAAAGCGAAATTCTTTCATTCTATTAGGCATCCTATAAGTGATCCTATCGGTGTTACTTGCAAATTGGATTGTCCATTCTATCTCATCATATTCTAACTTGGACTCCTCAACAAACGGTTTACCGAACACAACATTGGACAATCGACAATCAATAACATTAGCAAGATCTTCCACAATCAAAAAGTAGGTGACAAAAGTGAAATTCCCAACAAAGACATGTAGATCTTTAACTCTCTCGACAAAGTTACAAACTCCACCGGGGTATTTGGGATCTCTTCTAGGTTCAAGTCTTGTTTTCACTATATCATTATAAACACTTGAGGACATAATGTTGATTGGGGATTTGAAGTCAATGTAAGCATTGTCAACGTGTCTATACCCAATCATACATGGTATCTTAGCATTCTTAGGATCGCCTCTCTTTATCTTAGGCTCAATTCTAGTAAAAGGAGATCGAGGGTCATCAATAAGATTGTTATAATATGCAATCTCCTCCTTAGTGAGGTATAGATTAAAGTAATCATTTAGCTTCGGATCTATTTCCCCCTCTTCTAGTTCCTCAACAGCATTCACAAAATCATTAGGCCCTAGGTCCTCATTTGAATACAAGGAGGTCGCTAGGTCACTAAATGCATGGTCGAACTCAACCTTAATCAACCTATTAAGCTCCCTAAGTTCCCTAATCTCACTCTCAATTTGTTCACGTAACACAGCCACTTCTCTAGGGGAAAGGGGTGGATTCGCGTTTTCCATAATGGTCAACGGAATAATCAATGAATCTAATTTACTAAAAAAAACACAAAGAAAAAGATAGACTAAAGAGAATCCTAAAAATAAAAATAAAATCTTACTAGAAAGGAATCTAGCAAGTAGACATAATAAAAAGAGATTCTAACCTAGACAATAACTATTCCCCGGGCTGCGGCGCCAAAAACTTGATGCGTGGGGATCGCACCAGGCTTTACCTCTCAAGGGATCTTGAGAAGCTTACAACCCCCACCAGGCAGTGTACCTGATCGTTGTAGTATAGTATAGTGACAAGTACCGGGGGATTGATCGTTCAGCTAGGAATAGTGTCGCTAGGATTAGAAAACCTAAATACTAGTTCTAGAGATGAGGGATGATTCTTTTTGTATTTTTTTATTTTTTAGAAAGCAAGTAAAAATCTCGGGTTTGAAGGATTTGGGCGGAATTAGTTGCTAGTCAACTAACCCAATACTAAAGATGCAATCAAAATAAAATATTAAAATGAAAATAAAACTATATTAAACTAAGGTTGTGAGCAATAAGTGGGAGAAATGTGTTTACTTAGATTTTACTACTCCCTATATATCTTTTACACGTTAATTACTTGTTATAGTTGCGTGGATGACGTATTGTATTCCTTAATACCATTCATGGGGTGGCGTACTTACTTCCCCAATCCTATGAGTGCCTACTTCACTCCTATGTCGAGCCTGCAAGAAGCTCCTAACATGGGATCATTAGGATTTACTCATGCATTAAATACAACCAATAAAATCTAGTACACATCGGTTCATGTTTCCTAAGACGTTCAAGCATGTTACCATTTGGAGATCTACCAGTTTTCTTAAGCCTAACATTGAAATCATTCATCCAATACAATCATAAACAAGTAATCAACACAAAATCAATATCTAGGTTTCATTAGATCTAAGCAAACACAAGATAAATCTAGCCTAGCATGGTGGAATCAAGACAAGCACAAGATATAGACAACCAACACATAGACATATTGATTGAATTAAGAAAAGACTTATCTCAATAACACATGTAAGGATTCAAGGGTTGAAAACCCTTGAAAAGCTGTAAAATTCGTATAAGGTTCGGCCTTAGGGTTTCTCCAAACTTGTTCCTCTCTAATGAATGAAAATTAGAAAACTATATATAGATATTAGAGGCTGACGGCGTCAAGAACAAATGGGTGACGCCGTCATCTCGCCGCCAAAATAATCCTCGGACTGCCTAGATCTACATCTGACGCCGTCATGTAGTCCACTTTTGCAGGTCGTCACACTTTTAACTCTTGATGCTCTACTTGTGACGCCTTCATGTTTGTACTGGGTCGTCATGGTCTTTACTCTTGACGCCGTCAGGAAAGTCCTTTTGACGCCGTCACACACTGTTCCTAGCATGGAAAATTAAGTCTTTGGCGTTTTCTTCATTTTTATGCTCCAAAAACATCCGAATTGCTTCCTTTTCCAGATTTCACACCCAAAGTACCTAAAATCACAAAAGGAACGATTTAGGGCAATATTTGATCAAACAAATTCAATTCCGGTCTTAAATGACCCCCTAAAAACGGATCATTTTTCGCCTCATCATAAAGATAAGAAGACCCTCGACACAATCACAAGAGTGGATTAAGTTCTTGTGATTCTCCCCTTGTAAGGAGATGTGTTCTTTCAAAGATGTTAGTGTGTTTAACAAAGAACACAAGAAAGATTTAGAGGATTGGAGAGAAAGAATGTAGAGAGAAAGAATAATGGCAAGGGGGTGAGGAATACAAGAACTAAGGGGGGTATTTATAGGCCAAGAACCAAACTTGTGAATTATTTACCGAGGCCAGCACGATGCCCACACGTCAAAGAGAGAAGAGAATATTCCAAGTGTTGGGTGTTGGTCTTATAAATACCTACCCTTGCTAAACCCCCAATTGTACTTCACACACTAAACCTTATCATTAATCAATCTAAGGTTTACCAACTCAACTAGCCAATTTGGAAAATATTTTGTGAAGTGTTTATTAGAAAACCAATTATCAAATATAGAAAGAAATAAGAGATAATTGGGTAGGGGGTATTTCTCACATGGCATAAAAGAGAGAAGAGAATATGCCAAGGGATATTCCTATATAGGGAAGAGTTTGAGAGCTTAGGTTAAGAAGTTACCATGGTTAGGTTTAGAAAGAAGTGTATAGAGATTAAACCATGGTTAGGTTAGAATGTGAACCATGGTTAGGTTAAAGAGTGTATCCAAGGGAATGTTCCATCCTTGGTGTGGTTAAGAGTTAACCATGGTTGGGTGAGAATGAAGTAAGTTGGGAACTAACCATAGTTTGGTTAGATGTGAACCATGGTTGGGTTAAGAGACGCATATCCAAGGGAATATTCCTTCCTTGGAGAAGAGGGTGAGTGAAAGGTTGGGATGTGAAAGGGTGTAAGGAATATGTGAGTTGGTTTATGTGTGTGTAAGGGAATATGTAAGTATGGATGTGATGGGGAGCCTAGTGTGTGTAGAGAGTGAGATGGTTGTGAGTAGTGTGTGTAAATTTGAAAATAAAGTTGTTGGAGGTGTAAGAGTGTGTAAGAGAATATGTAAGAGTTGGATGTGATGGGGAGCCTAGTGTGTGTAGAGAACGGGATGGTTGTGAGTAGTGTGTGTAAATTTGAAAATAAAGTTGTTGGAGGTGTAAGAGTGTGTAAGAGAATATGTAAGAGTTGGATGTGATGGGGAGCCTAGTGTGTGTAGAGAATGGGATAGTTGTGAGTAGTGTATGTATTTTAAAAATAAAGTTGTTGAGGAAGTGATTTGTGTACGGTTGTAAGGAATATGTAAGAAGTGTAAGGGTGTGATAAGATGGGGAGCCTTGTGTGTGTATATGGAAGGATTGTGAGTAGTGTGTATGTATTTTGAATTTAAAGGTGTGTGTAGAAAAAAGTGTATGTGTGTATAGGGAATTGTATGTATTGGTGTATGAGAAAGGTGTATGGGTAATGTATAAAGTGAAGAATCTTGTGTGGGAGTTTGTGTGAGTCAAAAAGGTATGAGTATGTAAGAGGTGTAAGGGAATATGTAAGAAGATGTTGGGTTGTTTGGAGGCTTTGTCTCTTGTGATTAAGGAGGTGATTAAGAAGAGATTAAGAGATAATCTAATTGTCATTAAGAAGAAAAGGTTTAGACAATTAAGAGTATGAGTTGAGAAAATCATAGGTTACTTATAAATCCAAGTAGCACAACGTCGAGAATCCATAGTTTCATAACTCGTGACTTTCCACGACTCGACGTACTCAACTAACACCTTCGTACAAACGAGCCAAGTGCTTTGCCATGATGTAAAGCATATCCCAAGTGGGAAAGGATGCGTTTACGCAAAGTGACCTTTGACTTAGTTTGACCAATAAGGGAGTAAACCCGTTACGTGATTAGAGAAGACGTAAGCACTAGATATGAGCATATGGATGCTTTCACGTGATGTTACGTGAAATATATAAGCTCCCTAAGTTTAGAAAAACCTTGGCTAGAGGCAAGAGTTAGAAAACATGAGTTGGTGTTTTCCCCGTAAACGGGTGTTTCAAAAGTTAGATCTCTCTAATCCCAAAACTCGTTTCGAGTGTTTTCAATTAAGCACATAACATATTCATACCTGTATTGAAAGATCTACATTTGTCGGGTAAGGGGAAAGTCGACTTTCAAAATTCGTCCCGACCCATACAGAAGCCTGACGCGTCGCCCACTCGTCAACGCGCGGGCAGCGCGCCAGCACCAGCTATGGGAGTCGGGGAATTTTGGCTACCGTTTGTTATTTTATGTGTTTCGAAGGTTTATTTGTCATCATTAAAACATTAGGAGATCTTGATACTATTGCCTCAACAGAGCAGAAGAATTAAGAACACAAGATAGACTTAGATGGTAGAGAGAAAAGAAGTGAGGAAGAAATAATGAATGGAAAGGGGTAAAAAATGCTCAAAATAAGTGGGGGTATTTATAGACCAAGCCATGGAACTCAGACACCTGGCGTGTCACTTGCACTCAGGCGCGTCAGCAGCACGTTAGGTTTTGATGTCTTGGGCTTGGTTTTATAATACCTCAACTTGTTAAACCCCAAGTATACTTCACATTTGACATTTCCATTATCATTCCATCACTTGTATTGTGATAATGTCAACAAACTCAAATAGCCATTTTAGAAGAAAAAAAATATTTGGTGAAGTGTTTAAAAGAAGGTTTTGGGATGTTTGTCCAATTTCAAAGAGATAGAAAAGAACAATTGGACAAAGGGTATATTAGGAAATTCCTAACATGAAATTGGTTTGGTTGGAAACTAATTATGGTTAAGTGGATGAATTGGCATAGTTAGAAAGGGAAAAATATGCTAAAAGAATATTCCTTTAATTGGATGGGAAGTGTGTATTTTGGAGAGATAATTTGAATTTTAAATTCAAATTCAATTAGCACATGTGGGATACTGTTGTGTATGAGTGGTCATGGATTTGATGAATAGGAGCTTTTGGTTTCAAATTCAAAATTCATATTTAAAAAACCACATGTGCTTGAAATAGAGAATGAGTTGTAAAGGATGTGATGGTGATGTGTTGAGGAGCCTATAAGTAAAATTCATAATTGAATTGTTAAGATAAGGTGGTGTGCGTGGGAGAAGGTTTGTGAGTGTGTGAATGTGTAATTTGAATTTCAAACTAGTGTGTGTGTGAGTGTAGAATTGAAGATGAGAATGAATAGTAAATATATGGTGGAGGTTTATTTGATTTCAAAATCAATGGTGAGGATGAAGAAAGATGGTGATGTAGTTGAATTGTAGTTGTTGGAAGGGAAGAGAATATTTAAAAGATTTGTGTGGGAATGTGAGAGACAAGAAGTACAATTAAGGTACACATTGTGTAAGGGAATATAAGAGAATGTTAGAGGTGTGAGTTGACACTTGTGAGAGGCTAAGGTTGGAGAAGGATTAAGTGAGGAAGGATTAATGTTAAGTTGTGAAGTGATGAAGATGGGATAATCAAAGGATTGATTATGGGGTTTAATCATATTGTTATTAAGAGAGAAAAGGGATTGACAATGATGATTAGGAAATGTTTGAAGGAGTGTTGGGATTTTGTAGGAGAGGTAAATGATTAGTGAATGTAAGAAAGAATGATTTGGAGTAAATGACGTTGTATGAGAGAGTTTGTAAAACATTTAATGTGTGGGAAGTGATATAAATCAAAGATTACTCATTGTTAGGAATACAAATATCCCTTTAAAAGTCTCGGTCACCTGACTATTGTAATAGCATTATGATAGCTCGTAGTTAGTTTATTAGTTAGTTAGATATTAGTTTAGCTTAGGCAACATCGTGGAAGAAGGACGGGTCTTTACCCACTGTATGCCTGATCCACAGCCCGGGTGTGGGCGTTTTTATCTTTTTTGTAGGAAACTATATATACCCCTCTCCACATGTGGAGAGGGTTGGAGCTTCCATTCACCATAATCTAATATTCTCATTTTTCTCTTTGCTCTTTCTCTCTCTAGGAAATCCTCCCAACTCTCTTCCTCTCTCTAAATTCTAATCCAATTTGAACCATAATCACAATAACCACACATGGTATAATTATGAAAATACTACAATTGGTATCAAGAGCCAAGGTTACATCTTAGGGATTAGGGATTCTCGTATTTGAGCTTGGTCTTTGTGTATTATTTGGTTCGAATTGTTTTCATTGCTATACACCCTTGTTTGTTCTTGCTGCATGCTTGTACCGTCAATTGTAACAAGTGTTGTATTAGCGTTATATTGTGTTTGGTTGGCTTGTTTCTTCTGTCCTTAGGTTCACTTAAGTACATCCGAATGTTAGTTTAAAGATATTCTTGGTAGAGACTTATTACTTTTCATGACTTCTTGCTAGCGTTTGGTTTCATGTTGGGACAGATTCTTGGTAGCGATTATCTAACCTAAGGCATACTTTTGGGCTGTTACTTGGTGTTTTGTCCAACAAAGGGTAAAATACAAAAAGGACGACAATGATGGTTTTGTCTTATCAGTAGAGATTATCTACTTCTTTTGCGATTAGTATATTGCTGTTTTTTATTTCCTGCGTATGGTTTGTTTCTTCCTGGTCAACAAATTGGAATTTTACTTTGAAAGGGAATAATGACAAAAGAACGAGTGTGACTGGTTTGTTATTTTATGTGTCCTGCGTTTGGTCCAACTTCAAAGTGGCGGTTTGCTCAAAAAATGTCTAGAGTGTAACTCCAAAATTGCGGTTATCTCCAAAATAATAATAATATCTGCGGCTATCTCTATAATTGCGGTTAGCTCTTTTTTAGAGGTTAACCATCTTTGTGTCTAGCGTTTAACTTCCAAGTTTGTGTTTAACTTTTGGTCCAGCTGTAAACTCAGACTTGCGTTTAACTCTATTGTTGGCTACAAGTATATTGTGAAGCAAAACAACAAAGCAATTTAGTCTATCCTAACCCTTTCAACATAACAACAAACAATAAACCATTTTCATATCCTTATACCAGTTTCAAACCCATCTCAAACACAACACCAGTTTTGCATATTTAATCTGATCTCAGAATTGTTCTTTGATATTTCGTAAGTTTTGTGAAGACCTTTAAAGATCTTAACACTCAAAGTGATATAATTATGGATCGATCTCAAACAAAATATTCACTTTAATATTCGGATCTCATAAAGAAATAACAAAAACCATTCGGCTTAAATCATTCCTTTCATCCGGTCTTAAAACAGAAATGTTACAAAGAAACAAGATAAAGAAATCGTCAACGAGCTCAATATATCTCTATCCAAAATTAATGCTTCGTTATTAAAACGAGTACAATAGAGATTTACATCATAGGTCATTGTAAGATACCTTGTTTCATTTTCATTATTCATAACATAAAGAAAGAACAATACAACTTTGTGCCTCATTCTTTTCTTTCTTTCGGTTCAAGTACAAAAACATAATCAACAACAATCAAACATACCGGTGACTGTCTTGCTAAGTACCTTCGAAGGGTGTGTTTGTGAGTTTATTTGTGGGCTTAAGTGTTACTTGTGATACGTGACATTTTTTTTTGGAATGGGTGTCTCGTTATGTTGAGCAAATGTGGGAGGATAAGTGGTGACTGCGTTTGTGTTTAAGATTATCAAAGGATTAGGGTTAAGTGAGATAGATTAGTCGTTATATACCCCAAATATTAGGGTAAGGGTGTTAGTGATTTTTCATTTCTGTCTTGGGCTGCTTTTATTCGAACTTGGGCTTCTGTTGGGCTTTCACAGCAGGCGAGTTTAGTTAGTTGATTGGTGAAACAAGTTTAATAATTTTGTACATTGGCTGAGTTAATTTTAAGGGACGATTGTTTTGCTAAATTGTTGTGATATTTTTTGGGTTTTGCATCGGCTGAATTTTCGGGATACAGTTTTGAGCAACGGTTCTTAATTGAGCTTCAAGAATCCGGGATTGATTATTAATTTGGGTTGTGATATTCTCAAGTTTATTGGATATACTTACGGGGATTATTCAGATCATAATATACTTGCACGTTGTCAGAAATTCACTGTGACGTGTTGGCCTCATCACTTAATCACAATTCAACCAAACCAAATCATTTCTTCAGAGTTTCACGGTTTTTTCTTGATTTTGTAAAATCCCACGAAAGAATCTATTTCTCGGTTTAAATCATAGAATTGTAAAATCCCGTGCACATTCACAATTGTGTCTACCAATTCAGATTCTGTCATCTCGGAGATACTCAAGTTGTACGACATGGACGATGAACTTAAGATTCACAACAAAGTACAACTGAAAAACGCTTCTGATCAGACAACTGTTTTCGAGTCAGATTATACTGAGATGGAATTGTCATGCTCGAATTCTCAAGAGAAAAAGTTTCTTCAGCCACAAAAATTGTTCAATAACACAGAGAAAAGCTGCATAGACTATTTTCGACAACTTCATTCACACCTCTCGGTACTTTTAGAGGGAACTGGATTCAAGATGGGATTCGATCGTGCATTTGCAACACTCTTTGGTCAAGATGTTGAAGATTTCACTGAGACAATGATTCTCACCTTAGATCAACTACAACAACAACTTGACCAAGGAGAATTTTCCAAAATTGGATCCATGGCTGCCCTTTGTGTGATCAACAAACAACTCCAAGTGTTCTTTGATTCGAAATTCACTCTGGAGTATGACCATTATTGTGAGATGACAAAAAAGTGCTTTGCTGATCACACAGGAATTGAGGTTGACACGTTCAGAGACACACTACTCCAACTCATGGGTAATGTGAAGATGTTCATTGAGGAAAGAGCACAGCACGAACAGATGCATGACGATAAGGTGAAGGCATCTCGGGTGGAATCATGTAAGGGTATTGTTGATTCGGGTAATGCATCGGATGTTGGGTCAGCTGTCACTGAATGCAAAGGATCAAAGACAGATAAGCTTGACACTACCAACACTTCAGAGACTCTTGTTACACATGATATGGATGCTGATTTCAGACCCATAAAAGAACAAGTGTCAAGTGCTGAGGTACCCCTCACAGATCAACATAATCAACATAATGTGCTTTCTAATGAACGGCAGCATACTGATCAAATTAAGCCCACTTATGACACAAATTTGTTAGAAAAGAGTGACAGCAATACCGTTTCTAATCCAACAAATATGAGTCATAAGGGGGGAGAAAGTGATCAGAATGCTGAATGTGATAATGAGTCAAGTTCTTTGTTTACGGCAGAGATGTTTAAATCAAATGACATGGTTGATAAAGAAGTTTTTAATGAACTTTCAAACAGATTTTTACAACTTGAAAAACATTGCATTTCACTTGAAATCGCAATGCAACAACAGAAAGAAAGTTTTCAAACAAACCAAGTAAAAATCCGGAACTTCCTGATTTCCGTGAATTCTTTATGATTAATGATTTAAAAGCCCAGCTGGAAGCCAAAAACTTGACAATCACCAACTTGAAGAAACATATCTCTGCTATGAATGTGAAATGTAGTTTAGTCGAAACAAACAAGGACATTGATGCAGCCAAGACAAGAATTAATGAACTGTCAATATATGTGGCTGAATTACTTAAGGAAAATGAGTCTTTGAAAATGCATCAAAAGGTTTTAGGTGACTCAATCAAAGAAATGAGAACTAAGTCGATTGATCAAACAACCTCTTTGATTTCCAAAAATGTTGAATTCAAAGCTCAACTTCTTGAAAAGGTGTTCACAATAACCGCATTAAAGAACGAGCTAAGAAAAGCAACAGGGGATAGTGTGAACACTAAGTTTGCAAAACCATCAATCTTGGGGAAACCAGGTTTTCAATCTAATAGAAACCAATCCGTTGTTAGGCAACCAACTGTGTTTAGATCTGAACGACCAAAACTTTCAAAAACACGGTTTGCCTCCCAAGTTGATGCGGAACAAGTTTTGACAAAACCAGTCACTACACATTATTTGCCTAAGATAAATGCTTCTAGTTCGGTTAAACCTCAACAAGTAGTTACTCCTACACCCAGCTCTTCTAGGATTAGTTCGAAAACAGTGTCGAAACCTAGCATTAAGATTCAAAACACTTATGATATGAATGACTTGCACAAGAACTATGATCTAGAAAAGGCTAGGAAAAGGGCACTACTTCATAAGGATGGAATCTTAGGTTCACAACCTTGTATGATCCCTCCTAGAATATTGAGGAACAATGCTAAGGTTCAACCTGTTAAGTCTAGGATTTATAGTAAGTCATCCACAATGCATAAGAAGCAAAATAAACCTATAACTTCTCCTAGGTGGATTCAAACTGCTAAATCTTCTGAGACTAGGAATATCGATAAGCCTTCCACTGTGCATAAGAAGCTTAACAATCCTAGACCATGCCATAAGTGGATTCCAACTGGTAGAATTTTTAAGGATGCTGGACTTAAGTGGATACCTACCGGAAAGATACTAACCAATGGCAATACCTTGGTTGACCGTGAAACCCCCAAGGGTTTGGATACTTTTGTCACTAACCCATATATATGCAATCAAGTTTGTAATGTTAGTGCAGGTAGTCCTTACTCAGTTGCAGGTACATCAATCATTCACCAATTGAGAAGACTCAAAGTCTGGAAGCCTAAAGCAAGCATATCTCCTACTTCATGAGGTATAGAAGGTCAATGTTGATGTATGCTCACTATGACGTCTGTTCACATCAGTTCAGGCCTCGTTCTTCAAAGTCTATGACATTTGAACAATTCAGTTCAAGCCTCGTTCCTCAAATGTCATCACTATGGTGTCTGCTGACAACACTTCAGGCCCCGTTCATCAAAGAAAAGAAATGTGTACGATTCAGTGCGCCTTATCTTCGGAAGAAGAGAAATCTTCTTAGTCTTGACCATTCTCAACAACGTGCTTCATGCTTTCTCCATGATCATTCAGTCATCAAGTGGATTTACTCATCTTGGCTCGTATTCGTATTCACATGCTCAATCAAAAATGGCAACCTCGTATGCAATTTTTGAGGGGGAGAAGTGTGAATAAAATACATGATTAATTGTATTGTTATTCACTTGCTCAATCAAAAATGGCATACCTCGCTTGCAATTTTTGAGGGGGAGAAGTGTGAATATACCACATGGTGATTAATGTTTGTAGAATGGTCATACGATTCGTCATACGACTCTCCTCCAACACCTAATGTTCCATTAACTAAGGATGACTGGGATTTATGTTTGATGATTACTTCCAAGCTTCAATGAATGATGATTGATCAAGATGCACCATCCAGAAGTATTACTCAGACTACTCAAGTAATCCAATCTCCAGTTATTCCTCCAGGTGTTGATGATGACTATCATGATTGTGAAGATGCACACATGAATAATGATCCATCGTTTTGTTATATAATCAAGGACTGTTGTTCCTACCAATGTGCACTCTGTATATCAACCCGAAGGACATTATGGAAAATGTCGGCTAAAATGACAAAATGGCTAAGAATTTGGACATGGAATGTCAAATAATCACGGAGTTTATTTTGTATCCCTTGTTTAAGATTGAAGTTGACTTTCACAAAGGAGTGATCTTATTTTATCTTGAAGTCAGGGTTGGTTGGATGTGTTGGCATGAATATTACGATATTTAATCTAAACATTCTCTTCATGTTTTGATGATGACAAAGATGTAAGTCACAACATATAACGTAAAGTGCTTAAGTTACTTGTGACACAATTCATCTATGCATTCTTACGTCAACAAGCCTCGACATCTCAACGTCTCGAGTTTGCCTCAACAATCACTTAAGGTATGTACAAACAAATGTCTAATACATCTTATGATCAAAGGGATTCTATTTAAACATTACAAAGTTTATAAAATGATATAAACATGTCATATATTTTTGAAAAACAATTTTGGTAATTAAAGGAAAATGTTTAATTCATAACAAATATATGAATTCAAATTTTTAACCAAAAATGGAAAATTTTATCCAGAAAAATCTTCCCCACTAGAAGACAAGAAAATCCAACGTTCTGAAGGTGCGGCCCCCTTAATCATTAAGGGGACCGGCCTCTAATTAAGGGGACCGGCCACGCTCCAGAACAGTAAATTTTCTCCCTATAAATACTGGTTCATCCCACAGAATTTTCTCACCTTTTGCACGAAAATTTTCAGTCCCAATCCCTTTAAAACATCCTTCTAAATCCTTTGATCATAAGATTATAAGTCTTTGTTTCAAGTGATCCAATCCTTCACCACTCAAAGTGTAAGAGAAGAATCCTCCCTATCATAAAGCCAAAGATGTATTAGGATCTAGTTAGTGTTTATGTGATGTTGTGAGTTATGTATATGTAATAAGTAGATCAAGATGATCTTACTTAGTAGTGAGTTTGTGAGTGAGTAAGAAGTAGTGGGAAGAAGTAGAAGTGTGGAGAAGTCATGAAGTTGTGAAGAAGTAGATGTGTGAATATGTAGTGGTGTATAGAAGAAGTTGTGAAGTAGTGAAGAAGTCGTGAAGTCGTGAAGCCATGAAGAAGTCGTGAAGTCGTAAAGCCATGAAGAAGTCGTGAAGTCGTGTAGAAGTTGTGTAGTGATCGAAGTCGTGTTGTGAGATTGGTTCTAGCTACTATTAGAACTCGACATTTAGCTTAGTGTCGTTAAATGGTGTAAGCAAAAGTTGTGTACGGTTTTCTCCGCCAAAATGGAGCTTGTTGAGTAGTGAAGAAAACTCTCGAGTAGGTGACTCGGGGAGTAGAGTAGGGCAAGGAAGGTGTCCTTGTAGCCGAACCACTATAAATCATCGTGTCCGGTTTGTATTTCCTTTCTCTTATCTCTTTTCATTTATTCTTGCATTTATCGCTTTACATCTATGCTTGCCTATATGTCTTAGTTGTTGCTTATATAGTTGTGATGATTGATTGTATTGTACATAGAAGTTAATATTGTGATTGTGTGTATAAGTATATGATATGGTCAAATAGATTATTATTCACACTTCTCATATTAAGTTTAACTTGATAGATAATTTGATACAAAACGTTTTAAGATTTTAAAAGGAAAACGTATTCACACAAAGACCGACCAACGCTCCATTCATAAAACTAAGTTTTTCTAAAAGCTTACATATATAATTGATCATATTGATTATATGGTGTTTTCATACTAAACTCTAATTAAAGGTTTTCCAAACAAACAATTGAATAAATTCGAATCAACATTTTGAAACAAAGTTTTTATAAAATAAAAACAGGGGAAAACTATTCAACCCCCCCTTCTAGTTTTCCACAATTGGTACCAGAGCCACGTAGCTCAAATTTTCAAAACAAATGGTTTTAAAAATTGAGTACGATCCATGTATCAAATTACCCATTAAGGAGGATTAAATATGAAAAGTGTTTTGTTGATTAACTTGTATTAAGTTTTGATATTATATACACTAATTATAGTAGCTCGAGATAAGATTATGCTTAAAACAAGTGTTATATGTTCGTTTTTAAAATCAGAAAGTTACACACCTTTCCACAAAGTCAGAAAATAATTTTTAACAAAAAAATTCATTTTTTAGTATCAGATGGGCGGCCCCTTTAATTGTCTGGGCGGCCCCCTTATATATTTAAGGGGTCCGCCTGTCTGTTCGACAGTTTTTCAGAAACTTTGAAAAATCATATAAAATTAACCGTAACTCCGTAGAAGTCGTGCCACCCGGCGTTTTAAAGGTAATTGAGTCTACTTTCATTTAAAAATACTTACAAGTAACCATTACAAACTTAAATAAGTAAGAAAGTCAAAATACTATACGGTGGTCAAAAATTTGTGTTTCGTTTTAACGTAAAACTTTTGTTTTACCTTTTCCTTCAAAGACGGGCATTCCTAGTTGATATACTTTTGAAAAATTAAGTATTTATGTTTTCAAAATATTGATCATAATTAAATTATAGAATGGGGAGGAAACTATTTTACTTTCAAATAAAATCGAGCTAAGTAAACATTGGTGTATATAATTTACAAAACGACAACAAGTGTTTTATATGTTATGTGAACTTCTTTGTGATTTTATTTTTTGAATATATTAGATAATTGTTGCTACTTGAAGATTAGCTATTTTTATATCTAAGCATATGTGCCCTATTAGTTTATAGCTAGCTTTCCGGTTTACACTTAACTAGATCTTATGCTAGATTTCTTGCGTTAGGATTGTTATAACATGTTTGCATTGCATATAGGTATAGATGGCTTAATTTTACTCAAACATCTTGTAAATGAGTTAAATTTAGTCACCTAAAATTTTCAAACAATTTAATTTATTCTCAACAACACACATAAATATTTTCAACAAATTACCTTGTTTTACCTTAGGTTGTTTAAATAAGAGAAATTAAATTATTTTAAAACATTAGTCGTTATATAAACGAAAAAGTATTTTCAAAATCTAAATGTGTTCATACTAAGTAATAATGAAGAGTCTTTCACATAAACAAAACATATAACAAACATGAAGTAATAAGTTAAATTTCAATCATTCACCAACCTCACTCATAAATAATCTTAGGATTAATGGAACACACTATCAAAATGCCTATTTATTTTAAATGAGTGTTTGTGAGGGTCAAGAAAGATCTTGATATTATATCAATTCATTATTCAAATTATAGTTGATATATTCATCAAATCTAATTGACATGTTTTTTAGTGTGGACAAGAAATTGGATTGTTATTTGTTTAGTTTCAAGATTACATCAAATTTTAATAAAAGATATAGTCTTGATTCTACATACTCAATCACACTAGATTGATATGAAAATATTTACATCCTTTGTAGATGAAAAGAATATGCATTGGATCATAACTCACACTTATTTTAATAATGCCATATTAAATCTACTTGTCCAAAAGTTGTGTTCCAAATATTAGAATAACATGTTTAACACATGCATAAAATATACAATGAAGTAGGATTGATGACTTGGATGTTTCGTCCGAAATATTCAAGCAATTTACATTGCAATGCAATGGATAAATGTGTCATATCCGAAAAACCAAACATGAGCAAACTAACAACATATGTAAACTTTGCTCACACTACTTAAAATTATGACTTCAAGATAAAATACATATTTAAGAATAATACATACTATATATTATATGTATTTCATTCTCTTTGTAGCATAAATGGTTGTGTTACAAGATAATGCACTACACTTTTCTTTTTAAAATAATATAAGTTATTAGAATTGAAAATAACTTGTCACAATCCATAAACAAGTAATTTTTTTTTTTCAAATACTTGTTAAAGTATGATATATAACATTGGCAAAAATCATAGAAAATTATTTGTTTAAAAATATATTAATGTCTAGTTTTGATATCATTTGAGAATCACAAACTCATTTAAGATAAATAATCTTAATGAGATTCATTTCACAAGAGATGCTAAGGTGCACTCTTAAGTCTAGCACATTTATTAAATCAAGTAATATGCAATCAAAACCAAACAACCGGTAAATCATGAACAAAAGATTAAAACTTTTTGTTTACTCTTTTCTAAACATTCAACACATCTCTATTGGGATAGCGAGTAAAATATATCATGTAGATTTACCTTCATAAAAACATGATGTTTGAGTCACATTAAGCCAAGTATTAGTGAATCAAGCAAACTTCATATTTGGTACTCTTCGATAGGTAAATTTAGGAACTCAATTTCTTCTAAAAAGAGAATGACTACTGGAAAATCTATTGACTAGAAATTCAATTTAACCTAACGGTTGAATTGCTTCTATGTGAGAAGTTGGGTGTGTGTAACCCGTAAAAATGGTCGTGTTTAGCCTGAATTGAGCACCACTAGTAATAGTCTCATACTTATTCTCCAACTTGATTAAATTGCTCTTCCTAAATATACCTAATGCTAGTTTACTCTTATGAACTTTGCTTCTCATTAGATTATGTCATTCCTAGATTTATGGCATATCGCATATATGTTGTTTCTAGATGTTTATTTGCTCCTATGTGATTTGATTATATGCCTTTACATGCTTAACTCTATGTCCGGATGAGCACGAATTTAATGGGAAGGGAAAACACACTCACTCACATATATCCTTCTACCTTACACTCAAACCTCATAACCCTTCTTCAGTACATCCTCAAACCACCCAAGTGAAATGAAAAACCGAATCATCCTTTATACTACCAATCTTGAGTCATCCACCATTTCCATGTCCTCAATATTTACCTTCCTAAACCACACCTTTCCTATACTATAAATACATCTCCTTCATCCTTAATGATCATCCAACCAAACATGTTATCCCCCAACAACCCAAGATCTAAACTCTCAAGAGTTTCTAAGATCTTCGTAAAACCCGTTTGGAGGAGAAAAATTGACTCTTGTCAAAGCTCAAGTGATGTTGTTCCAAATCAACCAATACCCAAATCTTATGCTCATACAAATAAACCATCTCACAAACAAAGCCAAAAACCCATGCTTGGTTCCACCAATACCTCTTCTCATGATGAGCATGCACAATCCCAAAACAACAATCCGAACCTCATCACCAATACTTCACTTGATGCTCATTCAATAAAAACACCAGCCACTCATGAAGCATATCTTCCATCCATATCATGCTTTCATGATTACCCAAGCTCAAACATGTCTCCACCACCAAGAGTGTCACCACCACACCCTATAACTTCACATGCCATTCCTATGTTGCATGTCCAATCATCCATCCCTAATAACAACCACATTCCACCATCATCACCTTCCTCCAAACACTTGAAGTTCATTGAAGAACTCAAGGAAGCCTATGAGCTTAATGCTCTTCTTACACCTTGCTCAACGCAACTTGGAATAACTTCCCTCTAGCTCTCCTTCATCACCCCACAACTTGAAACAAGTTGCAAAACATGTCAACAATTTTCCTTGTTGCATCTTTTCCCTATAACAAACCATTTCATTGAAAGAACACTTCACTTGGATCGAGTATCTTCTCGCTAGTTCTCATCCAAAACCCTCGCTTGAACAACATCCAAACTCTCAATCAACCTCTTCCGCTCCTAAATCTACACCTCTAAACTCCATACATTCTACTAAGTGCGTCATCACTGCCAAAACTTAAATCCCTAAAAGTCAAGCGAATTTCTTCATGAAATGCATCTTTTCCACTTCCTAGCAAATGAAGAACACAAAGAAGATATCCAAGCTTCAAGTGTTGTCGAGCCATCACCACCTCATTCACATATCCATCTTCGGTCGTCAACCAACAAAACACCTAAAAATCCCATGATTCCAAATCATCCACCCTTGTCAAACGATATAGTAATCTAAACCATATTTGTCAACCTTTTGTCATTACCTTCCCTTTTCATTCACGCTCATCCTTCTTCATTTTTCTACGTCTTTAAAAGAACGCATCATTATCATCTTCATTTTTTTAACTCTTTTAGAATATATATTTTGGCATCTTTTGCCAAAATATGTCGGTAGAATCTTTGCATTAGGTTCCAATCATTATCATGTCTTAAGCTTTGGTCATGGTAATTTTTTTTTGAGAGTTAGGTTGTTGTTTTTAAAACAATAATTGCATGTGTCATATTTTTAGTGCATATACCTATTACGTCCATATATTGTTCCCCTATTAGTATCATGCATATACCTATCATCATCATTATATATATTTTCACTTGTCTACTAACTTTGTTTTGAAGGATTACTTCATCGCTCGATTCTTTGGTAGCCAAAACTAGTTTTGAGCATACACCAAGGGGGAGAATACACCAAGGGGGAGCATTAAGGTTGATAGGATCAAGGCTTCACTTACGATGATGCAAGCTCGCCTTTTACATTCTTTCTCAAGGGTTCAAGCGTAGTTGAAGTCTCGTCTAAGAGTCCACCTTTTTGCTTCGACAAAAGGGGGAGAAGAAGTGTAAACAAGTAACTTATACATTTTACTATGAGTTATAGTTTACTTAGTTTGCCATCATCAAAAAGGGGGAGATTGTTGGCATGAATATTACGATATTTAATCTAAACATTCTCTTCATGTTTTGATGATGACAAAGATGTAAGTTACAACATATAACGTAAAGTGCTTAAGTTACTTGTGATCACAATTCATCTATGCATTCTTACGTCAACAAGCCTCGACATCTCAACGTCTCGAGTTTGCCTCAACAATCACTTAAGGTATGTACAAACAAATGTCTAATACATTTTATGATCAAAGGGATTCTATTTAAACATTACAAAGTTTATAAAATGATATAAACATGTCATATATTTTTGAAAAACAATTTTGGTAATTAAAGGAAAATGTTTAATTCATAACAAATATATGAATTCAAATTTTTAACCAAAAATGGCAAATTTTGTCCAGAAAAATCTTCCCCACTAGAAGACAAGAAAATCCAATGTTCTGAAGGGGCGGCCCCCTTAATTCCTTAGGTGGCCCCCTTAATCATTAAGGGGACCGACTAATTAAGGGGACCGACCATGCTCCAGAACAGTAAATTTTCTCCCTATAAATACTGGTTCATCCCACAGAATTTTCTCACCTTTTGCACGAAAATTTTCAGTCCCAATCCCTTCAAAACATCCTTCTAAATCCTTTGATCATAAGATTATAAGTCTTTGTTTCAAGTGATCCAATCCTTCACCACTCAAAGTGCAAGAGAAGAATCCTCCCTATCATAAAGCCAAAGATGTATTAGGATCTAGTTAGTGTTTATGTGATTTTGTGAGTTATGTATATGTAATAAGTAGATCAAGATGATCTTACTTAGTAGTGAGTTTGTGAGTGAGTAAGAAGTAGTGGGAAGAAGTAGAAGTTTGGAGAAGCCATGAAGTTGTGAAGAAGTAGATGTGTGAATATGTAGTGGTGTATAGAAGAAGTTGTGAAGTAGTGAAGAAGTCGTGAAGTCGTGAAGCCATGAAGAAGTCGTGAAGTCGTGAAGCCATGAAGAAGTTGTGAAGTCGTGAAGCCTTGAAGAAGTCGTGAAGTCGTGTAGAAGTTGTGTAGTGATCGAAGTCGTGTTGTGAGATTGGTTCTAGCTACTATTAGAACTCGACATTTAGCTTAGTGTCGTTAAATGGTGTAAGCAAAAGTTGTGTACGGTTTTCTCCGCCAAAATGGAGCTTGTTGAGTAGTGAAGAAAACTCTCGAGTAGGTGACTCGGGGAGTGGAGTAGGGCAAGGAAGGTGTCCTCGTAGCCGAACCACTATAAATCATCGTGTCCGGTTTGCATTTCCTTTCTCTTATCTCTTTTCATTTATTCTTGCATTTATCGCTTTACATCTATGCTTGCCTATATGTCTTAGTTGTTGCTTATATAGTTGTGATGATTGATTGTGTTGTACATAGAAGTTAATATTGTGATTGTGTGTATAAGTATATGATATGGTCAAATAGATTATTATTCACACTTCTCATATTAAGTTTAACTTGATAGATAATTTGATACAAAACGTTTTAAGATTTTAAAAGGAAAACGTATTCACACAAAGACCGACCAACGCTCCATTCATAAAACTAAGTTTTTCCAAAAGCTTACATATATAATTGATCATATTGATTATATGGTGTTTTCATACTAAATTCTAATTAAAGGTTTTCCAAACAAACAATTGAATAAATTCGAATCAACATTTTGAAACAAAGTTTTTATAAAATAAAAAGAGGGGAATACTATTCAACCCCCCCTTCTAGTTTTCCACAGGAGGAAGACTCTTCGAGATCCTTGCTTGAGCTTTTACCTTTACAATATCGAAGACTTGGATATCTAGTTATTTTGGTAATTATTCATTTCTATTACCACAAAATAACTATCACTTCAAGGAGTGTCACAACTTACACGAAGTTGTCGGTAGTCAAGAGGTGATGTACGTCTTATACTTGATGGTTGGTTGGTTGAAGAGTATAGAGTACTTAGGGATTCGATGTTGTACGAACTCTCAACACCGCTCTTAGTCACACATTAGTGCAAGCTTAAGTCACAAGAACGGGGAATTCATCTTCAGTTTCAAGTTTGGTTTATTGGATTTGCTTCATCAGTGGTTACTTTAAACAGTCTACACAAGGGTTGATAATGATAGTCAGAGATTTTCTGTAGCAGTTGATTCTCACAAGATTTATTTGAGCCAATTTTGTTCTCCTCTCATGATTTCAAGTTGATGTGCCTATAAGTTGTTGCTGATTTTGATGTATCAAAACCAGCAAGGGGGAAGGAGCATACATCTGAATGCATAACGAGTACACGTGATGAACATAATACTTCTTCATAATTGAAGTTATCCCGGGAAGACATATGTCATAACCGTAGAGAAACTCTGTGTCTTAACTCGTAGCGTTTGGTGTATTATTCCAACTACGTGGGGGAAGTGGTCTCTTTATACTTGTGGTGTGAATTACTTCAGTTTTCAGTGGGAATAAATATGAGAAGGATATGTGGAACGTGAGATGATATTGCTTATTGACATCTTCATATGAGCTGATAAGAGTTATGGTAAAAGTGCTTCTGGTTAATGTTTCATGTACACATCGTTATGCTGATTCCGATAAGATCGCAACCATCATGGGGAGAGATATGTGTACATCAAGGACGCACAACATGTTCACGTGATCGGGCTTAATCATATATTCCGGAGGAGATATCCGCAGAGATGATCAGTGCTTCAACCTGTCACTTTGGTGTTATCATTTCTTTGTGTGTTGAATACATGCGTACAATATGGATTGAGTTGGTATGTGTAAGTTAACTGGAAAGCATTTAGTGAAATGAAGATGTTGATATCTGATTCCCCCTAATAGACAACTGCTCCAAACCTCAAAGTAATGTGTACACTGGGGATGTACAACAGGGTCATGTGATCAGGCTTCATCATACATTCCGGGATTGATAACCACAGAGATGATCCATGGTTCACCCTATTACTTCGGTGTTATCGTTCTCTTTGGGTTCTCGAGCTTCATACAATGAGACTTTTTGCATCACTTCAACTACTTGGGGGAAGTGTCTCATGAAGATGATTGTCGGTTTGGGGGGAAGCTACCAAAGCTTCACATTGAGGAGGCCAAAACTCAGCAATTTGGTGGTGTCTAGCTATTGACCCAGTTGTGAGATTCTAGTGATTTGTTAACTACTTGTGTTTGGTGAATTGTTGTGACTTAAGTCGTTTCGATTAGTCTGATTGTAATTTGACGTTGTGAGTTAATCTTTACGACTTGACTTATTACGATCGGATCTATTGTAACTTGACTTGTCGCGACTTGACACTTAATGCTAATTGTCACTAATCCAAGATCTCGCTCTAAGTATTACTCGCATATTACATCTTTCGGTTTCTTTTGTTGACTTTAGTAAAATCCCGGGAGAGAATCGACCTCTCGGTTTAAGTCACAAGAGTTGTAAAATCCCGTTTAAGATTGTGTCATGGCATCTACCGCTTTAGACGATTATTCAGGAGCCTCGAAAGCTTTGGTGGTGAAAGTTTAAGAGATGTTGACTATTGACTTCTACAACGAGCCAAACGATACTATCATTTTGGTACTCATGTCAACATCTTCTTAAACTGTTTGGTATCCTTTGTATATATATTATACTAAATTGTAAATAGAAAAATATAAAACCTATAAAAACCATAAAAATCTGAAAAACCATAAAAAATCCAAAAATATTCTTCTTACGACATGTCTCTTGTGTAATCAATATTATGTACGTTTCTAGAAATGTCATTCAATAATGACACGGAATCATACATATGCTTGAGCAAGAGTTTTTCGGTTTCAAATAAAGTTTTTTTTTTCTAAAACATGTCGTATCTCAAAAATATTCTTCTAAAATTTATGGCTTACAGTTACTTCAGACTGTAACCCGGACTTCAAAATTATGGCTTGTTATTACTTCAGATTGCAACCCAGTTTTCAAAAATGAGGAAAACACGTCACCAAAAAGATGGTTGTTCCTAGCAAAGGGTGTCGTTCATCCGAGCGTGAATTACTTTATATTCATGCACCCTCGATCTAATGTACGCTTCAGTGCATTATTTCTTAATAAAGAAGAGAAATCTTCTTTTTATCACCAAATACTTTCCCTTCTATGATTTTTCTGGAAAGTATTTGTGCAAAACCTGGTGGTACCATGAGATTTTGATTAAAAATCAAATTGAACTCAAATGTTTGATAAAATTGTCTCTCAATCAATGACTTTCATATTTTATGAAAAATATATCAGTTTTATCATCCGTCATTGATTGAGGGGGAGAATGATTTCTCAAAATTTTATGTATCATCAAAACTTTCCACTTTACACAAAAGCAACAAAACGATTGGTGATGGTTATGTGTCATAATGAGTACATTTTAAAAGAGTTTTCGTTAAAACTTTGAATCTTTTGTAAACTCTTCAAATCTGACACATAACAACCTCCCTCACAGATTGAGGGGGAGCAAGAAAAAGTTCCTTTTATCAGAAAATATTAAAATTGACCGCATTTCTCTCCCAAAAGCTTTCTAACTTATTTAAATCAATTGAGATCCAAAATATCAAAAGATTTGAAAATTTTGATCGGGGGAGAGAATGTGATTTAAATATGAAATCTGATATTCAAAATGTGATCTTTTGGACTCAATGTGCTCCCACACATGTGCTAAACTCTTTCAAACATCGATGCACATATTGAGGGGGAGCAAAAGGCGTTTGTGGAAGTTATACCAAAGACCGACCATTTATCTTTATGCATGGAGTTATAAGGATGGTTAGGTTAGGTATGAGTTCCCATGAGCCACCAGAACCGGAAGGATCTTCCCAGGGACAATCCATAGATAGATTAGAAGTCCTTAGGAATGATTGAAAAAAGGAGTAAAGTGAGAAAGGGAAGAGTGCGAACGGAGATAGAGCTAGGACTGGAACAAACCCAACAAGGTTCTAGTGGTGAAGTCTCGGTAAGCACTGAAGGGGTTGAAGAATTAAAAAGAAATGAAATGAGAAAGGGTGAAAAGAAATAGCCCTCCAAATATTCAACCTTAGGGCAGAAACCTGGTTCATTTCATAATCTACTAGTGGTTACTAAGGTAACACTAGTATTGAAGACAAGACGTCATGGACCCAGTGACGCACTGCACTAAACTTCCTAACCACTCAAGTTCTCTTAAAAGAACTTGTTTCATTCTCACGGGGAACCCTGTGTAATGTATCGACCGCTCATTGCGAGCTATGTTGATACCTAAACAGGAGACGCCTCCCCAGTCTCCAGGAGCGGATCAAAACGCACTATTGAGTCTAGAGCCATGAGATCATCCATAAATCTCGATAGGATACATTCCAAATATGCTTATTGTTTCACACAATGTGGAAAATAAGATAAAATATTTAGAGTCCTACGCATTATCCTTGTGGTATTGCCAGAACATCCGAGTGATATGAAAATATTCACGATGAAGATGGAAATCCTTCTAGAGCGAACATCTTTCAAGCTCTTGGTAGGTGACATGTGAGATCCATCTTGGATCAATGATCAAGTGACAACTGGAAAGCAACAATGGTGCGATTCATAATTGAATCAAACTTGTTCCAGGAAATGGATTGACGGATATTTTTGCTAAAACCTTTCAATGTGCTCACATACTAATTTTTTGAGCACATTGATTGTGTAAAATCTTTCAAACAAAAGTATTTTTGATGGAAATGTGATTCAAAGTATAAAACTCTCGTCGTGTCTCAAAAATGTTTATCATATGACACGCGAGTGATTTCTATAAATCAATTTCTCATCAATCCGTGAATATCTATTCACCGATTCACTCTATCGTGCTGTCTGCTTTGAGACGTTCCGGTATGAGAACATGCTTAGTATGAAGATTCCAAAGTCGATTCTTTGGAAAATTCATTACTACAAGCTGGAAATTCCTGTCAAGGAGAGTCCTCTTTAAAAGAGTCTCTACCTGATCACAGGTCGGTTTTCACAAAACCGGAGGGTAGTCTGTCCTCGCAGAATGAATGACAAAGCCATGTTCGTTCTCTATCTTTATTGCTAACTGTTTTATTTCAGGGACACATATAAAGATGGCGTTGATGGCTCCAGTTTCCAGCTGAATCGGGTCAATCCATACCTCATGCTTACACATCCTCCACACTATAAATGAAGATGAGAGACTTGCTACAACAAATGCTGAGAGACTACCAACAACATTTCCGCAACTCTGATGAAAAAGTCTCCTGATCCACAACTCTAATGCAAAGTCTCCAGATACAGAAGGGTGTGAGCATGATGGTCCTTAAGTCACTACATCACATGAAGGCAATACTACTATGGATGAGCTTGGAGATTTACTTTGGCTGATGATCTCAAAGAAGCTCAAAGATCACACACCACAAAGGAATTCAAATCACAAGTTCGCTTGCTTGAAGTACAAAGTGTGTAGAAAAGTGAAGAATCAGATCCTACGAGCTACAGAGACGAAAGAATGCTTAAAGACCAAAGAGCTTAATTTCAAAGGTGACCTCGCTTAGGGGGAGATTGTTAGGAATACAAATATTCCTTTAAAAGTCTCGGTCACTTGGCTATTGTAATAGCATTATGATAGCTCGTAGTTAGTTTATTAGTTAGTTAGATATTAGTTTAGCTTAGGCAACATCGTGGAAGAATGATGAGTCTTTACCCACTGTATGCCTGATCTACAGCCCGGGTGTGGGCGTTTTTATCTTTTTTGTAGGAAACTATATATACCCCTCTCCACATGTGAAGAGGGTTGGAGCTTCCATTCACCTTAATCTAATATTCTCATTTTTCTCTCTACTCTTTCTCTCTCTAGGAAATCCTCCCAACTCTCTTCCTCTCTCTAAATTCTAATCCAATTTGAACCATAATCACAATAACCACACATGGTATAATTATGAGAATACTACACTCATACTTCCAAATAATATAAACTCAAATAGTCATTAAGGCGTGATCCATGATTATCCAACAATTAGCATGATTTATAATCATCCTGATGCAAACAAGCTAAGTGATTTGCATCACAAGTAAAGCATATCCCATAACGGGAAATGATGTGTTTACGCAAAGTGACATTTGACCTTGTTTGACCAATAAGGGAGTAAACACGTTACTTGATTAGAGAAGGCATACGCACAGAGTATGGTCTTAAGAATACTTTCATTTGATGTTATATGAAAAGTATGAGTCTCCTAGGTTTGGAAAAGCCTTTGCTAGAGGCGTTTGGCAAAATTGTTGAGTTGGCGTTTTGTCAAAAACGGGAAGTCATGATTTTGTATCCTTCTGAGTCTAAAATTCTTCGAGTGTTTCTAATAACGCTAATATCATATTAATACCTGTAATGAAAGATCCACATTTGTCGGGCAAGGGGAAAGCCGACTTTAAAAAACCGAGCCGTTTCCAAATAAAAACCTGGCTCGCTGCTTGCGCTCCGGCGCGTTACCAGCGCGCTAGTTCCAGTTACGAAACCGGTTGGTTTTTGGCTAACGTTAGTGATTTTGTAAGTTGCGAAGGTTTATTTGTCATTATTAAAACATAAGAGAGACCGAGTCAATGTTACCCCAACATAGAAATAAAAAGCTCAAATAAGCACTTAAATAACTCTAATAAGCACTAAAAAGCTGAAAACAACACTCAATAAAACCTATAACCAGCCCTCAAATAGCTCAAATTTATTATTAAAAAAAAAAAAAAAAAAAAAAAAAAAACACCTAAAATAGCTCAAATAAGTACTTATCAAATAAGCACGAAAAAGCACATAAATCATAAAAACAATAACAATATAACAATTTTATCAACCCAATAAGCAATAACATTCAAAATGAAAATAATGACAACAATCAAAATGGTTAAAGGTTTGAAAACAATCTTTGGTGACGATGAGTGACCGCTGGCGACGGAGATACGACGATAGTGATGGCCGACAATGGCTGGTGGCGAGGATGGTGATGGTTGATGTGGGCTGTCGTGAGAAGGGTGTTAGGGTTTGGGTTATGTGTACAAAGGAAATGAGTGAAAAATAGACCGGAATGTGTTTTAAAGGAAAAAGGTGAATAAATAAATAAATAAATAAATAATTGTTTTATGGTTTTGTTTACTAGAGTAGAAAATAGAAATTTTGTGTTTTGTAAATATTTTGTTGGAAACACTAATTTGAACAAAATTTTTATTTTCTTTTAATTTTTTTTTCACTAAACATTTTATGAAAATAAAGTGTTTTCCCGTATATCCACGTATTTTGTTTGCTCTAGTTTTATGGAAACCAAAAAGTGGGCCACATGAATTTCTTTACAAATCTTCTCATTTGGAGTATTTTGTTTTTTTTCTTTTAGTTACGATTTGATGAAAAACTATTCGGGTACGTTTGGCGAAACTTAATGAAAAAACCTATACCAGTGTGAGAAATAATCTGAGGGGTCAACTAGAAGACCAAACACTTTATGGGACATGACTGTTTCAAACCAGTAAATAACTTGGCATGAGCTGATTTATGCATTTTCTTTGTAAATCCCTCAACTTGTTACTTGCAAGCTGATTTATGCAAATGAAAATCATGTGTTGTTTGACCCCACATCCATACATACCCTAGGCCTTTACATATGTAACCCCATGGGGCAACCAAACAATGCACCATGCAATTCAAAATCATTGAACACTAGTGATTTACTATGTTCTATAGGTTTCTCGAGGTGGGGTTGCGAACCATTCAAGTGAGGTTTCCTCGCACCCGAAAACAAGAAAAGTGTGTAGGAGAACACTTTTAATTACATAAACTATTTTATTATTATGCTTATTGCTTACCAGGTCATCATAATTCATAGAAGACTGAGTCAACATGTGCATATTACACAACACGCCACAGAGACGACTTTGACGAAGACTTTGAATAAAAAAAGAGAACAAAGACATTTGCACCACCAATATAAATTAAGTATCACCATTCTCATCCACGTATTCAAATAATGGGAAGGATCATGGCATCTTTCAAAGTTCTTGTAGAGGCTTTATAAATTGCTTATCAAAATTGCATCTCTTGTGCAAGCCTGCAAGGTATGCACTACTTTCACACTATCTTTTTTCTTCTTTTTTTTCCATGTATCATTTCCTGTTTTTTCTTCGTTACATGCTATAATCTCGACTTGCTATATTTTCTGATAACTAGTACTGGACTAGACACCAAATCATGTGGTTTAATTGGTGTACCTATATTAAAAGACTAGCAAGTAGCCAGATAACATTGAGACCTTAGATTCAGAGTCACTCACATTTTGAACCACTCTAGCTATTTGTGTTTTTTGGCACAGTCACAGAAATTACTACAGTCGCGCGAAGTATAAACTAAATATTTTTGGTCTTTTAGTGTCTAATATATGAAAAAGGCATACTAAGGAAAAATCTTATACTTCTACAGCAAACCATTTATTTGTAACTATATATAATAATACAGCCATGATGAACATACAATGGGTTCAAATTGTGCAACTTGAATAACACTAAATTGGTTATCGTGTTTATTATAGTACACGTTTAAAACATTACAATTAGACAGTATATATGATTTTTTGTGTAAATTCATGCAAGATTAATGAATATGATAGTGTGTAGATCATTACGCCAAAACAAAAGCTAAAATACTTGCATATTTTTACAGAGAACGGAAATTTTTAAGTCAAAATCATAAGTTAATATTTATAAATTGTTATTAGTGTGATTAAATAGTCTCTACCTTTGTATAGCTTATTAGCGTAGCTAGATCTATTGAGCTAACAACTAACGTGCATCGTGTATATAACCTTAATAAGTACATTAATGGAAAACACACCGATCTTGCTGGTATCAAAGCCTTATTATTCTTTGTCTCTTCTTCATGTCCCCCTCCTACCCGTTGTTGTCCAGCCATTGTAACCTCTTCTCCTTAACATCGCCACAACACCAAGGGTGTCGTGGCTACTGTCCTGTTATAAGCAATTCCTAGTAGGTTGAAGTGTAACTTAATCTAGTTCAGGGATTCAAGTGTACTTAGTTAAATAGAGTTAGGATTATATATAATTATATAAATTAGATTTGCTTGGTGTGCAATTAAGCTAAGCAAACACGCTTTATAGTCGATCCTATGGAATTTGAATTCTAGAGGGATTGTACCCTCTCATCTCTATAAAAGAAATATGAGGGAATGCTAGTTGATATCATACAAGATGTAACTTGTATAATCTTAATTTGTACTCAACTTGGATACTTGGTTAAGAAACAAAGGTAAAGTTTGAGGGATATTCGTTTCTGTTTTTTCCTTTTGCCTTGTGATTTTGAGAGTGGCGAAGGGTGGCGACTTTACTTGTGAGCTCTTTGATCAATTTCGCTTTAACTTTCACGTTTTGTTGGAGGTTTTATTCAACACCTCCTTTGAAGCTCCTCTCGATTAGAATCTTTGTCCCTTTAAATCTTCACTATAAGCAACATCAATGTTGTCACTAGTCACAAAGATGATTTATTTATTTTTTGTCACGAAGATAGAATAGGTTGTGAAGCGTTGACAATACTTGGTGATAAAATGCCATCTAGGTCAATGTTACATAGATCATTGTTAAGTTGGATAGCACAAGCAACTTTGTTATCCTGAAAAAGGTTCTCTAGATTAACTCATGTACAGATCGTGAGTAATAACACCTTTCTTTTTAAAATCTTCTTGCAACGAGGAGTTTATAGTTAAATGAAATATCAATGTGCTTTCATCTAGAATCATCAGGAACAGGCGATTATAGCTGACCAATTCATATGACTGAGTAATATAGAATTCACCCGATGCTTTCCAACAATTCCCCCAACCCATGCCACACTAATATAAGAAACGAAACTTAAGCTACTTGTAAGTTTAAAGTTGTGGGCAAACAATATCTTTCACGGTTTCACTATGGTTTTTAGTGAAAAACCAAAGGTGTGATGGGCACTTGGCTGGGTAAATATTGCGTAAGAACACAACACAATTAAGAAATGGAAATCGGCACGTATGTAAAAAATATGAGACTTCCTAGCTATGAGAGAGTGTGTATATATAAACGCTTGCGGATGTCGGTTCATGTTAATTGCTTTTATATTAACATCAAAGAAGTGGGAAAAGGAAATTGAAACTTTTTACAAAGAGCTAACAGTCCAAATAAATGAAACATACAGAACACAAAGACTAGCTTCTAATGCTATGTAAAAGTTACGAAGCCTGTTGAAAGTTATCTTGAGGAACCATGAGATGCATTTTCCAACCCAATCTACTAGCCATGTCACCGCACCAACTAGAACACAACTAGCCCATAGCTTCCAGTTCAATCTTGCACCGTAACCAAGGATAAGTTGAACGATGGTGAAAAGGGCATGAAAAACTATAAAAGTGATGACTGCAACCCAAAACATTATATGGTGATGAATACCTCTGAAAAAGTTATTTTTTTGTAACTCCCTGGCATTGAATTGATTAAAGAACTGACAAAAAATAAAGATATTAGACACCGCTGTTTTCATGTTCTGATTTGTACGCACGACTGCAGACCCTTTAAGCTCAATAGTCAATGAACACATAGCCTGATACAAAACCTGAAACACTATGTTTCTTATCATATCTGCAGTTATAAGTGATTTCCTACAACTAACTGGAAGCAAGCTCGCACGTGTATCTTCTGATGGCTTTGTTAGTAAAGCCAAACCACCAAAAACATCCAAGGTTAGTTTTACCCATACAAACTGAAGTGTTGTTAAAGAAACATCACCAAAAAGTACTGTCTCGGAAAAGCTTATAAGCATGCTGCTAATCGTTGTGATTAGAACAAGTTGGAGGAAACTTTGAATATTGTTGTGGATGCATTTTCCAGAATCAACCATGCTGATCAAGTCAGAAAAACTCCCATCAGGTATAAAGATATCAGAACTTTCTCTTGCCCTCATAGAGCTCCATTCTCCAATGGCTATTCCTACATCTGCTGCCCTTAGTGATGGAGCTTCATCTGTTCTTTGGCCAAGAAATGCGACCACTTGACCTTGTTCCTTCAAAATCTCTACTAGTAGCAATTTGTCGGATGGGTGCGCCTCTCCCAGAATGCGAATCTCATATGCCTTTTCACGCCTCTCCTGATCAGTGTATTTCCTGAAAGCTTCACCTGTTATTACCGCAGATTCCGAATCACCAATGGTGATTCCACGCTGGAGGCAAAAGTTTCGCAGAACTGAAGTCTTTTTGCTCGAGACCATTATGGTTTCAATTCCACGTTCTCTGCATGCCCCAACTTTTGCTTTTGTACTTTCCTTCAGGCCTAGTATAGCTACTAGGACCAACTCATCTCCATTTAGTGTTTGGCTTTCGGTACGTTTGCATGCAAATGCAATTGTCTTCAGATACTTACGCTCCATTTCCTCATCAAGTTGTATAAAAACTTGTCTCATAGTATTATCTATGGGATATGTGTGCCCGTTACTATCATAATAATGTGTGCACATGCAAACAATTCTACGCATTGGTCCATTGAAATGCTCTACCATCTCCTCACTTTCGTCAATTTGTCTAATTAATGCTCCACAAGGCTCTTCAGTTCCCTGAAACAAGGTCCGCAATGTAACACCTTTCGTCTTTAATATCTCCCTTTTTTGCATCATGATTTCTCTATTAAATCCCAATTTATCTTTGGCCCAATAGGAAAATGCTGGCTGCTTCAGTGTGCCAATCCCATCACAAAGTGCCTCAACTACATTGGGGAATAGTGTAGTGCAGCCACTGATAACTTCCCCTCCAATAATGAACTTTTCAACTATCATCTCATCTTCTGTGAAATCGGAAAACATGTCAGTGCAAATTCTTGTAACTGATGCCATCTTTGTGACACCTTGTGAATCTTGTTCAATGGCTGTGCCAGACAGTGTATCACTCTTCCATTTATATATTGCGAGTGAGACAACAAAAGGCACCCCTTCTGTTAACCCAAGTAAAGACACACTTAGTAGGTTTATCAGAGCCCTTGCACTGTACTTGGATTCTTTGATGATCTTTCTGAAGATATCTGCAAAATATCTTGTCGCCTCTGGTTCCGTCACTGATTCTGGCTTATAACCATTATCATCATCCATCTTTCCAGCCTGATAACGGATAAATAATACTATAGTGATGAGGATACTGATAATGAGCCCCGTATAGTGCAAGAAAGTATTCAACTTGTCAATGCGCGTTTCTAATTTGCACCTGTATTGTTGACTAGTGGATTTTCTCATCATCTCACTCCAGCCCGTGTCCATAGATAAGGATGTCACGACCATCCGAGCATCCCCACTAATCACTCTCTCACCATATGATAAAAATGGGTTCTGCTCATCGATAATATATACAGACCCATGATCCACTTCTAAGCCTTGTCCTTCTACAAACAAACCATCAGCTGGGACTTGACAGCCCCTCATCAACAACACAATATCACCGCATACAAGCTGTGGTTCACATATATATTTTTCTTCACCCTCCCTTATTACATGTACTTTCCTGACACTCCCTTCTTTAATCCTTTGCTTCTGTAACTTCTTTCGAGCTCTTTGTTCTTCCCGGTACTTGTGGATAGAATCCCAAAAGACTAGGAGAGCAACTGCGATGAGTACAACTACCCCATCATGACAACCATTCTCTAGACCATCTTCCTTGATCTCAAAGACAAGTGACAGGACTGCAGCCAGCAAAAGAAGAAGTCTAGTTTTATTCTTGAATGCTTTCCAGACCAAATGGAAGTATCTGTGTGTAGGAGCCGGCTGGTAGAACTCGTGTAATCGACTACGGGAAATAGCTTCATCATCAGATATTCCTTTGAAATCTGTACTTAGTGCATGCGCAACTCCACTTAAACCTCCGAATTTTTGCAGGGCCGACAAATTTTTCTCCCTTACAATCTTAGAGATGGTTTTGCTTTGGCTAAGCAGAAACTGATCGACAGTTGGTTCTACACCAATATCTATATGGTGTTCAGATGACACAGCTACACAATCACTAGCTTCGGCAACTTCTGATTTCTGTTAAGTTAAAAATGAACACACATGAATCTTCTGTACTTTAATTACATATTAGCTTAATAAATAAGCAGATCTAGTCTTAATCAACATAAACTTAATAACGTGAGGGAAAATGGTATTCCAATAGCTTTGGTAAAATGTAGCGTTGGAGATGAATAGATGATCTACTATCTTGCTTGCACCAGAACTGACTTTATAGTTTATATACGTACAGATGAAATTGATAATGGTATGCAGATATTTTGATTAACGAACTCTAGCTTTTCATCAATTGGTGTGGTCTGGAATTTTGGTAAAAGTAATCTTTTTATGTTTTCCAAATATACATAGCTTGAATGAACCTAATTCCGATCCATGTTGTTCATATTCAAATCTTGCCATTCAGAATCAACAGCTTCATCCGGCCAATATATCTTTTTATTAAGAGTAAATTACACCGTTCGTCCTTGTGGTTTGCGTTGACTGGCGTCGTTAGTCCCTTGACCAAAAAAACTGCACCGTTCGTCCTTAACGGGCAAACGTTTGGCATCGTTAGTCCCTCTCTCTCTAACGCTTGTTAAGTGTTGTTACACCTGAAGTCCCAAGAGGGTATACTAGTCATTTCGCAAACCAAAAGGACGAACGGTGCAATTCTTTTTAATACATTCGTAAGTTCCGTTTTAATATGTTTTCGTCCGTTTTTTTTATGTTTTTGTCCTTTTTTTTTTGTTTTCGTCTCTTTTTTTTTTACGTTTTCCTCCGTTTTTTTACGTTTTTATCCGGTTTTTTTCGTTTTCGCCTGGTTTTTTTTACGTTTTCGTCTGTCTTTTTTCGTTTTCGTCTCTTTTTTTACGTTTTCCTCCGTTTTTCTACGTTTTCATCTGTTTTTTTCCGTTTTCGTCTGTATTTTTACATTTTCCTCCATTTTTTTACTGTTTCATCCGTTTTTTTATGTTTTCGTCTTTTTTTTTACGTTTTCATCCGTTTTTCTCGTTTTCATCTGTATTTTTACATTTTCCTCTGTTTTTTTATGTTTTCATTCATTTTTTTTACATTTTCCTCCGTTTCTTTTACGTTTTTTTTTTCTTTTGTTCTAACCTTTTTATACGTTTTCGTAAAAAGCAGACAAAAACAAAAAAAGCATATGAAAATGTAAAAAACCGAACGAAAACGTAGAAAAACAGATGAAAACGAAAAAAAATGGACAAAAACTTAAAAAAACAGACGAAAACGAAAAAACAGATGAAAACGTAAAAAACGGAGGAAAACGTAATAAAACAGACGAAAACGAAAAAAATATACGAAAACGTAAAAAAAACGGAGGAAAATTGTAAAAATACAGACGAAAACGAAAAAAAACAGATGAAAACGTAAAAAACAGAGGAAAACATAGAAAAACAGACGAAAACGAAAAAAACGGATGAAAACGTAAAAAACGGAGGAAATTGTAAAAATACAGACGAAAACGAATGAAAACGTAAAAAAACAGATGAAAACGTAAAAATACAGCCGAAACCGAAAAAAAGGGTTAAGAATGGATAAAAACATAAAAAAAATGGACGAAAGCAGATGAAAACGTTAGAACAACGGACAAAAACGTAAAAAAACAGATGAAAACAGAAAAAAAATTTAAAAAAAAAAAAAAAAAAAAAAAAAAAAAAAAAAAACCAAAATGTAAAAAAAGCAGACGAAAACGAAAAAACATATGAAAACGGAGGAAAACGTAAAAAAATAGATGAAAACGAAAAAAAACAGACGAAAACGAAAAAACGGATGAAAACGTTAAAAGAATGAGAAAAACGTAAATAAAATAAAATAAAATAAAATAAAATAAAATAAAATAAAAAAGACGAAAACGAAAAAAACGGACAAAAAACGTAAAAAACAGACGAAAACGTATTAAAACGGAACTTACAAACGTATTAAAAAAATGCACCATTCGTCCTTTTTCACCGTTCGTCCTTTTGGTTTGCGAGATGACTAATATACCCTCATGGGACTTCAGGTGTAACAACACTTAACAAGCGTTAGTGGGGGAGGGACTAATGACGCCAAACGTTTGCCTGTTAAGGACGAACGGTGCAGTTTTTTGGTCAAGGGACTAACGACGCCAGTCAACGCAAACCACAAGGACGAACGGTGTAATTTACTCTTTTATTAATGTATTAAGTTTAGTGTTGTTGTATATGTCTACACTAGTTATAATGCCCGCGCACGCGCGGGTTTTTTAAAATTTTTTGAATCATATTTTTTTATTTATTAAAAAACAAATAATTTAATCTTTGTTTTGTTTGATTTATGATGTTTAATTATAGTTTTTTATTATTAAAGATAATTATTTAAAAATTTTAATCCTATTATTAATTGCATCTTATCTATATTTTCTGTATTTATCTTCTACTTGTTTTTTGGATAAATATAAATTGTTACCTAATAAGAAAATAATCTTTTTTTTAAATAAAATCATTACAAGGAATGAATTGATTTTTTTGAAATAAAAAATTCCCGATAGGGGTTTTATTTTATTATATAAAAGATATATGAGTACTGTATGTGGTTGTTGCGTGGTCTGCAGACATATGCATGTCATTATGATTCATCATAGAGTATGGGTATATGTGATAATGGTTTCGATCACTTACTGATTCATCTTTCTCAGAGCTACTATTAACGCTTTTGTATGAAGAAGCCCTGGAAACGGACGGAGATTGGTGATTTGTTCCTGTAATTGAGAGTTTCATAGACTTGGCAGTATGTATTGCAGTATTCATAATTTCTACTGCACTGGAACCATCCATTTGTGGTGATGGAAGCTGCTGCATTTCGAGGTCCATGGTGTCATGAACCTCTTGCATCCTTGAAGCTTTTCAGTAAGAATCTAATTAACTGCATTGAATAATAATATACAAATTAAGTTACTTTATATACCCATTTTTTTGGCAAGTCGCAAGTATGAGATTATTTTTATTTATGAAATGGTTTGAAGAAAAGTATCGCAAACTGGAACGTGAATTTTTTGGCATTTGGTAAAATATTCTCAATTCAAGCGGAAAAAAACTGACAAATTTGCATAAACGTGAATTTTTTTGGCATTTTGAGAAAAACGGGCAAGAAAATGGGTAGTTTTGTGATTTAACGGTTAAGTAGTATTAACAAGTAACAACTAATGCCTAGTACGTCATGGTAGGACGTCAAGGGTTGGATATATACCTGAAATGATGGCCGACAACAGTTGATCGGAAGACCAGAACTTCTCTGATTTACACTTGAGAAAATGATGGACTATAGAGAATGTCTGCAATGCTATGTTGTAGCAAAGATGTGAAGATGTATAGTGTAAAGAGAAATTTACAGGCAATGCAATGAAGAGTGTTAACGTACCCACACGCGGATTGTTGCATGCTTATTGTTACTTTAAATTTCCATGCATATTCATTTATCAAATATTTCCAAAAAAGAAAAATTGGAATGTATTAATTTTTATTTACGTGTACTAAAAAATCTTTATATGTCCATTTGGTTCTGTTTGTTTAGTAAGAGGCTCTGAATCTGAATCTAATTCGCACATCTGAATCTGAATATGCGGTAGAAAAGTCTGAATCTGATTTCAATCTTAATCTGAATAAGTGGTTGAGAAATATGAATCTGACTCAAACAAAATTGCTTATTTTTGTAAAAATGTCTAGATATGTTAAACTATTAATTAGTTTTTATAATTTAAATCTAAAGCGATTGCATTCGCACAAGAAATAAACTTTATTAAATATAAATATATTTTTCTTTATCATATAATCAATTTAAAAGTTAAAAGTATTTTAAACAAAACGTGCAATCTAATGTTTATTTGACAAAAATAAACATGTCGCGTTATAGTTGAGATATATGCGTCAAAAACCAAACCTTTCAATTTGAACAAAATATAAATTGTAGCATGCATTCTTTATCTAATAAAACATATGCAATGATTTTATTTATTACTTTCTAATACGAAAGAAAAAAGTGAAAAAGACAAAAGATACAAAGAAATTAACAATAAAACACCAAAATAAAAAATTATAACAAAATTGAAATATATATATATATAGGTGTTAAGACACCCCTACACATCTAGTTCAACAAGATGCTTTTGCCTCTTACTGCCTCTTAATTATCAGGAAAAAAACAAATGCTCTTAACACTGGTTAGCTCTTACCGGCTCTGAATGACATGAAAAAAGCAAACACTCTTAATGACTCAAATATCTGACCGCGTCTAAATGAGTCAGATTAAAATAGTGTTAAAAGACATTTTTTGAAAAAACAAACACCACCAACTTGACTGTGGACTCTGGTTTATTCTTAAAGAACTTGAAAGACATAGTAACATTTTTAGTAAACTAACTTTTCAATTTCTTTTTGAAGATGTTACAGTAACGTAAATTAATAGTAAGAATAACTAAGATAACTTAAATACTTCTAATGTAAAATGTATTTTCATAAAAGTAAGTTATCTTAGTTTATATCACAATACAAGCAAGAAGCAACAAGCCACACAAACCTAAATACAATGCAAGTATAAATGTAAAGAAATAAATGCAAAAATGAAATGTAAAGAGATAAGTAGAAAACGCAAACCGGACACAAAGATTTATAGTGGTTCGGTCACGAAGCTCCTTTTCGACCTACTCCACTCCCCGAGTGCCACACTCGGGAGTTACTTCACTATCAACAAGCTCCCTTTAGGCGGAGAAACCACACAACGTCGCTTACACCGATTTACGATACTAAGCTAAATGTCGAGTTCTAATCTTGGCTAGAACCAATCCACACAACACAACACTACGCGGACTTACACCTCGTCTGGTTCTACACACTACACTACACGGACTTACACCTTGTCCGGATCTAACTATATACAAGAATGGAGATGGAGAGAGAAGAGAATCGTAACAACGGTTACGTGTGTAATGCCTAATCTAAACTAACCCATAATCTATGTATGTGTTTTTGAATGATGGAATTGGCAAGTAAGAAGTGGTGAAATGCTTGGGTGTTTATAGGCTTGAGATTTTGGATAAAAGAGTGAACCTACCAATGGGTAATACCATGCATGCACCCAGAGACGGAGCTAGGATTTCTTATTAAGGGGGGCCTATTTTTTTTTTCCCCGCTCGTCACATACAATTTTTCATTTTAGAAACTTGTTAATAACATAGAGTTACACGATAGATTGTCATCTACTTATTCATAAAAGAAAAAAGAAAAAATTAAAAAGGGTAAATTTAAAAGTAAATGTAGTACAGTAGATAAATAAAGTAGATACTTTTTATTACCCACTGACACACCTTTAATCCCCACTTCCCCATATTTCCACTTGCACATTTACTTTATAATATTCACACTTCTCAAATCTCTAATTTCTTCCATAGTTTCTGGCAAAAAAACCAACGGAAACTGCTCTTCGCCATTAAAGAGGTGGGCTAGTCAGACCTGTTTGGGGGGGGGGGGGGGGGGGGGGGAGCACCCTCCAGCCCCCCCCCCCCCCAACTGGCTCCGTCCTGCATGCACCAAAGTTCAAATTTCAAATTTTGAATTTGCCTTTTTCCCGCCCAAATTCAAAATTCAAAATTTGAATTTGCTTTTTTCCCTTCATGTTCTAGAAGCTTCTAGAAGCATTGTTGGGTCTTGATGGGCCTTGTTGGGCTGGTCACTATTGGGCTCCAATGGACTTGTTTGTTTGCTTGGCCCGGTCAAATTAGCTAAGTCCATATGTTGTAGAAGTCTTGAGATGTTGAGATGAGTTGACGAATGTATGCTTGGCCTAATCCAATTATCTAAGTCATATGTGTAAGAGTCTTGAGATGATGATTCGTAGTTACGAGTGACTTGTGCATTTTACGTTTTGTATTACAAGTTACAAGTTTGTCATTATGAAAACCTAAGAAACCGTCTAGTATAAATATCGTAATATTTGCACTAACAATTTTACTAAAATTATTACACTTTTTAACTATCATTCAAAAAACCTCAATCATTTCATAGAATATGTGATCAAGTCCCTCGAGTATTTTTGGGTTGAAACTTTTGGTTTGGTCCTATTAAAGTGCGTCCACTAACTAAAAGATTGTAGGTTTAAGTCTTTTTTATTTATTTATTTATTTTATTTTATTTTTCTTGAGATTTTTGTGAGATTCAATGAAACGGGTAGTTATAAATATGAAAAATTTACCATTTAGAAAATCAAACTTTTACTGGTTGCGATTTTGGTATTGAAAAGGTATCAAAGACTATTATTTGTGACTAGTTAAGTCCTTAAACTTCTCGTTGATTTATCATTTACATCTCTCATATTACAACAAAACATACTAAATCCTGCCAGAGCGGGGTATGAATGAGGTGAAATGTAGATAGATCATACCCCTATTTCGGGATAAACCCGAAAATAGGGAGACTACTTCCAGGGAGACTTCTGACAAATATATGTGTTCAGGTGTGCTCAAAAATACATGCAATGAGTGAAAAGAGTGAAATAACAAGGAAAAGGAATTTTATAACGACAAAAGACAGAAATAAAGCAAGCAAACACAACAATAGATCAAAAAAACCAACATAATAATCTAAAGAGGAAAAAAAGCAAAAGGACATACAAGCAAAAACCGCAAGAACACATCAAAGTATGTAGAAAGCGCAAACAGAGACAAAAAGGGACACAAGCAAAAAGGATAAAAGCATACCATCAAAACGCAAAACAAGCAGGAGCTCAAAACATAAAAATCTACATCCCTCACATTCATATACCATAACTACGAGAAAACATACTTTTTCAAAAACGTGCAAAATGAGAACTTGAAAGTTACTAATTTATCATTGATTAAAAAAAGTAATAGCATCTACTATTAAACTAATAGTTTATATATGTTTAAATCATCAAATTTTTATCATTTTTCGGTTTAACCCATAATTTTTCTCTTGCGGGTGACTACAATTAAACCTTTAAGAGTTGCATTAAAAGTCACGCAAGTTCATAAGTATAACTATTTTTGTTATACACAGCCCCCTATGCGTAGGTGCTTGGCCAATATATTTAAAAATTGAGGGACTGAAAAAGCCTTTACTGACTTCCACAATTATATCAACAAACCGTAAAAGATTAAAACTTTAAGAGGTGAATTGCATTTTTACACAATTATATGCATGTGTTTTTTTGATAATAAACCTACTATTTTCAAGTGCAAAGGCGTATAAATTTCAATATAGTTACATTCTTTCGTAACTTTTGACCATATACATTTTTTTTACTAACCGGTTAAAACTTTAAATTACTAGGAGCTCAGGTGTCATGGTTTGTCAAAGACATGCCATGACCTACTTTTTGTTGTCACGTCAATTTTTGTGTCATAACACAACATTTACATTTACACCACTAAAATACTCTCCCTCGTAACATTAAGTACTCTCCCTCGTAACATTAAGGTCGTTCTTAGAATCCGCCACTCAAAAAAGGCATGTCAAATCCATAAATCATATTATGCAACAGCTTCAAGCATTATAGTTTGGATATTCTTTTCACCTTTTGAGAATTGCCCGTGCCATGACTTTAGACATTTTGTCCATTCCCAATGCATACATGAATGCTTCCAAGCATAATCGAAAACCTATGAATCGCTTAGTGTTTTGTATATGAATTTTGGATGTCTTTCAAAATTTGGTTTCCTTAAATATTGTGACACGTATAAATCATGAAAGCACACAGTAAAAAAAATGACACAATCTCGTGCCGCATGTTCACCCATTTGTGAATATTCGTCAAATGCATCTGGTACTGTGTCGTTTGCCAATTGACGTACTACAAAAATGCATTTCATAATAACACAAATTATTTTGGCTCATAGCATCGGGTCAGACTTTAAAGAATTTAAAATGAGGGGCAAAAGATCATATTATAAGAAGATATACCTTCGACTATTTTTAAAAATATTTTATTACATATACTATATCTACACCTAAAATACTACTCCCGGTATGTTGGATTGTTGCTATAATAATCGGCCATTAGACTTTCTTCCACAACGTCACATTCACTGAAAATTGGATTTCGTGAACGTGAACTTTCAGCTTCTTGTTGTTCCATCGATTGAAGGCAGTCGTACGCATTCATCGCAAGTAAGTAATCTTCATTGGAACCCTAATCGCCCAAATTAAATATTAAGAGTGAAATAAAAGTGAAAATGTAATTGGGGACCCAATGGTAAAAAAAGTTCAACTCTCGCTATAGCGTACGCCACCATAGTGGCGTCGTCAATCACATTCGCCCTTTGGCGCGGTCCCTGTTGTGATGGCGCACGTCATTGGCCTTTGGCGAGCCCTCGTTCATTACCGCACCCAATTAATATTTTTATGTTGAAAAAAGTAGAAGTGACTTGATTGCAACAATGTTGATATCTGGCTACTATTGGGGGCATTTTCCCTATCTAAAACAACAAATTGATCCCTTATATTTGGAAATGACAAAGTTTAGTACGAGTTTTCTGGACAATCCCCTAAGACATCTATTGAGTCAAGATCAACTCAAGGTCAGGGCCGTCTTATGAATTTATAAAATTTTTGTGGGCTCTGGACGAAATTAAATAATGAAGCATTTCGATAAAAATGTTATATATAAAGTGTCACCATTTATAAGATATAAATGCAATTAGTTAGCTAAATGTTCTAATATGTTTTTTCTTTGTGAAAAATACGCGTACACATGCATATAATTATTAACGGGACAAATTTTGAGGCCCTTAAAAATTTTGGGGCCATGTGCGGTCGCTCACCTTGCACACCCTCAAAGCCGGCCCTGCTCAAGGTTGACCTTGTTTCATTGTTGTTCGCCACCTATGCGGTTAATGCCTCCATGCCTAAGAAACTGGAGCGCGGCTCTGGTCGATAATTCCCTAACCAGGAAGTTCATATATACTATGGCCTATTTCAATTAACCGCCAAAATTTCCTTTTGCAGTACCACTAACATACCAGTAATCCCTATAGAAAACCAGCGCGTAATACACACCAGGGCCAAGTCTCATCTGGTATCTAAATAGATCACCCCAGCAGCTATTGCAACTGATCAGGTTACCAAATATGGCAGTCAGAATCAGAACACCGCTGCTTTCAATGATCGATAGGACATGAGATGAATCTAATCCTTGCATTGATCAGCATATACACGCCAGCAGCAGATTGAACTTGAAACCAAACAATTCTACATAGAATTAATCGTTATGTTTCCTTTTTTTGAAAGGGATATGCGACAAACCTCAACAACCATAAATCGTTATGTTTCCTATCTGCAAGAAAAAAGTCCCAGCCAATTTGTACATAACACTAACTTCAAAGATGCTAAAGATGGCAATTTGGGAAGAAAGCCATCACCAGAGTCACCTAATTTGATTTTACACCAGTAAGTCCCCTTATATTATTTCACATTGTCACATTTGTCATATGTCTCCAGATCCAAATAACAGATAACCTATGGCATCCAATATAGGACAAATTTTTAGAATGGATTTATTAGACTTGACCTCCAAGATATGTCCCGAGCTATGATGCATGTGAAGTTATACAATTATACAAACTAAAGCATACTACTGAAGACTTCAATTCCAAACCGGAACCGAATATGTGGCTAATTACATGATTATTATTCAAGTGCATGCCTCACTTCATCTTTACACGATAAAATGAACAATTGAATGAGTAGCAAACATTACACAATCACAGGATTCATACCAATTATACTCTAGATTAGTCAAAGCAATTATGTTGAGTTTAAATAAGGTGAATAGTATTAGTGACAAATATAGTGTAGCACTATATTTAGGCTACTTTGGAGATCTAGAGTTGTATAATCGTATATTACGTTGGTTAAAACAGAAGCATATTACTCCAGAATCATATCATTTGCTTCTAAGTAGTAGATCCACAGCTTATGCTAAACTGTACACTAAGCTGTTTACCATATGCACTGTGTTTAAAATTTACACGCGTGAAAAGATTAGAAAACTAAGCTACTTGCCACAGCTATGTCGATGCTAGGCCAACAACATTAAACCCATTCAATACTATATTGATGCAGTCGTTTCTAAACCCATTCAACAGTTTTTTTTTTTTTTTTTTTTTTTTTTTTTTACTAGCAAAAATTGCAATCACAATATGGTAACAACAAATACCATCAATAAACAGAGGCATACATGTACAAGAGGAGAGGTAAATAGCCAGACGTTTTGACTACATATCCTTTACTTGTGAAGTACAAAATACAACTACACCTTGATATACAACAAACTACGAGTACTGCAGACTAACTATATCTAGGCATGTAGCAAATTGTATCAGCATAATAGCATTTAAAGTAATCACTTAAAATTTGATGACATCTAACATTTTTTTTCTTCATGTTAACATGTTTCCAATATTCAAAACAAGAGGAATTCATTATACACAAATAAAGATCTTTAATCTCAACTGACTTTCTTTTGATTTTGACAATAGTCTTACAATTGTTTAACTTGATGTTTCTTTCTGTACATGACTATTATTGGTGTAAATTAAAATCTCTAACCTCAAGTAAGTTTTCAGTGACTTTCATGGGAAAAACAGCCCCTTGATGAATGATTCACATCTATAACATTTGACTGTACTTGTCGATAGTTGGGCTTCAATTTTACATCTTTGCCATGTAATTGCACCAGTCTTGGCTCAGAATGCTAAGTGGATGCCCATCTTATCTTCTTTTACCTTTATAGCGTTTAAAATTCAAAACAAAAAAAATAAAATAATTAATCTATGACCAAAAAAAAGGGTGACAGCAATACATTGCAAATATCTAAGGTTTGTCTAGCAATTACGAGAAACGTGGTTTTGAGAAAGTAAAATCCAACAGAAAATTTCACAGAGCAAAAAAAAGAGATAGATTACTAACCTTTAAAGAGAAGAGGAGAATGACAAACACTCTCAAATTGCAGTATCATCTGAAGTCTGTTTAATCCGCAGGTTAGCCTCTTAATCTATCAAAAATCAAACTAAAATTACATTTTAATCACCTTAAGAACAAAAAATACATAGTCCTTTACAATTACAAAACCACTCACAATCTTTGGTGCTTCTTTAAATAGACTGATAGATATCCAGAATACTATGCCTTCATGGATTTCAGATTGATCAGTGTATCTTCAAATCAGTTCATGGATATTACTCCAATCAAGTACTGCAGAAAAATCAACCAAATCTTCAAAAGTTGGATCCTTAAAGTGGATCGGTTTTCAAGCTCCATATCCAACAGTAAATGTGATACATCCCAACAGTCCAGCAAAACAAGATTCTCATCTTGTTTAAAATTCTATCACTCGTGCAATTACGTCTCAAATACACAAAGCTATCTATAAATGGTCAACCTCTTTAACAAAACTAGAGACCAATATATACCATGTTACATCATTAGGTACAAAGCCTTTAGCAACACCTCTATTTAGTAGCAAATAAGCATCATCAAGCATGCTTTCTTTACAATACGAAAATAATAAAGTATTATAAGTGATCACATTAGGACTCATGCCTTTAGACTGCAAGTTTTCAAACAAATTCATGGCTTCTTGAACATTACCTATTTTGCATAACCCGTTGATCAAACTATTATAAGTTACAATATCAGGAATCATTCCTAAATGCACCATATCTCTCAAGAAACCAAAAGCTTCTTGCACTTTACCGAATCTACACAAACCATTGATCAAAAGATTGCAAGAAACAGTACTCGGGTTCAAACCCTTTTCCACCATCTCCTCAAACAACCCCCATGCTTTTTCGACTGCTCCGTCTCTGCATAATGCTTTTATTAGACCATTATAAGTAATTTCATCAAGTGGGCATCCTCTAAATAGCATCTCGTTAACAAGCTTAAAAGCTTCAGGAATGGCGCCTCTCTTGAGGAAAGCATGGATCAAAGTATTGTAAGTTACGGTATCTGCAACAACACCCTCCAACACCATATCTTGAAACAATTTCAATGCATCTTCCATCTCATCAACGTCACACAACCCAAAAATTAACGAATTAAAAGTGAAAATGTCTGGTTTGCATCCCTGAACACGCATGTCGTTAAACATGTTTAGAGCTTCAGCGACGTTCTCAACCTTACATAAAGCATGTATGATGGAATTGTATCCCACTGTGTTTAAATTGAGCCCCTTTTGAGTCATTTCGTGCATGACCTCACTGGCTTCCCCTAATCTACCTTTCTTGCAAAACCCATCAATTAAGATCGTGTAAGAGATCGTGTCAGGTTCACACCCTTTTAACGTCATTTCCTTCAGCAGGTCACGAGCCGAAACCAAACGGTCATTTTTACAAAGACCACGAATGAGAGTATTATACGTATGAATATCAGGCTGATAACCATTTCTCAACATGTTATCATTCAAAACTGCTTTCGCTTCATCAAACTGACCTTTCATCACAAACCCGTTAATCAACATATTAAACATGACACTATTCGGTTCAGGCACCTTACTTAACAAAGCCTTTGCTTCCTCAACTTGTTTTGTTGTACACAACCCATGAATCAAAACCCCATAAGTCAAAGCATTCGGCGCAAAACCACGAAGAAGCATCCTATCAACCAATTTCGCAGCCTCGTGAATCCGCTTAGCCCTACAAAGACCATGAATAACATCATTAAAAGTCTCGACATCCGGCATACATCCCATCAATATCATCTGCTCCAAAAGCTTCAGCGCCTCATCCACTCTATCCCCTTTACACAACGCGTGCATCAGCGTCTGATAAACCACCGCATTCGGCACACACCCATGCTTCGTCATATCTCTCAACAACCCACAAGCCGAATCAACTTCATTAACAGAACAAAGCCCTTTCATCACAATAGCAAAACTAAACACATCCGGCGCAACACCAATCCTCACCATCTCATAAAACACATTACGCGCAACTTCCGCACAACCACCTTCCACCAACACATCCAAAACCGTATTATAAACCTTACACGTCGCCCCACACTCAAACACATCCCTCATTTCCAAAAGCAACCTAGTAGCTTGACCAGGCAAACCCGCTTTCTGATAATGCCGCATAATCATAACAAACAACGTCTCCTTAAAAACAACACCCTCATCCCTCATTTGCAACAACAACCTATCTATAACCTTAAACTCACGACACGAACCAAGCTTATCAATCAAAACATAATAAACATCAAATGTGTGACAATACCCTTTTTGGGTATTCGCCCAATCGAATAACTCGACTAATATCGACACATTTAACGGCAACTTAAGCAGCTTATATAACTGAACAGGGGTGATCTTATTAAGTGATTCTTTTAGCTTTTCGATATCGAATGGTTTTAGTAATTTGACCCAATCAGTTTCTGTATCAGATTCTGGACATGTTTTGTTAATTGAAGTACAGTATGAATGAGTTATGGTTTTTTTATAAAATTTGAGGGTTTTGAGCAAATGGGTTGGTTTTTTTAGCATAGTTTTGAATTTTAAAGATTGAAGGTTACCAAATGTGAAATGGGTTTTGCATCCATAATCTGGTGATGATGTTTTGGTGGGTGACTGGGTGTTGCTTGAGCTTCAGGAACAGATGCTGTGGTTTGTTGTGTGAGTCAAGAATTAGGGCTTAACATTTCAAGTGAATAGTCAAATAGATGACTATGGTAAAAAGAGAAAAGAAAAAGTCAATGGTACAAGTGTTTTTCAAATACAAGTACTTTTTCCAGAGAATGATTTAGGTTATTGCCGGAAATCACAATATGAAAAAATGTATGATTTTTATATTTGGATGACAAAATATGATATGAAAAAATGAATAGATATTTGAAATTTGTAGGGGAAAAAAGAGGATTCACGGAATGAATTTCATAGACACCAAACCGGTGGGTAATGATTCTATAACTATGATATACCCATTTTATTCATGGGTCTACTTAACAAACGCAATTAATCACTATAAAACCCATAACTCCATTCTCATATACCCATACCAAACGCACCCTTAAAGTTAACAAGGATATTTTTACCCGCGTTTTGTTGCGAGATGTGGGGTTAATCCATGGACCGTTGTTTGTGTAATCGCATGTAATGATATGGATGATTTTACAATTTTGGGGACAGCCTCTAATTTTTGTTACACGAACAATCAATAGATTAATGCAAGGACTGTTTTTGTAACTGTAAGTAAATGTCAAAACTTTTTTCAATTTTCAAGGATTAATTTTGCAACACAAGTAAACAGCAGAGACTATTTTTGTCATTTTCCTTTGCAATATACGGTTTGATGAACAATAATTGCCTCCCGACAATTGTCCATATCTAAAAAGGTATCTTGCAAATATCGTTCTTGAGGTTTGGCCAAATTGCAGGCGTAGTCCTTACCATTTCAAAAATGCAAACATTATCTCTATAGAGAACTTTCGAGTGTAATTTTCGTCCCTAGCTATAATTAAATGACAAGATCTTTGTCTGCAGGTTTGGGGCATTTCTATCATTTCATTTCGGTTAGGACGAAAATTGCACTCAAAAGTTCCTACAAGGACGGTGTCTGAAATTTCGAAATGATAGGGATTACGTCTGCAATTTGGCCAAACATGAGGGAGGACTTTTGCAACTTACTCTATTTAAAATTAAAATTTTTAAGGGCCCGTTTGGTTCGTAGATAGGTTTAAGATTAAGATTTAGATTTATATTTGGATTTGTATTAGGTTTTGGATATGATGTTAGAGAGTGAAATAAAAAATATAATAAAATAAAAGAGTTTTATAAAATATTATTTCCTTTTTAAATAGATTTTTATAATTAAAATTATGGGCAATTTCATTCATATCCTTGCAAAATTCAAAAATTTCATATATATCCTTTGAATGCATTAAATGCATTGTGCTTTATGCATTAAAAACTAGTAAAAAAGATATATATGAAATTTTTGAAATTTTCAAGGATATACATGAAATTTTCTCTTAAAATTAATATTATCTATAAGAAAATAAGATACAAAAGATAAGAAAATAAGATACAAAAGAGATAATATGTGGTTATAATGAAATTGTGGCCCATTTGACAAAAGAAGACAGACATATGACAATCTAATACCACCACTTCCTCTATGATTTCTCTACGCCTAATATTTGGCAACCAAAGCCAATCTTTGGGCCCATAAAAATAAACCAAACAACCAAATTCTACTCTCACTCCTAACCCAATGGTCAAAACTCACTAACCAAACGCATCCTAACATTGTTGGAGACCGATTTGAGTGCTTTTATCATAACAAAGTTGTCAATAAAGAGCATAGGGGTTTAATAATTGATACTCTCGATTTGCTTTAAAATACTTGTATTTTCATAAAGAAAAAAAACACAATTTATAAAAGCACAATTACTACTTTACTTTTTAGCATTTTATTTAAAATGAGTTTTATTTATAACTAATTAACTAAACGTTCTTTTATATTTGTAATAATAACTTTAAGTAAGGTAATATGATAAACCCAATCAAATTTCTCTATTAATTTTTAGTAGTGGGCAGTTAATTTAAAATATAGTGGATAAATAATTTGAGATAGATGGAATTTTTTTATTTATTTATTATTATTATTATTTTTTTGGTCTCGTCTTAGCATTATATTTTTACTTCATGTACTAATTTGATCATCTGTTTGCCATTATTTCCAGTTGATAATAGGTTCTGTGGGTTTAAAATTGATTGAGACGATGATGAAATGATGAATATAGCGAGACCATAAAAACCGACTTGTGTTAGTATATTGATCATACTTATGTCATTGTTTGATATGATTCAAGAGTAGGGATGAGCAAAAGAACCAAAGAACCGGAACCGGACCGAGAACCAGACCGGAACCATGAAGAACCGAACTGGAACCAGAACCAATGGTTCCAGTTCCGGTTCTTGATTTTGAGATTTTTTTGTTCTTGGTTCGGTTCGGATCGGTTCTCGGTTCTCGGTTCTGGAACCAAATATCCAATAATTATAAAAATATGTAATTTTTTTTACTTCTTATCAAAATATTAATCAAATCCTACGTATCATAAAAAAAAACCCTACCAGCCATCAAGCCAAACACTCTAAACCCTAATCTTTAATTTACTGAAACATCAACAAATTAATAATTAATCTAAACCTAATAACATCCGAAGATCATTCATCATTATCAAAACAATGAAAGTAAGTTTATTTTTTATTTTTATTTGCATTCAATTAGCTTTTACATGTTCATCATGCTAAAATTTGCTAGCACTTTTACTCATACATAGTTTATTATCTATCATCATCACATAGCCACATGATCATCACGTAGCACTTTTAGTTTTATTAATATTTTGCCTAACAAATTGTTGTTGAATAACTCCTTATGTGTCATATTATAACTCCTTATGTGTCATACTAAAAGTGCTAGTATTAGTATTAGTATCGCTTATACTTATGGCAAGAACAAAGGGGGGGGGGGGGGGGGGGGGAGGGGGGGGGGGGGGGTTATAGCCTTGAAAGGAGGTTAGTTTACAAGACTTACTTAGAAGAGACAAAGAGAAACAAACTGTGAAACTCTAAACGGTCTTAGTTATTTTGATGGACAAAGTTTTAATTTATTTTATTTTGTTTTTCGGATTGTTATGCATTATTGTTTTGTTAAAAATATGAACAAGCGAAAGTAACTATAGATGATTTATTATTTGAGTTTATGGTTTAGTTGTTAATTGTTATTTGCTTAAATGTAAATAGTTGCAAGTTCTTAAAAAGTTTATAGGAGCTGCTTTTCTATTAATTTTTTATTAGCTTAATAGAAAAGCGGTTCCTATACGGATAGATCCAAAAGAACTGGAACCAGAACCGGAACCGGAACCAAAAACTATATTCGGTTCGGTTCTCGGTTCCCACTTTTTAGAAAAATCGGTTCTCGGATCCACCGGTTCCAGAACCATGCTCATGAGCCCATCCCTATTCAAGAGGGTTAATACTCTTTTGCTATCAGAATTTCGTTACATACAAGAGCTTAGTTACTATGGAAGACAAATATTCAAATAAATGATCTGTTTAGAATGTTAAAAGAATTGTCCTAACTTGTTGTTTGCTCGCATTTGACTCACACTCCCACCATTCACATTTTGAAATTTGACAGGATTTGTTAAGATGGTGTTTCATTTTGATTACCATAGTTGTTAAACTTTAATCTTCTTCCTTTTGTAGAACTGCACGTTGCGGTTGCAAGTCGCCCAACACATACACACAAATACATATACGCATGTTGGAATTATATTTTTAGAAAAAGGAAAAAAAACACAGAGACAATACTCGCCTTGGGGATAAGCATATACAGTGTCATCGGCTCATGGGAGTCATGCCCTTGTGCCATAGGTGCCAAGTTCTACCTATGGCGTGCCCTCACCGGGTACTCTAAACCTTTTCTATTTTTCCTATAACTAATTAAAAAAAAAAATTGACTTTTAACTTGGTTATATTTCAAAAACCTCCCTAACGACCCATATTTGCAATTTCGCCTCACATGATGTTAGATGACGTGTCAAATAATAAAATCAGTTTAGATATGTTAAAAAGATTAAAAGAATGTATATAAACTGTCTAAGCCATCTTAAATTGTTCTAATTATGAATTTATGAAAAATCTAAGTTATTAAGGGGCCGTTTGATTTGTTACTAGGAATCACAATAGGGGCCGCAGAATTTGTAAGTAATGAATCTATGGTATGAGGAATCACTATTACGATTGTTTATATTTTGATGACAAAATATGGTATGAAAAAATTGTATAGATATTTGAATTTTGTGATGGAAAAGAAAGGGCCCGCAGAATTTGTGAGTAATGAATCTATGGCTAAAATATATGATATATGAACATAAATAGATAAATAAACATAAACGAACTTTAATGAACGCTTAATCGGATGTTCACGGACATAAATGAACGAACGAGACTTTTGTTCATGTTCGTTCATTTAACTAAACGAACATAAAATATTGTTCATGTTCGTTCATTTAATAAACGAACAAACATAAACGAACTTTTTACCGAACGGTTCATGAAATGTTCACTGAACGTTCAGTTTGTTTACAGCCCTATGCTCATCCCTATTCAAGAGGGTTAATATTCTTTTGCTATCAGAATTTCGTTACATACAAGAGCTTAGTTACTATGGAAGACAAATATTCAAATAAATGATCTGTTTAGAATGTTACAAGAATTATCCTAACTTGTTGTTTGCTCGCATTTGACTCACACTCCCACCATTCACATTTTGAAATTTGACAGGATTTGTTAAGATGGTGTTTCATTTTGATTACCATAGTTGTTAAACTTTAATCTTCTTCCTTTTGTAGAACTGCACGTTGCGGTTGCAAGTCGCCCAACACATACACACAAATACATATACGCATGTTGGAATTATATTTTTAGAAAAAGGAAAAAGAAAACACAGAGACAATACTCGCCTTGGGGATAAGCATATACAGTGTCATCGGCTCATGGGAGTCATGCCCTTGTGCCATAGGTGCCAAGTTCTACCTATGGTGTGCCCTCACCGGGTACTCTAAACCTTTTCTATTTTTCCTATAACTAATTAAAAAAAAAAATTGACTTTTAACTTGTTTATATTTCAAAAACCTCCCTAACGACCCATATTTGCAATTTCGCCTCACATGATGTTAGATGACGTGTCAAATAATAAAATCAGTTTAGATATGTTAAAAAGATTAAAAGAATGTATATAAACTGTCTAAGCCATCTTAAATTGTTCTAATTATGAAAAATCTAAGTTATTAAGGGGCCGTTTGATTTGTTACTAGGAATCACAATAGGTATCGGATTTGGTATGAGGAATCACTATTACGATTGTTTAGGTTTTGATGACAATATATGGTATGAAAAAATTGTATAGATATTTGAATTTTGTGATGGAAAAGAAAGGGCCCGCAGAATTTGTGAGTAATGAATCTATGGCTATAATATACTCATTTCATTCATGGGCCCACTAAGCAAACACTTTTAATCACTATGAAACCCATAACCCCATTCCCATATCCCCATACCAAACGCACCCTAACATTACAAAATAGCTAAAAAAATTTACATCAAAGATTAGCAGGTTAGCTTGACCGATGTAAACTAGTTTTACCCTGTTACTCAACGTGTTATCATAATCAAACTTTGAAACAACATTCGAAACAAAGAACACCCAGAACTTCAAGCTAACATCAATTTTATATAAACTACATTAGTTACACAATAATTGTAAGGCATCCTACATAAGGGTGGGTGAATTGGGTCAAAGATGCATTAATACCATAGTTTTGAAGGAACAACAGGACGTGAAGACCTGTGAAAATGTGCCACACCGAAGCTTGTGTGTTTGAAGAACAGTTCTTGCAGCCTCTTTGACTACTTGTCCACTCGCATAATGATTCGACAAACTGGCATATATACATCTGCTCCAGCAACTAATTCTCTCTTAGTTTCCTCCGTCTTTCATAAGGTAAACGAGGCAGGCTTCCCACAAAGCTCACATCGTGCCTTTAACTTAGTCACAGAATCAGCAATTGGTATTATATCAAGCACTCCAAAGCTCCATCTGCAAATGGTATTTATTCAGTTGTCATATTACAATTGTATGACTGCAACAAAATGGGCAGGTTGGACTGACCCGCAAGCACTATTCTCTTTGATTTTGTTGAGTTGTACCATATAGAAAACTATATACTGTTACTATTGCATTTAATTCCAAAATAAAACAATTTAAAAGGTTTTATCCCTTTTAAATACACTTCAAGTGACTTTGGACCCATTTTAGCTATGACATTTTAGAATACCATTTGACCAGTAGAGACGAAGTATAACCTTAATCGTCCAGTTTACCCATATACAATTAGTTTACACTTTAATTGTGTTTAAAGTCTCGTTCTTGTATTTTCTGGGTTCATACTCCAATTTTATATAGGAAGGGCCTGTTAACACACCACATGAAAGTTGCAGCCTAAAAATTATGATCGGAGCCTAAAAGTTATGTATTACCTTAAATAATCACCATCTAAGCCAGCAACAATTACAGTTTTACCATCATGGTCAGCAGGATTGATGCAGAAATCATACAGGTCTTCGAAAAACTGAACTTCATCAATTCCAATCACCTCAAGCTATTAATACAAAAAAGCAACATGATATAAAAAAAATGTCACTAAATTGTATACACCAACCAAAAGACTTGACAATATGAGGTAGAAAAGTCTTATGTTATATAACCTTGATATGAGCTAATGATAACAGACCTATAAATTTTCAATGGCACATCATAGTCTTCAGGCAACGGACACTTGCAAATTAGGACATGATAAATAGTTAAATATAGAGCAAAAAGTATTTCTAAAAGGCTGCAGTCCTTGATGTTACAAGACGGCGAGAAAAATAGCCACACCATTCCTAAATTTTTTTTGAATGGCGGCATATAATAAAACTACAAAAGCTAGAAAACGAAACAATTACAATGAGAAAGTATCATCTATAGGATTTCCTAACCAACATATCCAACTTATTCTAGACTTAGGATTTCTAGATGAAATCCATAAAAATGATTGGTGAACAATAGAATCCCAATATTTGCCTTTTTAGGTTTAACCACCGAAAAAATCAAAGCATTACGGAAGTTTCAAATCGCCCACATCATAGTAGCCACAATCCCTTCAAGAATGAACATCGCTTTCTTTGAATTGTGGCTAGAATCTAACCACGAAAACCACTCCACAATATTAGATATCTCCGAAATATCTAATTTATACCATCTCGCCAAAAGAGCCTAAATATCTTGTGCCGTATCACACGAGAAAAAAGGTGATCAATACACTCTACATGCTCACTACAAATGGGGCAAAGAAGAGAAGCAACATCAATATCTTTACGATCCATGTTCACCAACGTTGGGAGCTTATTAAGACCCAACCTCCACATAAACACGTTAACTTTTATGGGGACACATCGAGGCCATCTAGTAGTCGTGTGCCCACCGGTTAACACTTGCTCATCAATATACTTTTGAGCAGAAGCCACTGGAAAACCAGAATGATCTAAGCCCCATATCCATCCATCACTAGCATCTGACAGCCTCACATCTCGGATGGCCTTTAACAAAGCTGTAAACTGACTCTCCTCAGCACCACCTCTCGGCATTCTCCTGAACTCGATACTCCAATCCGAGCAATTAAGACGTTGAGCAACTACACATTGTTTATTCCCATCTAAAGCATAAACACGGGGAAACAACACTTTTAAAGGCCTATCCCCACACCACTGATCGTCCCAAAACCTGATGTTAAACCCATTTCCAACCTTCCGTTTAACAGCAGATAGCATATCAATGCCTTTCTATTGAATTTGATGAACCATGTGTATGATAGCATTCCAAGGGCTTTGAGAAGATTTAGCAATCCTCCCACTACCAATACCTCCATCAATCCCATGAATCCCTTTGATCACCTTAATCCAAAGATCATTAGGACTACAACGAAACCTCCAAATCCACTTGAATAACAAAGCCGCGTTGAAAGCATAAATACTTCCAATACGTAGACCTCCCATCGCCTTACTAGCTAAACATGTAGACCATTTAACCCAAGTAACCTTTTTTTCACCCAAGTCTCCTCCTATAAAAAATCTGTTTCGAATGGATTCGAGTTGTTTCTGCACAGTCGAAGGCATCAAGTACAGAGACATGTAGTACGTTGGGAGATTACCCATAACAGCTTTTATTAAAGACAAGCGCCCGCCTACCGATAGCAATCTAGCTTTCCATTGAGCGAGCTTAGAATTGAACTTCTCAAAAATACGCTTCTAGTTTTCAACTCGCCCCATATTACAACCAACAGGCACACCTAGATACATCATAGGTAACTTTGAAACCCCACATCCAAGAACCTTAGCCATATCAGAAACATTCGCATCAGGAACGCTAACACATAGAAGTTTACTTTTGTGAACATTAATTTTTAGACCAGACACCATGAAAAAACATCTAAGCATGCATATCAAGTTGTACGCGTTCGAATGGGACCATTCACCTATAAAGATGGCATCATCTGCATATAAAAGATGAGAAATAATAATGTTATCTTGACCAATGGAAGCACCTTTGAACATGCCCGTATTCACAGCCTTACGAATAGTAGCATTTAACCCTTCCATGGCAAGAATAAATAAAAAAGGAGACAATGGATCCCCTTGTCTAAGCCCCTTAAACATCTCGAACTCTGTAATAGGCGATCCATTCACCAAAATGGAAGTACAGGAATTCTTTAAGCACCCAGAAATCCATGTACGCCATTTGAAACCAAAACCAATCTTCTCCATAACCGCATCGAGGTAATCCCATCTCAAGGAATCATAAGCATTCTCAAAATCAACTTTAAAAACCATAAGATCTTTTTTTCTTTTCAGATACCATGCTATACATTCGTTCAAAATTAATGGACCATCGAGAATATTCCTTCCTTTAATGAAAGCAGATTGTTCGACACCCACAACGCTCCCAATAACCTTACTAAGCCTATTAGCTAATAATTTACTAACAATTTTATATTGGCAACCTATTAAACTAATAGGCCTAAAATCTAAAACAAAACTCGCATTACCAACTTTAGGAATCAATGCTATAAAAGAAGAATTACAGCCTTTTGGAAAACTAGCCGATTGAAAAAATTCACGAACTAACCTCACAACATCAGAATTAATGACTTCCCAGAAAGTTTTAAAAAACTTAAAAGTAAATCCATCCGGACCCGGAGCTCGATCCCCACCACAATCCAAAACAACCCTCTTTATTTCTTCAATAGAAAAATCACATTCCAATAACTCTCTTTGCTCAATTGATAGCTGATTAAATGACATGTCGCCTAAGGAAGGACGAGCACCACCTGTGAACGAAAACCTGTTACAGAAGTGGTCATAAAATTCTGCTTTAACCTCTGTCGGTTCTTCTATCCAATCACCATTTTTAAATACACCTTTGATTGCAATTTGACACCTCTTTTTCTTTAATGAGCCATGGAAGAAACTAGAGTTTTCAGCACCCTCTATAGCCCACTTGATCTTGGCTTTCTGAGCTAAGTCACTAGCCTCCTTTCTTTCGATATCACCCAGAATTTTCATTGACGCAATCTGACTATTTAAATCTTCTCTAGTAGCAGTACCTTGATCCATTTTGACATCAATACGAGACGAGCAAACTTGATGCTCTTTCCTCAACTTATTATCAGATAAAGTCTTAGAAGCATTCCATGCTCGAATAACTTGCTTAAGATTTTGAAGTTTTTTCTTAAAATAAATCATGCCATTACATTCACTACTTTCATAGTTTTTCCAAGTGTCTACTACCAAATCATGAAACCCTTTTATATCTAACCACGAATGAAAGAAGCGGAATGGAGTGGGACAATAATCAAACACCGATTCTTTAAGCAAAATAGGTCGGTGATCAGGCACACCTTTTTCCAAAACAGTACCTGTGATGTGTGGAAACGCATCATGAAAACCTTGAGTAACCAAGAATCGGTCTAACTTGGTCATCTTCGATGCCCACTTGTCAGTCCAAGTAAAACGAAAACCGCCCAATGGAACATCAAAAAGGTTCAAATTATTAATAAACGCATTAAACACATCCGCTTGCCTCTCTTGAAATACAATACCAAACCGCTCTCCAGACTCTCGAACCTCATTAAAATCCCCCATGACTATGGTCTGCCCATCCCAGTTAGTTATTAACCTCGATATCGAAGTCCATAATTCAATTTTCTCCGCCAAATTTTGAGGCGCATACACCACAACAAACATAATCTTTAACCCATTTTGCACCCAACATCCTTGAACAGCCACATAATTATCGACACTAAAGATTTTTTGTTTCTGAAACACCAGATTATTCCATATACATATAATACCTCCTGATCTACCCCTAGCAGAACTTGACGCAAAATCAAAATTAGTATTCCCCCAAACCTATCTTAAAGACCATAAATCAACACGTACCATTTTAGTCTCCTGTAAAGCTAGGGAATTTACGTTATAAGAATGACATAAACTTCTAACCCATCTCCTTTTATTAACATCTCGAAAACCTTGCACATAAATAGATATTGTATTCATTTATTAACTATTTCATCACCCATATCCGCAATCATTTTAGCGAGCATATCTTGGCATCCCTCCATATTGAAGCCTAGAGCCATGCCAAATTTGATTGTATCTTCCACCTGTTGAGTCATAGAAATTCCACATATTTCTTTGGAGCTTCATTTTCTTTAACTTGTGAGGAATGCAAGGAATTAGATTCATAATACACTGACGCTTCACCTTTATCTTCTTGAGCTACAAGCTTACATGCATCACTAACTTCATTCAGCTTATCACAACCATCAGCTTGAGTAAATCCCGGTGGAAATGTAGGTGTCGTGGACCCCTTCATGTCATTATGATAAACTCCATTTTTTGCAATTAGAGACGCCAAGTCAAAAGGATCACTGTCGTTTTCCTGTTCACATGCATCATCAGTATCCTTTCTTTCCTCTTCTTGAAATTGTTGTTCTTCATCATTTTCTTCAAGTGAGATGTCGCCCACTGATTCATTCTCACATTCATCAACATTGTCTCTTTCATCATTACTATGTCTTCCCACTGATCTTTCCTCCTCAATACCCTCATCACCAAACGCAAAATTTGGCGTCCAACTACATAACTCTCTCACCCGAAAAGCATAAGAAACCCCTTTCACAGTTACTTGAGTATATGCAAAGATCAGAGATGTATGCGAAGACTTGATACACAATCGTATACTGAATCTATTAGAATTATCAGACTTGATACACCATTCCTAAATTAAAAAGAGACAACGGGGAGTGGTGGTTTGATGATGGATTATAGCGGTTGGTTTGTGGTTTAATGATGGGGAGCAGCAGTTAGTGTTGGATGGTGGTCAGAAAATGTGGTCGGAAAATAGAGGAGGAGGTGGGTGGCGGAGGAGGTGTGTGTATTGTGGAAAGAGGAATATCAAAAGTCAAAAGGTATATGTGTAAAAAAAAAAAAAAAAAAAAAAAAAAAAAAAAAAAAAAAAAAAAAAAACCCTACCCTCGAACACGTGTCAACATTTTAGAGTTGTCGCTCAAGATTTTGGGGGCGACCTTCGCCCACGAGGCATTTGAAGAAAATGAAAATTTTTAGGGCACTAGGGGTGAACGAATGATAGTGTAGATAGTGTACTTGTGGAGTATTTCAAAAATTAGCTCTTTAATAAAAGACATATTGTCGTTATAAAATTAAATATTCATTATCTCTCTCAACTCATTGCTCCAATGATAACACATTTTCATCTAAATCGTATTTCTCAAATCTCACATGTTACTTCTCTCGTTCTAAAATATAAGTCCATTTTGACTTTTTCAAAGTCTTTTTATTTCAACTTTGACCTTAATTTTTTTTTTCATGTTATATAATATTTGATGAAAAAAATATACCGATGAAAATGCATTTAAAACACAAGTCCATTTATATATTTTGCATCAAGTACTATATAACAAAAAAAAATAATAATAAAAAAAAATAATTAAGGTCAAAATTAGAATAACAAGATTTTAAAAAAGTCAAAATTGATTTATATTTTAGAGTTAAGTACATTTTTGGTCCTTGTGGTTTGTCGGGTATAACACTTTTAGTCCAATAGTTTCAAAAGTTCCGGATCCTCTCCTAAAATGAAACACCCGTAACGGGTTTGGTCCATTTTTCGTTGACTGCTAGTTTGACTCGTTAAAAAAACATAAAATGACTAAAATACCCTCATCTTAATAATGAAAATAACTAAAACACTCTCCATTTATTATTATTATTATTATTATTATTATTATTATTATTATTATTATTATTATTATTTATTTATTTTTTCTAAAACAAAATCTTCATCAAGATCTAAACACAAGCAGATTTTCAAATGGTCAACGCACAAGCAGGTCTTCAGATTCAAAAATTCATCAACAAGAGACACACACACATTTGACAATTTGATAGGCTGATCAAACACATCAAAAACCCCAAATCATATTCAAACAAGATTTTTTTCATATACAAACAACAACAAAAAAAACGACACAATACATCTTCTTGAACACCACATGCCGCCCCCGTCGTTCCCAGAAGCCACCCCTACTACGATTCTTTGAAACACCCACCTTATTAGATGGATGTTTTTTCTTCAAACACCCACCTTCATCATCAAAACCCACCACCAATCCCCCTCCCTACTGCCACCACCAGGAAACCCTCACCGCCGCTGCCAACCCCTCTCCCTACTGCCACCACTACGAAGCCCTTACCATACTATCATTCTTCCCCACCCACAACCCCTAAACTAACTCCATAACCACTCACTCAAATACCCATCAAACCCCCAAACTTTCGTTGTCTTCTACTTCAGTTAACCTTAGATCTATAGCAAAACTGAATGGCTACGGTGGATGTGATGGTGCCGCTTATATGGGGACGCAATGGTAGTGATGTCACAGATCTAGTCATGTGATGGTGGTGGTGGCGGTCATACTCGTGAAGGATGGTAGTGAAGTAAAACATCAACATCACAAACAACAACCATTTCCTGGTGTGGGTTGTTGTTCGGTTTAAGCATGAAAGAAAGTAAGAAACAAATGGTGAATATGTTAATTTGAGTGTGGTGTGTGACTGATTTTGGAGATATAAGGAAGAAGTTATCTGCTTTTGTTTGGGAGAGATAAAGAAGAATGTGTTTTTGTTGTGTGGTGTGTGGAGTAAAAATGTGTTTTTGTTGTGTTATATATGCGAAAGGACAAAACTACCCTCTTATTTAACGGTCAAACACAGTCAAATTAACGTTGTTAGTAAACTTGGACCAAAAGTGTTACGGGTGTTTCATTTTAGGAGAGGATCCGGAACTTTTGAAACTATTGGACTAAAAGTGTTATACCCGACAAACCACAAGGACCAAAAATGTACTTAACTCTATATTTTAGGATGGAGAGAGTAATTTTCAATATGTTAAGTCATTGGATGAGCAATACTAACCTATTGCTTAACTAAATTATTTTCAAACTTTGCTATAAATGCATCAACTCGCATCTAGTCTCTTATTCAAGATGCTCTAACGAGAAAGCTAACCAATCTCTGTCCATCCTTTATAATCATGTTTTTTCTTTTAGTTACAAGGGTAAGGATTCGGTGACAAGAAATCTTAAAATGAGAAGAATGAGAAATGACTATAATGGCATATTTGAGATGCATCAACTTGAATTAGATGCATCTCTATTCATTTAGATGCATCATAATTAGTTTCGAAAGTGATTTTAAAGTGAAAACGATGCAAAGTAGTACTAGCAACAAATTTGACCCGCAGAGGACGAAAAATACATAGGATTCGTCTAACTTGATGAAATGCATCTAATATATGTATATGCATCTAATTTTTAGCTAGAAAATATATTATGATGCATATCAAGATTAGAGATACATCTAATTCAAATTGATACATCTCTAATGTGTAGCTATAGTTATTTCTCATCCTTTTTATTTTAATAATTCTTCTCATTTGATCCTTACTCTTAGTTACAATAGCAACTTTGAAAATAAATAAATAAATAAAAATTATAATTTGTTAGGAATAAAATCTAATCATATTACCTAGCAATAATATGCTAATAATCTGGGATCATTGACGGTATTTATAGTATACAGTATAATATAAGATCAACACATCAAGTAATAAGCACATGCAAGATTAGTGTAACATCATCAAATCGAGTTCTGCCTCCATTACTAATTAATGTTAAGTATCTACCTTGTTAAACGTTGTATTAAGTTAACGATTATGTCCCAGAAATCATGGAGAAACCCTTGCTTTATGAAATAGATAGGTAACCTCGCGACTTATTTTCTACCGTAAATTACAAGCTAAATGTTATGTCATATATGATACTCCCTCCGTCCTATTTTTATTGTCCACTATTGACTTTTTTAGTCTTCCTTCTTCAACTTTGACCTTAAATATTTTTGTGGGTGTTATATAATATTTTATGCAAAATATATAAATAGATTGGGTTTTAAGTGTACTTTTCAATGATACAATTTTTTCATCAAGTATTATATAATAAAAAATATATATTTATGGTCAAAGTTGAACCAGTTTGACTTTGAAAATTCAAACAGGACAATAATTTTGAGACGGAGGGAGTATATCTTATCGTATTGTCAGTGGTCAGTATGCATTTGGAAGTCTACTCTTGAAAAGAAAATGTAAATGTTATAGTTTATAAGAGCCCGAAATGTACTCTTGTCTAGGGGTGTCCACGGTACTGGAACCTTCCCGAAAGAACCGAGAACAGAAAATATGGAAAAACCAGAAACCGTCCCAAGTTCTTCGGTACGGTTCCGGTACGGTACTCGGTTCCGATACGGGAATTTCGGGTAATTCCCACTAGAACCTAAGTGTTTAAATAGTTTATTTTTTTCGTCGTCGATCATTAATAAAGACATGCTAATAATGCTAAAATAATACAAATGCACACGGTATTTAACTAATGTATATGATTAAATATTGTATACTTAAACAACAACATATATACTTGATTTAGTTATTTAGTATAATGGATTAAATATTGCGCATTATATTGAATAAAAAAACATGAAGTACACCGACACCAACTGACCAACATTTTTATATAATATAACATGCATTCATACTTCCAGCCCATTATACTCGTTAACTACAGATTCGTCATTCGTCACATATTGCATTATATAATTCACTTGATTTTTCTATTACTATAGGTAAGTATCAAATTTATGATAATGATCTCAAGATAAACATATTTTCATGTTGATAAACGATGATGATTATGATCTTTGAATAGATTAAAAGTCTAGGTTTTAATTTTATTATGTGTTTTTAAGTTTTAGATTTTTTATGTTACGATTTAATAATGAGTGATTTTTTGTTATTTTTTATTTATTCATTTATTTATTATTTTTTTCTCCTTAAAATGCTATACACATTACACAATGTCCCAAATAAACCCTATAAAATTTCATATTTTTAAAGTAGTCGGTTCTTTCGGGAAAGTACCGGAACCGGACGGTTCCAACCCAAACCGTCCCGAGAACCTAAACTTTGGAATTTTAGGAACCAAGAACCGTACCATGGTTCTAATATACGGTTCGGTTCCGGTACGGTACCGGTACGATTCCTCGGTTCTTTTGGTTTAGGGTTTAGGGTTTAGGGTTCCGGTACGGTATCGTTGGGTTCTTTTGGTTCCTCGGTTCATTTGGACACCTACTCTTGTCTAAGATATCTACCAGACCATGTTGACATTACCGGTCTTCTGTTTGCTCCTCCTTTTCACCACCGCGCAACGATACGAACCCAACGATCTCATCTTCATTAACTGCGGTTCTTCATCAATGATTTCTTCTAATCACTTCAACCATGGTTGGGCCGGTGATGAAGGTAGCAGATTCTTGCCTTCAGACTACACCGCCACCTCCTTTTCATCCAATACAACTTTCCAGGATCCATCAGTGCCAACAGTCCCTTATTCCACTGCTCGAATAATCAACACTTCTTCATTTACTTACAGATTTCAGCTCTCTGAAGGGCCCAAATTCCTCCGCCTATATTTCTATCCTGCCACATAATATACTCCGGCCTCAACCCAAACCAATCTTTCTTCTCTGTATCGTCCAATGGCTACTCTCTTTTAACAAACTTTAATGCCTTCGCAACAGCCTTGTTTCTCGCAGAGAAGCGTTCCAATGTTGGAATCGATGGTCCCCCTGTTCCCCACTTTGTCAAAGAATTCCTCATCTATGTAAAAGATACATTAAATGTCGTCTTTACACCCGGACCCAACACATATGCCTTCATCAACGGAATTGAAATCGTTTCAATGCCAGATAATTTGTACTTTAATGCTAAGAATCTGAAACCCGTTGCTGGGATGAGTACAATACCCGTTATTAATGACAACACTGCACTTGAAAATGTTTACAGGTTAAACATGGGCGGGGGACAAATAGCGGGTAGCGATGATACAGGTATGTACCGGTCATGGGATCAAGATAATAACTACATATATGGACCAATTGGGTTGGCAACTGCTAATAAGACTCCTATCACTTTTACTAGGGAGACGCCGGTTTATACCGCACCTGAGCCTGTTTATGAAACCCAAAGAAGTATGGGCAATCAGTCTGAGCTGTACAATCTGACATGGATACTTCCAGTTGATTCTGGATTTTATTACATGCTCCGGCTCCATTTGTGCAACATTATACCACAAAAATACACGATCTTCACGGTCTTCATTAATAATCAAACGGCTGAGGAGGAGGTTGATCTGTCCCGTTGGACTGATCAAGATAGCGGTATCCTGTATATAAAGATTATGTTGTGTTTGTCAACGATTCAAATGGACACCGAAGCAAGCAGGATTTGTGGCTTGCGATGCATCCATCTTCTGGATCTCTTGATGGTTATTTGAATGGGTTGGAAGTCTTCAAATTGAGCATGGACCATGATCTTTCTAGCCCATCGCTGTTTGAAAAGAATCATTCTAACCCAACTCCAAACCTCGTTTCTTCCAGAAAAGAAAACAACAATAAGACTCCACCATCTGCCTTGATAATAGGTGGTGCCGGGGGAGGGTTAGTCTTGCTGTCTGTTTTACTAGTTTTAATTTTATATCTGCGAAGGCGAACCAAACACCATACTACCACCAACAATAAGCCATCACTGCCATCAGAATTCTGCCGCCGTTTTTCACTTAAACAAGTGAAAGTTGCAACAAACAAATTCAATGAGAATAATGTTATCGGAAATGGAGGATTTGGTAAGGTGTACAAAGGGTACATGGGAAATACTAAAACCACTGTAGCAATTAAACGGCTCAATCCATCATCAAGTCAAGGGTTTCATGAATTCCAAACAGAAATACAAATTTTATCTAGATTGCACCATGAGCATCTAGTGTCCTTAATTGGATACTGTGATGACAATGGTGAGATGATACTAGTGTATGATTACATGACTCGTGGAAATCTACGGGAGCATCTCTACAAGACAAACAACCCTCCTTTGTCATGGAAAACACGTCTCAATATTTGCATCGGGGCAGCTAAAGGGCTGCATTATCTCCACACGAGTGAAAACGACACAATAATTCATCGGGACGTCAAGTGCACTAACATCTTATTGGATGAGAACTGGGTTGCTAAAGTGTCTGATTTTGGTTTGTCAAAGCTAGGGTCCAAAGATCCATCACAAACACATGTTACCACGATGGTAAAAGGTAGTATCGGGTACATTGATCCTGAATATTGCAAAAGCCAGCACCTGAGAGAAAAGTCTGATGTGTACTCATTTGGAGTCGTTTTGTTCGAAGTGCTGTGTGCAAGACCAGTTATTATTCCATGGCTGACTAGCGAACAAGTGAATTTAGCAGAATGGGGAACGACTTGCTATCAAAGAGGAACTTTGGTTGAAATAATTGACCAGAATCTAAGAGGTCAGATTGCACCAGGGTGCTTAACGAAGTTTGGAGAGGTAGCAAATAGTTGCTTGCATGAGGAAGGGAGGGAACGACCAACAATGGATGTTGTCATTCAAGGGCTAGAAGTTGCATTGCAGCTACAAGAAGCTTGTGAGGAAATGGGTGGAATTGTTGGTGAAGAAATGCTAGAAAATAAAGAACTTCCTTTTCTGATGCATGTAGAACTGACCAAAACAGACGACGATGGGATAGAAGACGGGGAAATTGTTGCACACCAAGGTGTCCATTCATGATCTAGTACTGAAGCTGACCGAGGAGTCTTGTGGTACCTAAACACTTCTTTTTTTCTTGAATAAGCAAATTAGTATTTGGATAGTTAGTTTCATAAAAGCTACACTAATTTCATTTAGTATTATTAAATTTCATGATATGTTGTTTGATTTGTCAAGTACTCAATATATGATAAGCAATATTAAAGCATCTCTGATCTGTTCAAATTGTTTACGGTTACAATTCATAGCATCTGATATTCTGATTGGTTGATAGTTTGAATATTCTTTATCAATTGTAACCCAAAATATGCTCCTTTATTAAATGAAGATGTTTTTTTATAAATAAAAGTTGTTTTTAGCCACAAACATAAAGCTCAGCCTATTGTAGGCTATGTTTGGCGCGGAGTTTTTTGGAGCTTTTTGGGGTAATGAGCGGTGAGAATGAGCTTTTTTATTTTAGATGTTTGTTTGGCATGAGAGCTGTGGGCTTTGCTATTTTTTAGGAAAGCTCATTTTTCCAATGTTTCTTTATGAAGCTGTGAGCTTTTTTGGCTACTGCTCACAACTCACAGCTACTGCTCACTTCAAATATAATAACATACTTTTCGTAAACAATTCATATTTTTATGCCTAAATTTTCTTGCAAGTTGCAACTTATTGCTTGATTCCAAAAATCAAGCATCGTCAAATAGAGCATAAGCCTCGAACGAAAGATCCAATAATGGCAATGACAGTGAGAACCGTCTTTAAATTTTCGCCATTTTCAAAGTTTGTGACAGTTAGCTACGTACATATTCAAACCCTTCTCTAAGAGTACACGGACGAACAGCGAGCCAAACGCACCAAAATGAACGAATGGCGCCACCATCTGCCCTACCGTCCCTTTCGCCATTCGCAAGCCAAACATCTCTCAGCCATTTCACGCATTTTTTTTTTCTATTGTGAGTGGATATATTTGGTGATGTATTTTGTGGGACCTACAGGTACCAATAACATATTATTGGTGTGTTATGGAGGAGGAGTGTTTTAGTTATTGTTGCGTTATTGAGAGGGGATGATGTAGCGCTAAGGTGGCAACCCATTGATTGAGACAGATGATGAATATAGCAAGACCATAAAACCGACTTGTGTTAGTATACTGATCATACTTATGTCGTTGTTCGATATGATTCAAGATCGTTAGTACACCTTTGCTATAAGAATTTTGTTACATACAAGAGCTTAGCTACTATGGAAGACAAAGATTCAACTAAATGATTTGTTCATAGTGTTACAAGAATTGTCCTAACTTCTTGTTTATAAAAAGATAATTTAATTCTCGTCGCGATGGTATTTTTTTGTAGCTTGACGATTTACGGTTTGCGAAATATTTAAGTTTTAAAAAAAGTGTGGAAGTTTATTTTTTTATTTTAATAAAAAAAATGAGTGGCTAAGATTGCTTGATGTGTTCTATGATAAAAGTTAGATCTATAAAGAACTTTTGGCTTGTTAAGATTGTGTTTCATTTTGATTGTCCTAGTTAAACTTTAATCTTCTTCCTTTTGTAGACCTGCACGCTGCGGTTGCAAGTCGCCTAACACATACACACAAATACAAACACACGTGTTGGAATTATATTTTTAGAAAAAGGAAAAAACAGACAATACTCGCCTTGGGGATAACGCATATAACAGTGTCATCGGCTCATGCGAGGCATGCCCTTGTGCCATAGGTGCCAAGTTCTACCTGTGGCATGCCCTCACCAGGTACTCTAAACCTTTTCTATTTTTCCTGTAACTAATTTAAATTTAAATAAATAAATAAATTGACTTTTAACTTGTTTATATTTCAAAAACCTGTCTAAGCCATCTTAAATTGTTCTAATTATGAAAAATCTCAGTTATTAACATTACAAAATAGCTCAAAAAATTTACTTCAAAGATTAGCAGGTTAGCTTGACCGATGTAAACTAGTTTTACCCTGTTACTCAACGTGTTATCATAATCAAACTTTGAAACAACATTCCAAACAAAAAAACACCCAGAACTTTAAGCTAACATCAATTTTATATAAACTACATTAGTTACACAATAATTGGAAGGCATCCTACATAAGGGTGGGTGAATTGGGTCAGAGATGCATTAATACCATAGTTTTGAAGGAACAACAGGACGTGAAGACCTATGAGAATGTGCCACACCGAAGCTTGTGTGTTTGAAGAACAGTTCTTGCAGCCTCTTTGACTACTTGTCCACTCGCATAATGATTCCGACAAACTGGCATATATACATCTGCACCAGCAACTAATTCTCTCTCAGTTTCCTCCGTCTTTCGTAAGGTAAACGAGGCAGGCTTCCCACAAAGCTCACATCGTGCCTTTAACTTAGTCACAGACTCAGCAATTGGTATTATATCAAGCACTCCAAAGCTCCTTCTGCAAATGGTATTTATTCAGTTGTCATATTACAATTGTATGACTGCAACAAAATGGGCAGGTTGGACTGACCCGCAAGCACTATTCTCTTTGATTTTGTTGAGTTGTACCATATAGAAAACTATATATTCTTACTATTGCATTTAATTCCAAAATAAAACAATTTAAAAGGTTTTATCCCTTTTAAATACACTTCAAGTGACTTTGGACCCATTTTAGCTATGACATTTTAGAATACCCATTTGACCAGTAGAGACGAAGTATAACCCTAATAGTCCAGTTTACCCATATACAATTAGTTTACAATTTAATTGTGCTTAAAGTCTCGTTCTTGTATTTTCTGGGTTCATACTCCAATTTTATATAGGAAGGACCTGCGATTACCACACCACACGAAAGTTGGACACTAAAAATTATGATCGGAGCCTAAAAGTTATGTGTTACCTTAAATAATCACCATCTAAGCCAGCAACAATTACAGTTTTACCATCATGGTCAGCAGCATTAATGCAGAAATCATACAGGTCTTCGAAAAACTGAGCTTCATCAATTCCAATCACCTCTAGCTATTAATACACAAAAGCCACATGATACAAAAAATGTCACTAAATTGTATACACCAACCAAAAGACTTAACAATATGAGGTTCCTTAATGTATGTACACCATTTTCAATTTTCAAATCTGTATTGTAGTGTCTACCAAATTCAAGTGTCAAGAAATGATTGGCAAGCCTAAAGTTGCTCAAATGTAAATGACATTAATTCACTGGTTGTGATGAAATAGACCCTTCAATAGTACCAACAGATTAGTACCACGTATGTTTAGGCATATCTTGATGCACAAGTATAAGCATATGCCAATCATATCTCTTAAGTGTCAATGAATATGTTCCAAACTGAGGTTACCTTAAGATAAGCTTCAAGACCAATTTTTTCTTTAAATGATGATAAAGCTTCTAGTGGCCAACATGGTAGCTTCTCCCTGTCATGTGTCACGATGGAATCCAATCCATATCTTGTATCCTTGCTGGACTTAATAATAGCTACATTTCTGCAAAAAAAGATAATTAAACAAATGTATTATTGCCCCAAAAAAGTAGATTTAACTTTTAGCTAGCTAATCAACTAAGGAAAGCAAGAAAACTTGGATAAACATCAAAGTTATGTACATTTTAATTTAAGTTCCTCAATGGTGACAACCACTGGTAAAGCTATAAATACAGTACTAGCCTATAGATCTAAGTTTTAACAAAGCTAGGTGGATATTCTTTTAACCTTAATACTAATGTGAGCAAACCAACCAACTCTGTAAGATCAGATTTTTATCGATTATCATTTCAGTGCCATACTATGGGGATATATACAGAGCTGCTTCATACCATTTTGAATATAAGGCATGCCCCTTCGCGCCTTACACACCACTAGTTCACCCACAACTGAAATGACAAGATCTCAATTCACCAAGGTGAAAGAATTACTTATGCTAGCAACTTTGGAAATCAGGAAAGTAGCGAGCATCTTTTAAAACATAATTCATATCTTTGACCATTTCATATATCTGTTCAGTCTGTTCATGCATGTTATGTCCCATAAAGAAGTAGTGGACCTTCTTTTGCACCTCAATCATGCTATAACCAGGCTCCTTTTTCATCCCCAACTCCTTTAATCCACTTCTAATCTCAGCAACACTACTCCACTGACCAAAAGTGGCATAAGCATTAGATAAAACGACATATTTACCAACATTATCAGTTTCCAAATCGAAGTAGTTTTTTGCTGCAATTTTAACCATATCCATATTTCCATAAACTTTACAAGCTTGAAGAAGAGCACCCCATATTACGGGGTGCTCTTTACATGGTGCATTTTTCACAAACTCGTAAGCTTCATCTAACCTTCCACAACGTCCTAAAAGGTCTACCATTGCTGCATAATGTTTTTCTCCCGGAATAATTCCGTAATCCTTTCTCATAGAATTGAAATAATCCCAACCCTCTTTAACCAAACCGCCGTGACTACAAGCAGAAAGAACCGCAAGAAAAGTGACATTATTTGGTTTAAATCCTCCGTCTGTCATCCTACGGAAAAAATCCAATACCTCTTTTACTCTTCCATGTTGCCCATATCCCGATATTAAAGAAGTCCATGTTATAACATTTCTTTCTGGTGCTTTATTGAATACTAAATGTCCATCGTATGGACAACTACACTTAAAGTACATATCAATCAATGCACTATTAACAACAATATTTCCATTTATATGGTTTTTTATTAAAACTCCATGGGCCCGCTTACCTTCCTCTAGCATTGCTAAAGTGGCACATGCCCTAAAAACTGAGGCAAAAGTAAATTGGTCAGGTATTAAACCTTTCTGTCTCATTTCATAATAAAGATTCAATCCCGTTTCTTCAAGACCCTTTTGCACGTACCCTGCAATCATGGCATTCCATGAAATCACGTTTGGTGTAACTAAATTATTGAATATAGTATGAGCTGTGACAAGATCTCCTGATTTTGCATACAATATTAATAGCTTGATCTTCAGATACTCATTGGGAATAAAACCAACCATGACCATTTGGGAATGGATTCTTCTGCCATTTCGATAATCTTTTTTGAATATGCAATCTTGCAAAAGAAGAGAATAAGTCTCTGAGTTCAAATGCTGTCCTGTATGGCATAATAATCGAATTGCTTCTGCTAGTCTTCCTGAAAAACATAGATTCTTCAATGTGTCATCCACGTTGAGGAAGCCGTTAGGGACCCTAGCCTGAAATCTGGGATTCCCTTACCAGTGATAGATAGGATTCAGCAATTAGAATAGAATGTGATGAGAAAACTTTCTAATAACTACTTAAGTTGATAAGGCATCCGACCTTAAAATCCAGCCATGTTCAGATTAAACCGCAATAACGAATGGTACATTTATATATTCCAGCTTTTATGTTTATAGAACTTTATTTTTGTTGGGATAAAGGTTCTAGTTTGTATAAAAGAATAAACTTACATGAACACACAGCACTAAATGAGAAATTATTTAAACTTTTTAACAAAGAAAAATGGGGTTATTGTCTACATGCTATACTATATGACAAGATTATGAAAAATTCAAGATATAATATTTGCATAATTTATTTATTAACGAGCTGAGCAAATGTAACACAAAATATTTCAGTCAAAATCCATAAATTAGGTGCCGGATATTTGTAAGTAACTGCACTGAGCTTAAGGAGACCATTATTGGCTTTTTACAAACAAAAATGAACAATCGTGTTATGGAAAGCATAGTCAAACCTAGAGACATCATGCATAGTCCTATCTAAAAGACAACTGATATAATACCATCTCATTAGCAACTTATTTGTAGCAGGTACGTTTTCCGACTTAATTCATAAAATCCTTCTGTTTCATACTTTCATTAGAACCTACATGTGAATGCTAACCACAAACCTAACTCTAAGAACCCAATGCCCCTCCCTGCTTCCGAAAACATGTGAAGCATCTGTAGAATACCTACAACTATATTTGGTTTGTAGGCATGAACAGAATACAAGTAACTATGAGAGGTAACAGTATCTAGGATACACCCTGTAACGAACCAAATAGTATCATCTTGTTTCCCTAGGTCTAGCAAACCTAGCCTTCTGCACGTATCCAAACGAAAGGAGACATATGAACTTCTCCAAAATGGTAGTAGACAATTTGAACATTTACCAGGGCAAAAGAAACATCCTTACTAATCTAAATTTATTATTTTCTAGTCACGATTAATAAATGAAAACTAGCACAAGAAAATCAGAACAAATGTTAGTACTTATCCGCAAGATAGTGTAACCTACTCATTGCATTATTAAGTGATAAATTATGGTTTGGTGATTATATTAGATAATGATAATACATAATAGTACATATTCAACCTTTTTATATGCCAAAATGACATTCTTAACAGAGTTAGAGTCTTGATAGATTATGGCTTTGCTATAAGGCCTAGCCCCTAAAGTCATGAATCTAACTCGGTTATATACCACAATCATTACCATGTCCTTAGATAATGACCTTGATTTATCCTGATGGTGAACACCACGTTCACCTATCTCTTTTAGATAATGGATTTGCTCTACCCCTAGGAAAATCCATCTAACTTGAATCAAATTATCATTAGCTATAAGGTCTAGCCCCTAGAGTCAAGCATGAATCAAGCACATTGGCAACATGACACAATCTTTATTCAAATCGAGTAACTTACTGTACTATAATCTCAACTTCGTTTTCTATGTTCATTGTAAGCTAATAGGACTGAGCATGGGCTAAATACTAGAACAGAAAAGACAAGGCAGGTGACCAGAATTTCTGGGAAAAGAGACAACATGACCGATTTGTAACTGGTCGGTTCTGGGAGCCTACTGGTCTGACATAGGGCAGGCCAGCACACTTAGAACCCTGATTATGTTGTTGTATAAAATAGGCTAACCACATGCAAAGAACCTGAAACTAACTTCATGCCAAGCTTAAAAACCATTACGTTCAAGATAGAGACCATAATAATGATTCAAACAAGAAACAAAAACGCATTGTCGTTCAAACAGTTCAAAATAAAAACACAACTCCAAAAGAAATTTAAAAAAAAAAAATGTAGAAAATATTAAACTTCTTGCTTCCATATTGAACTTTAAAATCTTGAGAAGCCTCTCAATTTTACATCCGCCACTCTAATATTGGGCATTTTGGGGTTAATTATATTTTTTACAAAGTAAAAACAAATATCAGACCGTCACATAGTAACAAAAACGATAATTACATAACGACTGTTTACTATTTTACATTCACCAAGCTCGTCAAGACAAGCCGAACCTCTTTCTAGTGCATTGTGATATTTTTTTCATGACTTACAGAACAAGTCATGACTGCAAATTAATGTGTGACTTTTTTGGTGGCCAAAGAACTTCTATACGAGTCTAACACACTACCACCCGTATCAAATGTAGACACGAAAGCAATAGCTGATATCAATATTGCCAAAAAATTTAATTCAAACTCTTATAAGTTAAAATGAAACTGTTTCTAATAGTCATTGTATTTTCTGTTAAACATTCTATTCCAAGTCTGCATTTAGCACGCGTGGAAGAGGCATTAATTTGCACACAAGACTCGATTAGGAAGTCAAGAAAGAACATCACAAAGAGTGAAAAGCATAATGTTTCGAGTACCGACAAGACATATATTCAATAATTATTATGTAATTGTTATGTTTCTTATTGTGCTATTTGTTTTTTCTTTGTATAAATTGTAGATATTTAAGCTCCAAGATGCTAAAGTAGAAATTGCACAAGCTCGTGATTAAGATCCTCATCAAGATTCAAAACTCAGACTTGGAAGCTTTAAATTTCAGCAAAAAAATAACTTTTTTTTTTATATTGCTTTCAAAGTCGTACTTTTGTTTAAAAATTCTAAATTGTTTGTCCAGTGCATTTTTCTTTCTTCTAGCTCCTTATTATGGTATCTATATTGAACATAAAAAGTCTTTAAGGGGGTATTTGTTTCGGTTTATATAGCCGGCTTATGGCTTATTTGGTTTTGGGCTCATGTTTCATAAGCTCACTTTTTGTGGCTTATTTTGAAAATTTTCGACTTATATAAGTGCTTATGACACAATAAACTTATATAAGCCGGAAAGTTTCAAAATAAGCCACAAAAATGAGCTTATGAAACATAAGACCAAAAGCAAATAAGCTTAAGCCGATACAAACACCCCCTAAGACGGTATGAAAATGGTTTCAGTGCATCACATCTAGTTAGCTTTCTTTACGACAATGACACAATCACGCCCACTTTTTCAATCTAAGACCAACTCTAACAACCCGTCTACAAATTGGTCTTATTTTCCTAAACATTCTAATTCCGGGTCTTCTAAACTAACTAACTAACATCCAAATCACATCACAACAATAATAAACACATGAAACATATAAAAAACTTAAAAAACTAAAAGACGAACCTGCCGTTAGTGCTTTCGGACTTAATCCTTCTCAACAAAGTAGTAGTTTTGCCCGCAAACATGGGACCCACAATCACATGAACTTCACCATCCATTTCACATAAATTATTATCACCATTTCCATTTCCAGTTGAATAACAGCAAACTGATGAAGAAGAAGATGATAGTTTACGAGTCCTAAAAAGACCCGGGTTTCGAAAAGTGGAAAAGGAAGAAAAGGAGGCTTTTGGTTTTGGGGAGCTGAAAATGAGATTTGGGATTAGGAGTGCGGCTGTTCTTGTTGGAAAGATTAGTGATTTCATCATCATTTGAAGAATATGGTGTGGTTTTTGAGTTTTAGGGTTTTTGGGGTTTTAGGGATTTTGGGGATGGAGGGATATAGAAAGGAGATTATTCATTTGGCTCTCTGTACTTTATTAGGGTAACTTTTTCCCAAAGACTTGCCATTTTCAACTCTTTGACATTTTTTTAGTTATACATTTCGGTTAATAATTTTTGGTACACTTACAAAAAAAAAACCATTCCAAAATAGGTGTCACTCCTTGATTAGTTGACGTATTTTTTACATTTTCTATCTTTTCTCTTTAGTTAAACCCATCAAAGGAGTGACAAGTCATTTTGTGGATGATTTCGTGAATTTCTTTTTGTGGTTGTAGTATTTCTCATAATGTTTACCAAAAAGTTACTTCATACTCAAATTCACATTGGGTGTCTTTAGGCTATGTTTGGCGCAGAGTTTTTTGGGGCGATAAGCGGTGAGCAATGAGCTTTTTGATTTTTAGTGTTCGTTTGACAAAAAAGCCATGAGTTTTGCTATTTTTTAAGAAAGCTTATTTTTTCAATGTTTTTTTAAGAAGCTGTGAGCGGTCTGCTCACATCTCACTACTACTGCTCACAGCCATTGCTCATAGCCATTGCTCACAGCTACTTTTGCCAAACATAGCCTTAGTGAGCAGTATTTGTGAGCTGTGAACAGTAATCAAAGCTTACTGATAATTGCTTTTAAAAAAATATTAAAAAATTAGTCTTTCTAAAAATTAGTCAAAGTTTACCGCTCTTTTATCAAATGAATACTAAAATTCAAATGCTCATTACTCACCTCACCACCTCAAAAAGCTCCTCACCGCTCCGCACCATACATACACATTACCTTTACTTATCTACTTGCAGTAATGTGAATCGATCGATTGATTTCGATCGTCCTTGCTGTGGTTAAAATAGGCGATCGATCGATTGGTTCTTTTTTTTAGGATGAAGGTCACAAACGCGATCGAGTAGATTGCATCTTTTTTTTATTATTCGACCGTTGTAAAGTAAAGTAAAAAAAATCAAACATTACCATTGTGCAACAGTTTCAATAAAAAAAAAATCTTTTGTACTCACTTATAAATACACAACATAAACACACTTCAATCCACAAATCTTACAATTCTCTCATATCAAAATGTCTAAGAAAACTCAACAAAAAGGCCGAAAATCCCGATTGCCACAAAACATTCCGCAATTAACACCGGATCCGAATTTCCGGTTAACCGATGTCTCACCAAACGTCAATTTACCCGTTACTTTAGATTATCAATCACAACAACCACCACAACAACAAACTCACAATCCATTTTTTTAAAATCGTCCTATCAATCGTCCATTTGTTCCACCCTATCAAAACAACAACAACAACATAGCCAAACCCGTCGTAGCTTATCCCAACAATCTAATTTTGGCTCACCGTAATCATTGTATCGTCCACAATGGATTCATCAACTTATTCCTACTCAAATTATCAACAATTTTTTCCGGTTAACCGCATGAATCTTGATGCTTGTGATTTTGTTGATCAATTATACAACAACCCGGATTTTTATGTGGGAACTGGTTCGGGTTATCCGGCTGAAGGTTATCCAAGTCAAGAGTATTTTATGGGTCAAGGTTCGGCTCATGGATCGTATCACGATTCGGTTCCAAATGATGATGATGATGATGCCGACGACAAACACTCTTTCGGAAGAGATGTCACCGGTCAAACCTAAGAAATGAGCTACAAAGGCTAAGAAGAGTACTGTTGAGAAAGAAAGCAATAATGATTCGTCAAATTGGACACACAAGAAAAAGATCGTGTTGTGTCAAGCTTGGTGTGATACGTCCGAGAATAGCGAGATGGGAAACAGTATGCAGGCTAAAGGATTTTGGAAGAAAGTTATTACTTACTTTGAAAAAGAAGTTGGTGCAAACATAACGTACAATTCGATTATTACCAAGTGGAAAAATAGGATTTGTCCTAGAGTTGGTCAGTTTTGTGCCATTTACGACAATACTTTTAAGAATTATGGAAGTGGTGGGAATGATCTCACTGTTTACACACGAGCTTGTGAAGAATACCAAATAGTGTATAATCATGCGTTTACATTGGAGCATTGTTGGGAAATTTTGAAAGACCATGCGTGACAATCGGTAATTTTCCAAACATTATTTTAATAATAAATTATTATTTGTTATTACACATTTAATTTTGAGCTAGTATTAGCTCACTCAATTTAATCACGGGAAGTTATCCCACACTGGAACACTGGAACATTATTTACTATCTAGCATTATCAGAAAATGCACATTATTTATTTTCTGACTATTTTTGAGATTTCAAAACTCACATGAGAGGTTATCTCAAATTATTGTAAACACGAGCTCGTTCACGAAGCGACTCATAGATAGTATGGTTTAGTCTAATAAACACATAGTGGATCCAATATGAGTGTTTCTATATTTCTTTTAGAAAAACACACTCGAAAGTATATTGTACACGTTAACAGTTTTCAACTGGTAATTAAAATATCATGACTCACGTTTAAACTTTATGAGAATTCACGTTCTAAGTTCCACTCTTTACTAATTTATTTTGTCGCAATTTTTTTCAACAAACACGAACGTGTATGTTAAATTTTCACGTTTATACGTTGGCTTTTATTAATCAAATCATAGTCGAACTTAACACAAAACTAAACCACACGAGATTTATGAACTTCTTTTGATAACTCTTGTAATTTCTTTGTCGATAATCACTTTGGTCGACCCAAGATATCTTACTTGACACTTTGTCACATACGTCGAATGTTTATTTTAAATAACACATTATACTTGGACTCTAAACGTCCCAAAACCACTTAAACTTTGCATGTCGAGTATTGGAACTTTAACTAAATCTTCCTCGTAATCATGGGCACAAAGCTTCACTCTAGCCGACTTTGTATATTCATCACTCGACTTCATACCATCGGTAATGCCTAGCAAAATGAACAATGGATATTCAATGGAGGAGACAACATGCACATGCATTTTATGACCTAGTATGACACATTTGACTAAATTCTTTCTCCTATTACACTCAACAGAAAAAAACTTTAACAAGTCACCTCCCATACTCCATTTCTACTTGCTCTTGACTTTGAGCTACTCTTTTTGGCCAACTCCCATGCTCACTATCAAAGCACCCTATCCCATTTTCCATGTTTTTTCTTAGAAACCATCTTGAATCCATGGTATTCAAATAAATAGGAAACAACAAGGACAAGGGCCGTACTTTCCTTCCCTTCTTTCTTGCTTCTTGTCGTTCGAACCTCACCCAACACCACTACCTTCTTTGCTTGTTAGTACACCTCACATTTAATATTTGGAACCTTACACTCAACCCTTCATTTGTCCTTCCTTCTTATAACCGAGCTTCACTTTGAGCAAACACACACTCTTCACTTGGTTATTATTCAAAACAAACAAGAAGAAGTTAAGGCAAGGAAAAGCTGTTTTGAAAGCAAAAGAGTTATCGGGTTTAAGATTTTGGAAAGCAAGCGGGTTATACGATCGTTGCCTCGTTGGTCTTTCATTCCATTCGATCACGCTCCACTAATTTGTAAGGAAATCCAACTCACGTCATTTAAACTTGCTTCTTTTCGATAAGTCTTCTTATTTGCAAACCATATAGCTTATCGATATTTGCATGCTCTCGTTAAAATGTAAACACCTTCGAAAACTTGTTTTTCACTCGACTATTATGAACTAGTCATTTTTACGTTGTACAAGTAGGCTTATGTGGTTGATTTTGAACGCAAAGCATGGTGAATTCGAACGTAAAAGATGAAAGTTTAATCGTTAAACAAAACTAATAAGCACCTTGTGCATATTCGAATTTTAAACATGGAACATGAAATGTTTTCAATCATTTTGAACGCATGTAAGCTAAAGAGAAACGATTATATGAAACATACAAAGTTTTGGCTTAATCTTGGAATGAGGCTTATTTGGTTTAATGGCTTATCTCATGTTTTGTTCGGTCTTATTCTTGTCATTTTCGAACTCATTATACTCGATACATATATAGATGTACCCGACACACTTGTTAAAACAAACTCAAACCAGACCCACAACGGGCTCTTAAGGTCCAACCCACACTCGAGGAGCTTAGTCACTTTTGACAGCTTGTATTACTTTTCGAACAAAAAAAAATATAATCACAACATCTATACGAACCTATAACCTCTTAAACGACTCGTTAAAGCTTTTCGTGAAGCTCATTTAGGCCTTCTAAAGCCCAACAGCTAATTTATGAGTTTATCGAGTGTTCGAATTTGTTTCCAGATTATTTCACGAATTAAGTAGTTTGTAAAACTCTAAAACTCATTTTTTTTATTTGTGTCGGAAAACAAACTAACCCGAGCCTATATCGAGCCCAAAAGCTAAGTCGAGAGCTTTAAGCTTCTGTATAATCTATGAATATAAGCTCACTTGGTTCATAATCCTAACCCCTCTTTTGTAAAATCAAGAAGAAAAACGAACCACACAAGAGGTATTGAACACAAGTCTGTTATTTCGCAAAACATAATAAACCAAATCCAACCCAGCTCCGTAACACATATAAGTATATGCGGTGTAAAATCTAACAAAAAAGAGCCTATTGCTCGCTGGGTAACACGTTGGTTATCAAGCGCGAGGTCCCGAGTTCGAACCATGCCTATGGCAGTTTTATTTTTTGGTTATTTTCCAACTTGGCAGCTTCAACCATTCAACTTCGAATCACTTATATTTTTCTTAAAACTTATATAAGTTGGTAACTTATATAAATTCTTACACTTTCAACCCCTCAACTTTACACCACTCGACACTTTTATAAGTTTGTAACTTATATAACTTTTACAACTTCAACCCCTCAAGATTGAACACTTTGACACTTTTCACCAAAACTTTGATAAGTTAATAAACTTATATATTTTACCAATTTTCGTCTGGATAAACATGTTTAACACATATTTTTATTTGACGACCACCACAAATAAATTCTAAGTAATATATTTTTCCAAATATATTATTTATCTACGACTTTAATAAATATATATATTAGATATATATTTTGACACCTCAAAACCAAACGAATCTGATAAATACTATTCGACTTGTATTTATTCCCACTTCGATCATACTTAAGCCAAAGTTTTGAGCCAGCTTATATGTGAATATATTGTATATATTCTCATACTTATCCCAAGAGCCAATACTTACACGTATTTTCACAACTATAATGAATGAACATTATCGAGAATCAAATTAACTTATGAAACTCCTCATAAGCTACAATAACCCTATTATTTGGAAACTTTACAAACATGTATATGAATTCAAGATTTAGATTAAAAACATATCATACTTATCTAGGTTACGCGTCAGAGCCGTGCACAACCACTATTTGATTTATTCACCCGAAGATAGTGAGGTGAGTCATAGCCCCACTTTTACTCGTTTAATTACTTTATAAACTCTTTGGGGGAGATACATGCTCAACTACTTATTTTTACTTTCACAAGTATTCTAAACATTTTCATATTACTGTAAGTTTATAGCCCCACTCTTTACTTTACTTTGCTTTACAAACTTTGGGTGAGAAACGTGCAAACACTTTATGAATTTTTGCTTTTATGCAACACAATTTATGAACTATTGATTTTACGCAACATATTTTATGAAATATTGCTTTTATGCAACACACTTTATGAACTATTGCTTTTATGCAACACACTCTATGAACTATTGCTTATACGCAAACCACTTTACAAATCATTGTTGTTACGCAAACACTTGAATGACAATTGGTTTTATGCAAACACTTTTATGGACCACACTGAAACTTATGCTTTATTTAAACTATTACACGGATTAGCCTAAGCCCTTGAATACCACTATGCCCAAACTCATGAACCGTCAATTCCTGCTGGGAAGTGCGAATGTTATAAATAGATCTATTGTGGGTGACTCCCCCGTTCGGTTTGACTGGATAGGAAAACGCGAACGTATAACATGTCGGATTACAAGTGTATCGGGTTAAAAACTTGCTGGGTCTTTATATTTAATATGCTTCTAGAGCATGCACACTGTCGTAGCTTCGATTGCATGAACTTAGTGCTAGCGTAATAAACTTGTACTTTTGTGTGACATTATATTCGTTGTAATGATCACATACTTTGCTTATGATCCAACTTTATGCTTAATACTTATGGTTTACTTTACTGATATTTTTCATGACACTGTAAGGAAAGCAGTGGTCACAAATACTAAACTTGACTTGTATGTGAACCATTTTTTCACACCTGAAAACCTTGCTATTAAAAGTAAACTTTGTCTTCACGACATTGTGGGTAACACAATGAACGCAAAGCTCTCTTTTGAACCCTCAATACTTTTATGCAATCCTATGAACTTACCAGCTTTATAGCTGACCCTTTTAAGCATGTGTTTCTCAGGTACAAGATAATTGATGATTCACAAGGCAAGGCGTGGCATGGCATGGTCATAGAACACACTTCTAAGTGTTTTTGGCATACACTTATAATCTCTTTTGTAATGGGACCACATTTTGTATATGGGCCATATTCCGCAACAATTTAACTATTGTAAACCCTATTATTTCATTAATAAAAGTTATTAAACGGGTTTTATAAAAAGCGTTCTCTGTACTTAGTGTTGTGATACCAAATTGAGTAGCACCCAAGCGACATTGACTTCCTCTGCGATCGATTTTTGGGAGTGTTACACCATGAGGTTTGGAAGGATACTGAGATGCCAACTTTTTTAAGCCAAGATGCGAGTCGAAAAAAAGCAAGGACTTCTAAAAACGGCTCGGATGTGCCTGCTTCTGAAGAGACTCGAAGAGAGCGACCAATGGGTCGTGATGCAGCTAAGAAAAATAATAAGAAATCGTCGGAGGGTTCCAAGTCTTCCTATATGGAAGGCGTAGCCGACAAATGAAAAACCTTTAAGACCATGGCATTTGGAAAGAAGAATGAGCTGGAAGATGAATACTACGAGTTGAAGAAACAAGAGTTGGAGCAGAAGAAAATAGAGTTGGAGCTGCAAGCATAAAGAGATCAGAAAGCAGCGGAAATGGAGGACAAAAGATTTGCACTAGAACAACAAAAACTTGAATTTGAGCGGGAAAAGAAACGGGAAAAAGACATCATATTCCATCTAACATCAATCGACTCATCTTTGCCCGCACTACAACGACAAAAAATGCAGGAAATCAAGGATTCAATCAAGGCACGCCACAACCTAGATTATTAGTTTTTAATAAGTATTGTAATGTTTTAAATTTATTTGAATTATTATGTAACGTTTTAATTATTAATGAAATTTAAGTTTGTGTTAAAAATGTTTAAAAATATGGATGAAGGTCGCCCTTACTGGGGCATCCAATTGCCTGAAGGTCGCTGGAGAGAGAAAGCTGACGTGGCAGAGAAAATGGGGAGCATTGACCCTCTATACTGCAAGTAGCCTAACCTCAACTTATTTATTTGTGGCGCACCACTTACAATTTTTTTTCTCACATACCCAAACAACACTTATCAAACCAAAATCCACCAATCGATCAAGACAAATAATATATATATATATATATAAAACTCATCTCACAAATCCTTTCATAAATCCAGATCTTGATCATAAAAAAACATAACACAAATCTCACTCTCTCGATAAAATAATAATAATAATAATAATAATAATAATAATAATAATAATAATAAAATCCGGATCTACTACAAAAATGCTCTCTACACACCCAAAAGAAACAACCACAATAAAACCTTCATCTAAACCACCATAACCCTACCAAAAATCAACCTGTAGAAGTGGTTGTCAAACCCACACAAGAGGGGCGGTTAAACTCCGACGATTGCAGTGGTTATCAACCGTGAAACCTTCAGCGACAGTGGTGGGATTTAGGTAAGAAAGAAAAGGGGGGGGGGGGGGGGGGGGGGGGGCTGATATGATGGAAATGGATTTGTTGTTTGGAATTATAAACGTTCCCCAACGGTAACTTCTGACAAAAAGACGATTTTTACCCTCGTCGTGCAGACGACGAGGCTTCTAGTGGCGAGGATGAGGAAGCATGGCGGTGTCGTGGCGAGGCATCCACGGTGGACTGACGAGAGATGAGTAACCCCACACCTTGTGCCCTTAGAAATGCTTATCATGCACTTTAAGTTTTCATATAATTATTTGATCGTCAACTTTTTTTTTTAATAAATTAAAAAATCTTATCTTCACCATATAATTCATTTGATCTAATGGTATATTTAAAGTGGTATTTAATTAAAAACTTGTTATAATTTAAGTGTTATTCACTGAGGGGTAAAACAGTCAGATATATACATCGCTTTTTAGCTTCTTTAACTTGTTTGTATAATTTACATCGTTCTTAGTTGTAAACGTGCTTACTAGTAGTAATATTGATATTGATATTAAGGATTGTTAAATCGTCCATAACGTTACAGATCACATTGTATAGTTTGGTCGTGATGTTAATAGGTAGTGCAAACTTAATAATGGGTAAATGACAAGAAGGATTATTAAATCTTCCTTAACGTTATGAATTTCATTGTATGGTTTGGTATAAAAATCTTGGTCCAACTAGTAGTTTTGGTTTGAAATTTTTGCAAGTCAAACAGGCAAGGTACGTAGATGTTACAAACCATGAGTTGCGATCCCCTAGAAAGGGATCAAAAATTAAAAAGCCTAAAAAGTGTTTCTAGCCATTAAGCTAATGTTATGTGTTCTCCACCCACTCCCTCCTTTTTTTCTTTAACTAGGTGGATCACCCGCGCGTTGCCGCGGGATGTTTTGCCAAAGTAGTTAGTACACTTAACGACCGTTAGTTATAAGGACTAAATTTGCAACGAACCTCTAAGACGAAGGACCAATTGCAGGCGGAATTTAAAAAAAAAAATCAAAGTTAACGGTCGTTAAGTACTTAACCTTAATGGCCGTTAAGTACTTAACGACCGTTAGTTACTATAGCTACTCTCACAAGGCAAATGTAGCTGCACATTTGCTACAGTGTTTTAATGTGACTTTCCTGGTAAATGTTATATATGATAATATTTTTGGTTAAAGGGCATTTTGGTCATTTGACTCATTTTTTAATTTCACCTTGAATTTCAAATACAAATAACTTTCAAACGACAAACTTTTACAAAAAATCGATTTCACAATAATTTTTAAAATTTGATCCTCTTTAATTTGGTATAAATCTTTTTAATTTTTTCGAAACTTTTTTTTTTGATATATTCATTGGGTCATATTTTTATTGAAAATTTTAGCATTTTCGGCTCTAATTTTGTCTAGTTTAAAGACCGAATTTTGCAAAACTTAAAACACGAAAGTTGTAGCTTCTTAGCCATTCTTTACCCAGAAATTTGAATCACTCAAATCCGATATGATATGAGTGAGATATCGCGCGTTAAAGATGACGTCTTAGTAATATTTAGTGCACACAAAGTGTTTGATAAAATGACTAAAAGATATTTTTCGTATAAAAATACATTTAAATGCATTAATTGGTCAATTTATTTTCAGTTTAACAAAACTATCAGTTTATTTTGTTAAATAGAATTGATGAACCCAAACATTTGATCAAATTGATAAATCTGAAAAATTTGATGAACCTGAAATTTGATGAATCTGAAAATAACTGTGATCACTTTGATGAGCCCAAACATTTGATCAAATTTGATGAACCTGAAAAAATTGATGAACCTAAAATTGATGAACCTAAAATTGATGAACCTGAAATTTTATGAACCTGAAAAAATTGATGAACCCAAACATTTGATCAAATTTGATGAACCTGAAATTGATGAATCAAAAAAAATTGATGAACCTGAAATTGATGAACCAAAGTAACTAATAAACAAAATGTCTAACTGATGAACTAAATGTATATTTAAAAAAAATAATAATTAAAAAACATCACTTTTTGAATGTTACATTAGTAAAATTATTAATAATGCGTTGTGGGACAAAAATAAGTGCATTTAACTCGATTTTAAGACAAAAAATCTAAGCTAAACATTTTATCAAACACGTGTGCAACAAATATGACTAAAACGTCATCTTTAACGTGCGATATCTCACTCATATTATATCGGATTTGAGTGTTTCAAATTTCTGGGTAAAAAGTGAATCAAAATCTACAACTCGTATATTATGATTCGACAATTTTTAAGGTAAAAAATAAGGTCGAAAATAGCAAAAACATCAAGAAAATCATGACCCAATGAATATGTAAAAAAAAATGTTTCGAAAAAATTAAAAATATTTATACCAAATTAAAGAGAATCGAATTTTAAAAATTATGGTGAAATCGGTTTTTTCTAAAAGTTTATCGTTTAAGAGATATATGCGTTTGAAAATTGAGTTGGAAAAGAAAAAACATGTCAAAAGACCAAATTACCCTTGGACGAATTTTATGTATAATTTAAAATGGAGGACATGTGTCACACTATAAATGGCTTTCTACACTTTTTAATTTTTCTAACTTTGCAAAGAATCCCGTTTCTACAAACCACACTTATGATTTTATGAAATCGTTGATTTTGGTTTGTTAAATAGTCAAAAATCAAAATCACTTTTATTCATAGTTCAGTTTAGCCGATTCTAACATAAACTCTCAAGCTCCTCCAAGGACCAAACCAAAGATCATACAATACCTCTTTATATAAATTGTTTTGCTCCGACAAGATAAAATTTTCAAACCTATATGCATTTCACTTTTACTGTTTTATCACTGATGTAACTTTATACCTTTTGGCTTATATTCCTCAAGTAAAGTTGATAGCATATGAGAAACATAAAAAACTATATATTACTTTTCATCATACATTGGCGTTACCCTTATTTAAATGTGAACACAATAGATTTCGCTTGTGACATCATAATAGAGGAATAGAAATTTGAAAAACTAGGAGGCTACTAAACTTTAATCAAGGTGGCCGACCACGAATTATACCAAAACCCCCAATATTAAAGAATTAAACTATTGATCAAAGACTTCTTCATGCATATTCTCATTTTTCTTAATTAAGCACTTGTTTTTCATATGCAATTTGCTTTAGTATATAGTATTTTGATCTTCAATTCTAAGTAATAAAGCATAAAAAAAATGTAGCATAAGTCATTTGTTGATTTAATAGTGTATTATACCTCATAGCGATAATAGTAAATGATTGAAGTTCTTTAAATAAGGTCTTAGGTATGAGGAAAAAAAAAGGCATTGTGCTTATGTGTTATTCTTTTTCGGTGAATCGACTTATCGATGATACATCCAGCTCTCCATCTATGTTTGACGATTAATAATTATCGTAGAGGTTTGTTTGTCCAAAACATAATATGTTAACTAACATAATCAGGCCAAAAAAAAAAAAAAAATCTCTAACTATATATTCACTACCACTTGGTAAAACCTAAGGTGACTAGGTGAGACTTAATTCACAAATTCTTTGTTACTGGTTGCCCAAAAGTCCTTTGGTGCCCTTTTTTTTTTTTTTTTTTTTTTGAGCAGAGCCTTTTTATTAATTGAACACTATGGAATTAGTGAGATACCCTAATCTGTTCCCGAGTATAAAACGGAAAGAAAAGAGATGGAGAGGAAAAAAGGAGTGAAGTAAAGAGGAGAGTAATAAGAAATTATTTTTTTATCTTGTGTTCCCGAGTTGGAAAGAAAAGAGAAAGAAGTAACAAAAAAATAGCTTTAAAATCAACACCACTCCATTTCATCCCAATTTGGGAAGTAAATTAGGAGAGTAATTTTGATGTAATTTATTATCCTTTACTTTCCTCTCCCCTCCTAAAAAATCTCAGGAACACAATTTTTTTTTACTACCATCCCAAACCTTTCCCTTTCACTCCAAAAAATAAACTCGGGAACAGAGTGTAAGAGCAATAGGTATCGTAGTGAGGTATTTCTCCTCATTTGGGGCCCACAGGTGCCACATCATCTCTTCACAACTAACCCCTCCTCACTCATAACTAACCTCAACTTACTTATTCGAGGTCCACCACTTACAACTTTTTTTTTTATTCATTTCACTAAATAAATTAAATTCATTTCACACAAATTAAAAATACCACACCAAACTAAATTTATTTCATCAAATTTAAAAAGTTACAATACGAAAAAAAATACGATACGAAAAGAAAAATAAATAAATGATAAAAATGTTATTTAAAAAAAAAGAAAAGAAACAAAATTCAAGGACCAAAACTGTAAATAAGGAAAACCACCGAGCCACAAATATTCATTATACAATTACAAGCCAAAAAAACCCAACACCAACACCACAAGTTGGTCTTCTTCTTCCCAAAAAAACCCAACACCAACACCGAGCCACAAATATTCATTATACCATCTGAAACTTGCTCATTCGAAAAAAAAGAAAAGAAAACAAGTTTATTTGAAAAAAAGAAAGAAAAAGCAGCATGTGTTAGTGAAACTTGCTCGTCGTCTGCGTGAGGAGCAAACCAACGACGAGCCTCAACGAGGCCCTCCCGGTGTCGTGGCGAGGCACAACGAGCTCAACGATCCTCCACGTAGGAATAACGAGCTCGTTCAACGAGCCATACCTCTTGCTCTAACGCTATATCGAGTCTTTTTCTGGTTTCATGTTCCGAGTTGAAAGGAAATGAAAGAAAATTTAATAAAGTTGTGTTCTTGAGTTGGACAGAAAAGAAAAGTAAAAAGACACTTATAGTTATGCACTTTTAGACATACATAGACGATATATAACACATGAGATATAAAATAATGAGGGTTATATTTGTCATATTATTATAGTTTTGGTGTATATTAATTTCCTTCAAATCCACACATAAAACTTTTAGAAGAAAAAAACACAAAAATGTAAATATGCATTAAACAAACCATTAGACATTGCACAAGTCGTAACAAAATAACGTTTTAAAGTACATAACTTGTCATGTGACCAAAAACAAATCTTTACATATCACTATTAAAAAATAGGGTAAATTGCAAAAATGGTCTCTAAAATAGCTCAAATGCGCAAGGATGACACCGAAACGAATTTTGTTGGAAAAAAGACATTAAAATTTTCATTTTTTGCAAAACAACCACTAAGAGCTAACTTTCGTTAGTTTTCTCGTTAAGTGCCTCGTCACTGAATGTATTATCGCCATTTCACTCGTTTCAATGGCTAAATTTGCAAATAAAAAATTAACTTCCAAAACACTATTCATCATCTTCCCCTTTTAATTTTCTATTAAATTTCTAATGAATTTCTATTTAATTTTAAACAATTATCAAGAACATCAAGATGAAACCCAGATTTTTGACACAAAAAAAAACACCATTTTCATTTTTCAGCAAGTGTGTATTAATCAATTACAACTTTTGGTTTGACACAATGCCCAAAAGATCAGATTTAACCACATTTGAATTTGATGCTTATTCCAAATAATAAAGTCAAATGTTATCCATAGAACTGAAGAAGCGTGAATTAAGATTGAATTACCCTATTCATTGTATATAGAGCCTCGACCATTTCAGGTACGCACCATGGCCGCCACCTAAATAAAGTTAATAAAAAACGCACATTAGCCAATCAGACACTATGACAGAAAAGTTGATCTAATCATTTAAACAGTTCCACTAGATTATCAATTTGTGTATAGAAGAAGAAGAAGCAGTGAACCTCCTTCCATTCTTTTCCATACTTCCTGTAGGCTTTATAGAAGCGCTCAACCTCTTCATCGGTCCATGGCGATACTAACATGTTAGCCTTTTCTGCACAACAGACTGACAAAGTTTAATATCAGACAGATTTAACAAAGGATACATATTGAAAATGAACATGCTCAATGTAGAAAATTTATGTCCTTCAAAAATCTCAATGGAGGTGGTGTGGAAGTGGTGGCGGTGGTGGAAGTCGTGATGGCGGTGGTGGTAGTTATGGAGGAGGTGTGGTTATGGGAGGCGTGATGGTGATGGTGGCAGTTACGGAGGCGGTGATGGTGGTGGCTACGGAGGTAACGGTGGTGGTCGTGACTGTGGATATGGTGGCAATGGTGGCGGTTACTCGAGGGGAGTAGTGATTTGATGCGTGAGAATTGCACCAGGCTTTACCTCTCGTGGGATCTCGAGAAGCTTACAACCCCCACCAGGCAGTGTACCTGATCGTTGTAATATAGTATAGTGACAAGTACTGGGAGATTGATCGTTCAACTCAGGAATAGTGTCGCTAGGATTAGAAAGCCTAAAAACTAGGTCTAGAGGTGAGGGAAGATTCTTTTTGTATTTTTATATTTTTATGAAAGCAAGTAAAATCTCAGTTTTTTGGAAGAGTGGGCGGAATTAGTTGCTAGTCAACTAACCCAATAACTAAAGATGCAATCAAAATAAAATAACAGAAATGTAAATTAAACTAATTACTAATGTGGTGTGAAAAATAGATGGGAGAATTGTGTTTACTTAGATTTCACTACTCCGTAGATATCTTTTACAGGTTAATTGTTTGTTACAGTTGCGTGGATGACGGGTTATATTCCTTAATACCAGTCGTGGGGTGGCGTACTTACTTCCCCAAATCTATAAGCTCATACTTCACTCCTATTTCGAGCCTGCAAGAAGCTCCTAACATGGGGTCACTAGAATTCGCTCATGCATTAAATACAACCATAAAAACCTAATACACATCGGTTCTGATGCGTGGGGTTTGCACCAGGCTTTACCTCTAGAGGGATCTCGAGAAGCTTACAACCCCCACCAGGCAGTGTACCTGATCGATGTAGTATAGTATAATGACAAGTACCGGGGGATTGATCTTTCAGCTAGGAATAGTGTCGCTAGGATTAGAAAACCTAAAGACTAGGTCTAGAGACGAGGGATGATTCTTTTGTATTTTTATATTTTTTTTAGAAAGCAAATTAAAATCTCGGGTTTGAAGGATTTGGGCAAAAATGTGTTTACTTAGATTTCACTACTCCCTAGATAAAATACTACAAATGAAAATAAACTAATTTAAACTAAGGTTGTGAGCAATATATGGGAGAAATGTGTTTACTTAGATTTCACTACTCCTTAGATATCTTTTATACGTTAATTACTTGTTATAGTTGCTTGGATGACGGATTGTATTCCTTAATACCATTCATGGGGTGGCGTACTTACTTCCCCAATCCAAAGAGTGCCGACTTCACTCCTATGTCGATCCGGCTAAGAAGCTCCTAACATGGGATCATTAGAATTTACTCATGCATTAAATACAACCAATAAAACCTAGTACATATCGGTTCATGTTTCCTAAGACGTTCAAGCATGTTACCAAATGGAGATCTACCAGTTTTCTTAAGCCTAAAATTGAAATCATTCATCCAATACAACCATAAACAAGTAATCAACACATAATTAACATCTAGGTTTCATTATATCTAAGCAAACATAAGATAAATCTAGCCTAGCATGTTGAAATCAAGACAAGCACAAGATATAGACAACCAACACATAGACATATTGATTGAATTAAAGAGAAGACTTATCTTAATAGCACATGAAAGGATTCAAGGGGTGAAAACCCTTGAATTTACTGTAAAATACGAGTTAGGGTTCACAAAGTTCGGCCTAGGGTTTCTCCACACAAGTTCCTCCTTAATGAATGAAAAATAGAAAACTATATAAAGGTTTTAGAAGGTGACGGCGTCAAGAACAAATTTTTGACGCCGTCATCTCGCCGCCAAATAGTTCCTCGGACTGCCTAGATCTGGATCTGACGCCGTCATGTAGTCCCCTTATGCAGGCCGTCATGATTTTAACTCTTGACGCTCTAGTTGTGACGCCTTCAGGTTTCTTCTGGGTCGTCATGGATTTTACTCTTGACACCGTCAGGAATTTCCTCTTGACGCCGTCATACACTGTTCTCAGCTTGGAAAATTAAGTCTTTGGCGTTTTCTTCACTTTTATGCTCCAAAAACGTCCGAATTGCTTCCTTTTCCAGATTTCACTCCCAAAGTACCTAAAATCACAAAAGGAACGATTTAGGGCAATATTTGATCAAATAAATTCAATTCCGGGCTTAAATGACCCCCTAAAAGTGGTTCATTTTTCGCCTCATCATATACCCTTACACTTGAGATTTGCTTGTCCTCAAGCAAATGCGCTTTTATTCTAATCAAAATACAAGTTAGGGGTCATTTAACACTAATATAAAAGTAATTAAAAAAAATAATCGTTCCACAAAAGACCAAAGACAAGCACGGAGGTCATACACTAGCACCTCACAAATAGTGTTTAGATACTCACATCTCTCGGGTGTAATAAAGTAATATCGCAATATGGAAACGGAAGATATCTCTCACTACCTGTCATAGCAAAATAGATTACCATAGGCTTGGGAAAAGATCAAACCTCCACCACATAGCGTAAGCACCTAGGATAAACTATCAAAGAGGTCTTTTAAAGGGTTGTAATGTTAGGTATAGGGATATGAAATACACGGTTTTATTGGATATAGGCAGTCTTTACTGGTGGCGAGTTAACAATCTTGGTTAATTACATGTACAATATGGCGTTGCTAAGCCAAGACTAGACTCGACTTAAGCTAATAAATCAAAAATAACAAAAAACATAAAATGAACATAGAATGAAAAGGGACGGTAGTCCGTATGTTCTTTCTCTTTTCTTATTTTTTCTATTTTTCTTTTTTTCTTTTTCAATTTTTTTTATTTATTTTATTTTTTATTTTTTATTTTTTATTTTTTATTTTTGCATACACTCTTACCCTACCATCCAAAAGAATACATCATATGGAATGAAAATTCCCCTTACACTTGAATTTTTACATACTTTACAATAAACTAATCTAATGACTCGAATTAAGAAAATCAAAACACTTGGAGCACTTTTAAGATTAACGCACATATGGGCGTAATATTATCATGTTCTTCCCCATTACTCCATAAAATAAGTACTTTACCCATGAGTCTCAATCGTCCCAAAACAATATGTACAAGGATATGACTCGACTTAGCAACCATGTAATCAATTAGATAATTAACTTAGGGTTTAACAAATAACAATAATGCACTAAAGATGAGTGCATACACGGAAGGCTAAGGCGATTTGGGTGTACATATAAGTGGGGTGTAACAAATTCTTCCTTTAAGTAAAATGCTTAAAGTTAGAAACGAAAAGATAGGCTCGGAGGGGTATACTAGGGGTTTCGTGTACTAAAAATGAGTACAACGCTAATGGTGTGGGAAAAATTAGTTGACTTTACTAGCCAAGCAATATGACTTAAATGGTCAAGTAATTATGATACGAGTTTAACACAAGGGTGATCCTAATGCCTCTTATGATGTAGTAAATCCTACTACACGAATGTAGTCTCGCTAGCGGTCTCGGGATGCATCACTAACGCAAGTTCTAGAATGTAAATGTGTTGGGATCAAAGTTTTTGATCCTAACACGTAAATGGAACGACATTTACGGGATTACATTAGTTATGATGTAAGGCAAATACACAGGTACTGAAACCGTCATTATTGTAAAGTAGTGTGTATGTTGCCCTATATAAGCCCTCCTAGACTTCACTAGGAGGGTGAGATTTGTGTGTGTTTTTCATCTTTCTTATTTCAATAAAACACATAGTATTTCCCTTCTCTCTCTACTCTCTCTCTCTAACTATGGAGTTCATCTTCTTCCATCAAACCCGACCTCCCGAATCACAATATCAACATAAAACTATGATCCTACAAAATGCTACCGGTACACTCATAAGCACTAATAGTAAATGCTTTTCCTATCAAATCTAAAGGCGAACCTCACATATTTGGGTGGAAAATTTTTCTGAATGGTACGGTTATGTGCTAGTCATACAATCTCATATCCATGAGACGCTTGCTATGGCTAAGGTTTCACTCCTAAATGTTGTAAAAAAAAATTAAATTTGGCGCTAAAATTACACTAACAAGTATTTCTCATAATTTTATTACACATCTACTATCAAATAAACAAACTCAAGCGAAAGTGTATCTGTAAGGTATCATCATTTTACCCTCCCCTTACACTTAAGATGAACATTGTCCCCAATGTTCAAGTAAAGAATGTAAAAGTGAAATAAGTAAAACAAATGAAATCAAATACTCCCCTGATTCACTCGGTATGGATAATAAGGTGGCCAGGTTAAATCTTCCTCCAAGAAAATGAACAATCAAAGCTTCCCTTCCAGAAAAATAAATCATCTTCTTGTCATACATAACCTGTAAATCCTGAGAAAACAGACAAGGCAACCTCGCATAAAATCGGCGGCAATCTACATATGTTACTAAATCCTAGAAAACAAAATAAGATATAATGCTTGTGGAATGACGTTTGCAGATTTCCTGGAGATTATAAAACTAATAATTCAACAAAAACTTTAAGACTCCGTTAGAAAAACAAAACCGGTAAAATTTCCAGATTTTTTTATACGTGACGCCATCAAGTGTAAACTCATGACGCCGTCAGAAGTGACATGCAGAAATTCTTATGTTAAGTTTTCGGAAAATTTCTGGAAAAACTTGGTTCTACTTCCTGGAAAATCCTGCAAAACATCACTATGACTCGATACAAGCATTTGACTCTAACAAATACGAATATACATGTTCACTTAATATTGTGGAGAATCAGGATCGGTTTGTTTCTTAAAAACATATTTGGGGTTTCCCCTTACACTTATCTTTTGCAAAAATACCTTTGGGTGAAGTTAAGACTAAGCCAAACAACAAAATAAAGTATTTCCACTATTTATTTTAGAAACATGATCTACCAACAATAAAAATAAAGCATGCATATGGAAGCAAATAACAAAAAAACAAAATAAAAATCACACAAAGCATGGGTTGCCTCCCAAAAAGCGTTTTTCTTTATTTACGAGTCTTGTAGCTAGACTCAAGCTCATGGGTTACTAAGTGATACGGGTGAGTTCCTCATTGAGGACATCTTTGGGATCAAACTTAGGTTTCAACTTCCTATCGGTTTTCTTAGTACGGTATGACCTTTCAAACTTTTCTCCATCCGAATCATACAAAGTCATCTTCATATGCCATGATCCGTCACCTTCTTTAGGTGGCTTGTCCCACCTCCATTTACACTTATCTCCCTCTCTTTTCCACTTATTCATCTCTATATTAATAGGCATTATGCTTAAGAACTCAATCATCTTCCTAAAAACTAAGGGGTCCTCAAAAGGATCTAGCTCTTCATCTCTAGCTATGAGTTTTTCTACCAAATGTGTTTTATCAATGAAATCTTTTTCTAGATAAAATGGGCGTTGAGGTCCTATAAAGTTCCTTTCTATCCAAGGTCCATATCTAGACGGTCACCTATTAATCTCTACCCAATGTGGTGTCGGTTCATCATCACAATCATAACTATGCTTCTTAACATCGTATACCGACCAAGTGTCGCCTTCACCTACCGCTATCTTAGACTCCTTACAATCTATCATGGCGCTAGCGGTTGCTAAAAATCCTCTTCCTACCAACAATGGGCATGTAGTGTCACTAACCATGTCTAAGACGTGAAAATCCGCTAAAATAGTTAACTTTCCTACGTGAACAACTACATCCTTAATCATTCCAACCGGGTGGGCAATACTCCCATCCGCTAGACCTATCAATACCTCCGTCTCCTCTAACTTTCCTAGCTTGAGAGTGGTGAAAAGGGATAAGGGAATCAAGTTGAGGCTTGACCCTAAATCGGCTAGTGTGTCGAAAGCTTTGGATCTTCCTATCTTACAAGGCAAAACAAATATACCCGGATCATCAAGCCTTTTAGGCAACTTGTTTTGAACGAAGGCGGTCCCATTTTTACCTAGTTTAAACTTCTCATACTTTTCTAGGAGGGCACTATAGTAGGGAGCATGGGCTAAGACATCAATAACGAGGCGTTCAAGGTGAAGTTCCTTGAATTCATCGTCAAGGTCTTGCGTAGGAGGTGTTTCAACTATGCTTTTGACCGGTTTTATATCGGGTGTTTTACTTGATTGGTCCTTTTGAAGAATTTGGTTTTGTTTGAAACACGTACTCGTTGATTTAACCGAGTAGTATTGTGGACTAGAAGTGGGTGACGAAACTGATGATATGGAATTACCGTTTAGTTTCGGGTTCTTGACCGTGTCGCTTGGGAGTGCTCCCATTTCTCGGTCATTGAGGACTTTCAACAATGTGTCAATTTTGGTGGTCATCTCGCTTTGCTTTTGTTTGAAATCGGCTTCAAACTTAGATATGCGAGCTTCTTGAGATGCCATGAAATTAGACATCAGTCCTTCAAGATTGTTGGTACTACCATAGTTGTTAGAAGGATTGTTGTTGAAAGTACGGTTGGAGGGTGGACCGTTTGATTGATAACGATTAGGCGGATTGGAAGAATTAGCTTGACTTTGTTTCCACCTAAGGTTTGGGTGATTTTTCCAAGAGGGGTTGTAGGAATCACCGTAAGGGTTTGGCTCGGGTTTGAAAGTGTACCACATATCTCCCGCTTCGTCGGTACGCGAGGATGCGTAGTCCGCAAAAGCTGTTCCGGGGAGTTCCACACAATCACGAGTGTCATGGGGACCACTACATAATTCGCATGAAGAAGTGATTTTGTTCACTTGGCTTGAAGGCTTAGGAGCTTCGTAAGATTTCATGAGAAACTTGACTTGGTCCTCAAGTTCCATGATCCTACGGTCGGGAGTGCTAGAGTTGTTCGAAGGCAAAGATACTGCCTTGACCATTTTGTTCAAATCACGGGGATCATTCCAACTTTCGTTGTCATAGAGAGCAAGATCTTCTATGAGTTCCCATGATTGTTCCGCACTTAGATCACGTAGCTTACCACCGGCCGATTGGTCAATGGCTCGCCTCGTGGAGAGATCGATATGGTCATAAAAAATTTGGACTTGGAGCCACAGATCTATGCCATGATGAGGGACATTTTGGAGTAAGTCCTTGAAACGAGTCCATGCTTCATAGAGAGTTTCATTTTGACGTTGTTGGAACATCAAGATGTCATTTCTAAGCTTAGTAGTTCTCCCCGGTGGGAAAAATTGAGCAAGGAAACGAGTGGTGAGATCATCCCATGTGGTGATGGATCCCGCGGGTAAACGCTCAAACCATTGACTAGCTTGATCACGTAGAGAGAATTAGAATAGGCGTAATCGGGTTGTCCCTCTAGTTGCAACATCTAAGTCTATGGAATCTACGATTTTAAGGAAGTCCTTGAGATGTTGATTTGGATCTTCGGAACGAAGTCCATGGAATGCACATCCGCTTTGCACCAACCGGATGGTATCGGATCGCAAGGGGGTCACATTGGCTCCGGTGAACTCAATAGTGTTTCGGTAGCCTTGGTGGCTAGGTCGGGAATATTCTCCTAAGGTTCGGGGCCTAAGAGGTTCTAGTGGTGGGTTTTGTTGTGGTAGGATGAAGGGTTCAAAGATGTTCCCAACGTCCATGATGTCGGGTGGTGAAAAGTTACGAATAAAAACACGAAGAAATAAGATAGACTAAAGAGAACCTAAAAAATAAAAATAAAATCTTACTAGAAAGGAATCTAGCAAGTGGACCTAATAAAAAGAGATTCTAACCTAGACAATAACTATTCTCCAGGCTGCGGAGCCAAAAACTTGATGCGTGGGGTTTGCACCAGGCTTTACCTCTCGAGGGATCTCGAGAAGCTTACAACCCCCACCAGGCAGTGTACCAGATCGATGTAGTATAGTATAATGACAAGTACTGGAGGATTGATCGTTCAGCTAGGAATAGTGTCGCTAGGATTAGAAAACCTAAAGACTAGGTCTAGAGACGAGGGATGATTCTTTTTGTATTGTTATATTTTTTTTAGAAAACAAATTAAAATCTCGGGTTTGAAGGAATTAGTTGCTAGTCAACTAATCCAATACTAAAATGCAATCAAAATACAATACTATAAATGAAAATAAACTAATTTAAACTAAGGTTGTGAGCAATATATGGGAGAAATGTGTTTACTTAGATTTCACTACTCCCTAGATATCTTTTACACGTTAATTACTTGTTATAGTTGCGTGGATGACGGATTGTATTCCTTAATACCATTCATGGGGTGGCGTACTTACTTCCCCAATCCTATGAGTGCCTACTTCACTCCTATGTCGAGCCGGCTAAGAAGCTCCTAACATGGGATCATTAGAATTTAGTCATGCATTAAATACAACCAATAAAACCTAGTACACATCGGTTCATGTTTCCTAAGACATTCAAGCATGTTACCAAATGGAGATCTGCCAGTTTTCTTAAGCCTAACATTGAAATCATTCATCCAATACAACCATAAACAAGTAATCAACACATAATTAACATATAGGTTTCATTAGATCTAAGCAAACACAAGATAAATCTAGCCTATCATGTTGAAATCAAGACAAGCACAAGATATAGACAACCAACACAGACATATTAATTGAATTAAAGAGAAGACTTATCTTAATAGCACATGAAAGGATTCAAGGGGTGAAAACCCTTGAATTTACTGTAAAATACGAGTTAGGGTTCACAAAGTTCGGCCCTAGGGTTTCTCCACACAAGTTCCACCTTAATGAATGAAAAATAGAAAACTATATATATTTTTTAGAAGGTGACGGCGTCAAGAACAAATTTCTGACGCCGTCATCTCGCCGCCAAATAGTTCCTCGGACTGCCTAGATCTGGATCTGACGCCGTCATGTAGTCCCCTTATGCAGGCCGTCATGATTTTAACTCTTGACGCTCTAGTTGTGACGCCTTCAGGTTTCTTCTGGGTCGTCATGGATTTTACTCTTGACGTCGTCAGGAATTTCCTCTTGACGCCGTCATACACTGTTCTCAGCTAGGAAAATTAAGTCTTTGGCGTTTTCTTCACTTTTATGCTCCAAAAACTTCCGAATTGCTTCCTTTTCCAGATTTCACTCCCAAAGTACCTAAAATCATAAAAGGAACGATTTAGGGCAATATTTGATCAAATAAATTCAATTCCGGGCTTAAATGACCCCCTAAAAGTGGTTCATTTTTCGCCTCATCAGGTTCATGTTTCTTAAGACGTTCAAGCGTGTTACACATTGGAAGTCTGCCAGTTTTCTTAAGCCTAACATTTGAATCATTCATCCATTACAACTAAAAACAAGCAATCAACCTATAATCAACATCTAGATCTCATTACATCTAAGCAAACACACAAGAGATCTAGCCTAGCATGTTAAAATCCAGACAAGCGTAAGATATATTCAAACAACACATAGACATATTGAATGAATTGAAAGGATACTTATCTCAATTGAACATGAAGGGTTTCAAGGGGTAAAAACCCTTGAAAATACTGTAAAAGTCGTGTTAGGGTTTATTAAGTTCGACCCTAAAATTCTCCTCTTTCTAGAATGAAAATTACAAAAACTATATATAGATTTCCTAAGGTGACGGCGTCATGAAGAAAGTTCTGACGCCGTCAACCCGCCGCCCATAAAATTCTCGGACTGCCTAGATCCAGATCTGACGCCGTCATGTGTAATCTTGTTCTGGGCCGTCACCACTTTTACTCTTGACGGCCATGTTTTGACGCCGTCACGTTTTCACTGGGCCGTCACCATTTTTTGCTCTTGACGCCGTCATCAAAACCTTCTTGAAGCCGTCAGGTATTGTTCCCAGCAAGGAAAATTAAGACTTTGTCGTTTTCTTCACTTTTATGCTCCAGAAATGTCCAAAATGCTTCCTTTTCCAAAATTCACTCCCAAAGTACCTAAAATCACAAAAGGAACGATTTAGGGCAATATTTGATCAAATAAATTCTAATTCCGGCTTAAATGACCCCCTAAAAACGGATCATTTTTCGCCTCATCATATACCCTTACACTTGAGATTTGCTTATCCTCAAGCAAATGCGCTTTTATTCTAGTCAAAATACAAGTTAGGGGTCATTTAACACTAATTTAAAAGTAATTACAATAAATGATCGTTCCACTAAAGACCAAAGACAAGCACGGAGGTCATACACTAGCACCTCACAAATAGTATTTAGATACTCACATCTCTCGGGTGTAATAAAGTATATACCACAATATGGAAATGGAAAACATCTCTCACTACCTGTCATAGCAAAATAGATTACCATACGCTTGGGAAAGGATCAAACCTCCACCACATAGCGTAAGCACCTAGGATAAACTATCAAAGAGGTCTTTTAAAGGGTTATAACGTTAGGTGTAGGGATATGGAATACACGGTTTTGTTGGATATAGGCAATCTTAAGCTAATAAATGAAAATTAACAAAAACTTAAAGCAAACATAAAATGAAACGGGATGGTAGTCCGTATGTTTTTTTTTTTCTTTTCCATTTTTCTATTTTATTTTTCTTTTTCTATATATATTTTTTTTCTTTTCTTTTTCCAGATTTTTTCGATTTTTTTTTTTTTTTTTTTTTTTGCATACACTCTTACCCTACCATCCAAAACAATACATCATAGGGAAAGAACATTCCCCTTACACTTGAATTTTTACATACTTTACAATAGACTGATCTAATGACTCGAATTAAGATAATCAAAATACTTACAGTACTTTTTCGATCAACGTACATATGGGGGTAATAATAGATGTTCTTCCCCATTACTCTATAAAATAAGTACTTTACCCATGAGTCCCAATCGTCCCAAAACAATATGTACAAGGATATGACTCGACTTAGCAACCATGTAATCAATTAGATAATTAACTAAGGGTTTAACAAATAACAATAATACACTAAAGATGAGTGCATACACGGAAGGCTAAGGCGATTTGGGTGTACATTTAAGTGGAGTGTAACAAATTCTTCCTTTAAGTAAGATTCTTAAAGTTAGAAACGAAAAGATAGGCTCGGAGGGGTGTACTAGGGGTTTCGTGTACTAAAAATGAGTACAACGCTAAGGTGTGGGAAAAATTAATTGACTTTACTAGCCAAGTAATATGACTTAAATGGTCAAGTAATTATGATAAGGGTTTAACACAAGGGTGATACTAATGCCTCTTATCATGTAGTAAATCCTACTACACGAATGTAGTCTCACTAGCGGTCTCGGGATGCATCACTAACGCAAGTTCTAGAATCTAAATGCTACCGGTACACTCATAAGCACTAAAAGTAAATGTCTTTCCTATCAAATCTAAAGGCGAACCTCACATATTTGGGTGGAAAATTTATCTGAATTTTACGGTTTTGTGCTAGTCATACAATCTCCTATCCATGAGACGCTTGCTATGGCTAAAGTTTCACTCCTAAATGTTGTAAAAAAATTTAAATTTGGCGTTAAAATTACACTAACAAGTATTTCTCATAGTTTTATTACACACCTACCATCAAACAAACAAACTCAAGCGAAAGTGTATCCTATGAAGTATCATCATTTTACCCTCCCCTTACACTTAGGTTGAACATTGTCCCCAATGTTCAATTAAAGAATGTAAAAGTAAAACAGGTAAAAGAATGAAATCAAATACTCCCATGATTCGCTCGGTATGGATAATATGGTAACAAGGTTAGATCTTCTTCCAAGAAAATGAACAATCAAAGCTTCCCTTCCAGAATATAAATCATCTTCTTGTCATATATAACCTGTTAAACCTGAGAAAACAAACAAGGCAACCTCGCGTAAAATCGGCGGCAATCTATATATGATAACAAATCCTAGAAAACAATGTAAGATATAATGCTTGTGGAATGAATGTTTACAGATTCCCTGGAGTTTATAAAACTAAAGAATTAACAAAAACTTTAAGAATCCGTTAGAAAAACAAAACTAGCAAAATTTACAGAATTTTACACATGACGCCGTCAGAAGTGATCTTCAGAAATTCTTACGTAAAGTTTTCGGAAAATTTCTGGAAAAAATTATGTCCTACTTCCTGGAAAATACTGCAAAACATCATTATGACTCGATACAAGCATTTGACTCTAACAAATACGAATATTGGTACGTGGGGATTGCACCAGGCTTTACCTCTCGAGGGATCTCGAGAAGCTTACAACCACCACGAAGCAATGTACCTGATCGATGTAGTATAGTATAATGACAAGTACCGGGGGATTGATCGTTCAGCTAGGAATAGTGTCGCTAGGGTTATAAAACCTAAAGACTAGGTCTAGAGATGAGAGATGATTCTTTTTGTATTTTTATTTTTTTATGAAAGCAAGTAAAAACTCGGGTTTGAAGGAGTTGGGCGAAATTAGTTGCTAGTCAACTAACCCAATTACTAAAGATGTAATCAAAATAAAATACTAAAAATGAAAATAAAACTAAATTAAACTAGAGGTGTGAGCAATATATGGGAGAATTGTGTTTACTTAGATTTCACTACTCCCTAGATATCTTTTACATGTTAATTATTTGTTACAGTTGTGTGGATGACGGGTTGTATTCCTTAATACCATTCATGGGGTGGCGTACTTACTTCCCCAATCCTATAAGCGCCTACTTCACTCCTATGTCGAGCCGGCTAAGAAGCTCCTAACATGGGATCACTAGAATTTGCTCATGCATTAAATACAACCAATAAAACCTAGTACACATCGGTTCATGTTTCCTAAGACGTTCAAGCATGTTACACAATGGAGATCTGCCAGTTTTCTTAAGCCTAACATTGAAATCATTCATCCATTACAACTATAAACAAGCAATCAACCTATAATTAACATCTAGGTTTCATTACATCTAAGCAAACACATGATAGATCTAGCCTAGCATGTTGAAATCAAGACAAGCATAAGATATATTCAAACAACACATAGACATATTGAATGAATTGAGAGAAGAATTATCTCAATTGAACATGAAAGGTTTCAAGGGGTGAATACCCTTGAAAATACAATAAAAAACGACCTAGGGTTTACAAAGTTCGGCCCTAGTATTCTCCACACAAGTTCCTCTCTTATGAATGAAAAATAGAAAACTATATATAGATTCTGATAGGTGACGACGTCAAGAACAAACTTTTGACGCCGTCATCTCGCCCCCAAATAATTTCTCGGACTGCCTAGATCTGGGTTTGACGCCGTCATGTGTATTCCTTATGAAGGCCGTCACCAAAAATACTCTTGATGCCCTTGTTGTGACGCCTTTTGGTTTTCACTGGGTCGTCACGGATTTTACTCTTGACGCCGTTAGGTACTGTTCTCAGTATGGAAAATTAAGTCTTTGCCGTTTTCTTCACTTTTATACTCCAAAAACGTCCAAAATGCTCCCTTTTCCAGAATTCACTCCCAAAGTACCTAAAATCACAAAAGGAACGATTTAGAGAAATATTTGATCAAATAAATTCAATTCCGGGCTTAAACGACCCCTTAAAAGCGGTTCATTTTTTGCCTCATCATATACCCTTACACTTGAGATTTGCTTGTCCTCAAGCAAATGCGTTTTTATTCTAGTCAAAATACAAGTTAGGGGTCATTTAACACTAATATAAAAGTAATTACAACAAATAATCATTCCACTAAAGACCAAAGACAAGCACGGAGGTCATATACTAGCACCTCACAAATAGTATTTAGATACACACATCTCTCGGGTGTAATAAAGTGTATATCACAATATGGAAATGGAAAACATCTCTCACTACCTGTCATAGCAAAATAGATTACCATAGGCTTGGGAAAGGATCAAACCTCCACCACATGGCGTAAGCACCTAGGATAAACTATCAAAGAGGTTTTTTAAAGGGTTGTAATGTTAGGTGTAGGGATATGGAATACACGGTTTTGTTGGATATAGGCAGTCTTTACTGGTGGCGTGTTAACAATCTTGGTTAATTACATGTACAATATGGCGTTGGTAAGCCAAGACTTGACTTAAGCTAATAAATCAAAAATAACAAAAACATAAAATAAACGTAGAATGAAATGGGATGGTAGTCCGTATGTTTTTTCTCTTTTCTTTTTCTATTTTTTTTCTTTTTCTTGGTTTTTCAATTTTTTTTTTTTTTTTTTTTTTTTTTTTTTTTTTTTTTTTTTTTTTGGCATACACTATTACCCTACCATCCAAAATAATACATCATAGGGGATGAACATTCCCCTTACACTTGAATTTTTACATACTTTACAATAAACTAATCTAATGACTCGAATTAAGAAAATCAAAACACTTGAAGTACTTTTAAGATTAACGTACATATGGGGGTAATAATATGATGTTCTTCCCCATTACTCTATAAAATAAGTACTTTACCCATGAGTCTCAATTGTCCCAAAATAATATGTGCAAGGATATGACTCGACTTAGCAACCATGTAATCAATTAGATAATTAACTTAGGGTTTAACAAATAACAATAATGCACTAAAGATGAGTGCATACACGGAAGGCTAAGGCGATTTGGGTGTACATTTAAGTGGGGTGTAACAAATTCTTCCTTTAAGTAAGATGCTTAAAGTTAGAAACGAAAAGATAGGCTCGGAGGGGTGTACTAGGGGTTTCGTGTACTAAAAATGAGTACAACGCTAAGGGTGTGGAAAAATTAATTGACTTAACTAGTCAAGTAATTTGACTTAAATGGTCAAGTAATTATGATACGAGTTTAACACAAGGGTGATCCTAATGCCTCTTATCATGTAGTGAATCCTACTACACGAATGTAGTCTCACTAGCGGTCTCGGGATGCATCACTAACGCAAGTTCTAGAATCTAAATGCTACCGGTACACTCATAAGCATTAATAGCAAATGTTTTTCCTATCAAATCTAAAGGCGAACCTCACATATTTGGGTGGAAAATTTTTCTGAATGGTACGGTTTTGTGCTAGTCATACAATCTCCTATCCATGAGACGCTTGCTATGGCTAAATTTTCACTCCTAAATGTTGTAAAAAATTTTAAATTTAGCGCTAAAATTACACTAACAAGTATTTCTCATAGTTTTATTACACATCTACTATCAAACAAACAAACTCAAGCGAAAATGTATCTGTAAGGTATCATCATTTTACCCTCCCCTTACACTTAGGATGAACATTGCCCCCAATGTTCAAGTAAAGAATGTAAAAGTGAAATAAGTAAAACGAATGAAATCAAATACTCCCCTGATTCGCTCGGTATGGATAATAAGGTGGCCAGGTTAAATCTTCCTCCAAGAAAATGAACAATCAAAGCTTCCCTTCCATAATATAAATCATCTTCTTGTCATACATAACCTGTAAAACCTGAGAAAACAGACAAGGCAACCTCGCATAAAATCGGCGGCAATCTATATATGCTAATAAGACCTAGAAAACAAAATAAGATATAATGCTTGTGGAATGATGTTTGCAGATTTCCTGGAGATTATAAAACTAATAATTCAACAAAAACTTTAAGACTCCGTTAGAAAAACAAAACTGGTAAAATTTCCAGAATTTTACACGTGACGCCGTCAAGAGTAAACTCGTGAAGCCGTTAGAAGTGACCTGCAGAAATTCTTATGTTAAGTTTCCAGAAATTTTCTGGAAAAACTTTGTCCTACTTCCTGGAAAATCCTGCAAAACATCATTATGACTCGATACAAGTATTTGACTCTAACAAATACGAATATACATGTTCACTTAATATTGTGGAGAATCATGATCGAGTTTATTTTTTAAAAACATATTTGGGGTTTCCCCTTACACTTATCTTTTGCAAAAATACCTTTGGATGAAGTTAAGACTAGGCCAAACAACAAAATAAAGTATTTTCATCATTTTAGTTTTAAAACATGATCTACCAACAATAAAAATAAAGCATGCATACGGAAACAAAAAACAAACAAACAAAAATAAAAATCACACAAAACATGGGTTGCCTCCCAAGAAGCGCTTTTCTTTATTTACGTGTCTTGTAGCTAGACTCAAGGTCATGGGTTACTACGTCACCTCATCCCTTGAGATAATGTACCCCATGTAGTTGTGATCATTACTATCGTGGTGGTAGTGTCTCAATCTATCAATACTTGCAATCACTTCTCCTCCTACTTTACTTCTCAGGTTAGCCATCCCATCTTGGCTTATGCTCTCAATTGTGAAAGGTCCATACCACCAGGGACTCGGTTTATCGGGGGGTATCGTTATCTCCAAGTGTCTTAAGAGTACTAAGTTCCCTTCCTCGAATGGTACATGGCTTCTCACTGGTCGACTGTGTTCGAACTCGTCATGAACCTCATTGCTTTTGCTTCTTTCATGTTTAGCCTCCTTGTAGCTTTTGATTCTTGCCTCCCATGCAAGTATTTTCTCCTGAACACGAATAGGCGACGTGTCAATGTTGTTTTTGAGCTTTCTCCAATTCAGACTCTCTTGCCCATATCGCGGGGTCATGGGGAAGCTAATCTTTCTTTTTCCTGATTTAAGCTCAATTTTCCTACCTTCATACTTAATGACAGCTCTAGCGGTGGTGAGGAATGGTGCCCCAAGGATTATTGGCATGCACCCATCTCCCTTATCATCGATGATCATAAAATCAACGGGGTACATGAATCCTGCGACATTAACTAACACATCTTCTGCGATTCCTAAGGGGTATACGTAAGAGTGTCCAGCGAGGGATAGCCTAACACGAGTGGGGGCTGGCATTTTTGACGTTAGTTGGGTGTAGATAGTTAGGGGCATAAGATTTACTTCCGATCCTTGGTCGGCGAAAGCACTAAGATATTTCAAATCCCCGATGCTAGCCGGTATCTCAAAGTTCCCACACGCCATCTGCTTAGTAGCCACTTTTTGTACCAATAGGTTCTCGAATATTGGCCCCCCAGGTAACGTATCATACTCATCTTTTCCCTCTTCCTCCTTCTCAGAACCTTGTTTGGAAGATTGGTTACGCCCGTCACCCTTTATCCAATTTGTTATAGTGTTTTCGTTTATATCATGTTTCAGGTAGTAACTTAAAGATTGGGATTTTGGTGGCTCTTCTACGGTTTGTTCAGTAGGGGTTTCTACCTTCTCATTATCCGTGTGGACAATTGTGATGGAATTAACAAGTCGGGTAGTAGGGATGACGCTTTCTTTCCTTAGTAACATTCTTTCGGGGGTTCTCTGGTTGGCATACGCTTCCATCAAACTCATCATCTCATTCATTTTCTCTTGCATCTCCTCTTTTTGCTTATAAACTGCTTCCTCGAATCTAGCGAGCCGATCTGAATGAGTTGCCATGTATTCTCTCATTCTGGCTTTAAATTCCGGGCTAAGTTTCTCGGGAGGTGAATAAGGTGGGGCATAGTTTTGAAAAGTCTCAACATTCTCTCTAGAGGGTGACTCAGATAACGACGTTGAAGTCATTTTCGAGACAGAATTGACAGTAGCCCGTCTAGGACTTAAGGGTCTCTTTTGCCTTTTGATTGGCTCCAAACGATCAACCTATATTGACCAGGTGATGGTCAACAAGGTCAAACAGTCTAGAGTCAATCTCCGCGGAAGTATGGGGTTTCCCCGGGTCGTTATGTCCCAGCGAGGTGTGGATGGTATTAAAACGGGTTTGTGATCGGGTGAATTTGGACGGGAAAAGGTATATAAGGGTTTGAATGATTATACTAAGATATGAGGAATGAAAGTAACTTAGAAACACTATACAAACAGTTACTGATGATCAGATATACTAAAAACGTAAGCTAAGTCTAAAAATGCGTTCGTTTGATTTTAAAGTTACGTTGACGTGCGAAATAAAACGCGAGTTTTAGTGAAATAAAATACCTATGAACATGAAAATTACATTTTTACAATCCTAATGATAAAAGAAAATTTTATAAAAAAGAAAATTATTTTTTTGACTTTTTAATTATTTATTACTAATTAAAAACTATTTAAATACTAATAAAACTAATTTAAATTATAAAAAATGCTAAATGAACAGTGAAAATTATAAAACTTTTTCTAAAAATAAATACTAGTATAATAATGCTGAGAAAAATATAAAACTTGGGAAAAGCTAATAAATAAGCTGTACAATAAGCAGATAAGCTTATATAAGCTTAAAGGGAAAATTACTAGTATATAAATAACTAGGGGGAATAAAAACACTAAGACATGCTTGGGGCAGATGGTGCACGTTTGTGGTTTGGTTTTGACCAGTCAACCCAATGAGGTCCAGGGTTCAAGCCTGGCTTGTGACAAATTTTTTGCAATCTTTTAATTTTTGATTTTTCTCTTTACAAAATTACTAAACAACTAAAAACAATAAACTTTTGAAAAAAACAAACTTTTTATAATTTGCAAATAAGCTCAGAAACAATGGAAATCATAAGCAGTTTACACATAAGCCTTCAAAGGAAATTTTGAAAATTAACAAGCTGAATAAAGGAACTAATAAGCTAACTAAAGGTTCAAATAAGCTAAAGGTACCTGAGGGAGTCCTAATAAGCTGGAGTAATAAGGAAAAACACAAGGAATAATCTTAAATAAGCTAATCCAATTTACCACAGACCAACAGGCCAATAGGGGCTACTTCAGGCCCCCTTCAGCTTATCAAATAAGCCTAGAAGCCACAGAAAAGCTTTGAAACTTCAAGCCCAGTCAAAGGGCTTCTCAAAGAACCCAAGGACTTGTTATGGGACCCATTGAGGAGGGCAACCAGAACCACCCAATGTGGTTGTGGTGGACAGAGCTGCTGCAGCAGGGTGGGTGATGCCCCCTGCAGCTGTGTTTGGGCAAAGGTGAGGCCCACATAAAAATTTGCAAAAATATAAATGAGATGGGACTTTGAAGATGAGGTGGTGTATTACATTCCCTGAAAAGCACAGGCCTTGAATCCCAACTGAAAAATCAATAAATTTCACCCCATTTTTGGCATTTCCATCAAATGGCAATTTTGACTTATTCACTTTTCTTATACAAGTTGACTTTCATGAGATTTAAACCTAATCTACTGACTAATAATTATCTTTTAAGCTAAAATGAACCTGAATCTAGTAAGCTCAACCAGTTTTCAACCTAAAGTGATGCTTGTGAGACTCATACTGTTAACAGTCAAAGAAAAATGGAATCAAGAAGTTAAATTTGACTTTTTGCAAATGGGACTGAATTTTAAAGCTTAAACTAACCTAAGATTGCCTAATGTAGTGTACCAGCAACAACTCAATAACCAAACAACAACAAGATCACATAGGTTCACACTAATCCAAACACCCCTTTACATGAAACTGTCTTGAGTTTTTCAAAGGGAACTGAGCTTTTAAGCTTGAAAAGTGGAACCTAAGCACTGATATAGCTATAGTATGATAAATAGAGCAGTTAGGCACCTAAGATGAGCAGTCTGAATAAGCAAATTACCAAAACCTATATTAGAGCTGAAATGACAATTGATAAGTGAAATTACACAACTAGTTGAGATATGCTAAATAGAACTAAATTCTATCTAAGATAAGCACAAAAAAAACATGAAAGGAGCACAGATCAAGCAAATAAGCAGTAAATAAGACAAGCTACAGTTACTATGCCAAAAATTGAAATTGTGCTTACAAATGGATCCAAAGCATAAAACCAAGATACCAAAGGACTCAATCCCTATCCCTATGCTTCCCATGAAGCTGTAAACCTAAACCATCCATCTTCTTCATGCTTGTCTTCTTCTGCATCTTGATTTTATTTTTATTTTTATTTTTATTTTATTTTGTGATTTTTGAGTATTTTATGAAATTATTGAATAAGACATTGTAATATCACTGGGCTTATAGAAACTTAGTAATGAGTTAAAAACAAGCTTATAGAATAGTAATAGACAACATTTAACCAGGTTCAAGCTAAATTGAGGAATCTACTAAAAATGGTGAAATTGCATATACACTGAGAATTTTGCATTAACACTGAATTACTTTGAAGAAAGACTTTTATTGAGCTTAGAATTCAACAAGGGAACAAAAGTACATTGGAAAAACATAAGTTATACTAAATTCGACATTACCAAACTACATTACTCCTAAAATTATCTACTAACTAGCTAACACCTGCTCTCCTCCTTCATTCTTTATTTATAATCTCCACCAGAGTTCCTTGGCACTTTCCCACATGCTTTTCTAGCCATTGGATGGCTTTTGAGTGATCTTGGCCCTTCAATTCTTTTGGCGGGAAAAATGGAGCAAATTGCAAATTGGCTTTTAGTCTTTGGCATGGGGGGTTTTGTAGTTTTGTTGTTGTTTTGGAGTGTAGGAGAGGGGTGGGAGGCTGAGTATTGCAGAGGGTAAGAGTTGGGTTTGTGATGATGGTTTTGGCAGAGGGTTGCAGGGATGAGGTGGAAAGGGTGGTGGTCAAAGGTCAAGGTGGGGGTGTTGACTGGGAATATATAAAAACGGGGGTGTGTTATTTTTTTGTGGTGGTGGGCTTTTGTTGGTGATTGGGCCTGGTGTATAAGATGGACTGGATTGGGAGGTATAAGGTTGGGTTTGTTTTGGAATTGGATTTGGTTTATGATATTAAGGTTTGGTCCGTTTGGTTTATAATTCACAAGGACCAAAAGTGTAAAAGCTGCAATTCCAGGGACTGATCTCGCCAAGTTTTCCATAAATATTCCAAGGACTAGACATGCCACATATTGAATTCCCAAAGGTCCTTAATGGTTATTTTTCCCAAATGAATTATCTGGGGACCATTTATGACAAAATTCAAACTGTAGGGACCATACTTGTAATTTTTGAAACTTTTTCACCAAAGGATTACTTGTGATATTTTGTGAACTCAAAAGGACTAATAATGACTTTTTCTTCCAAAAATCCCCACCAGGGACTAATTCTGCCAAAAGTGAAACTCCAGGGACCAAAATTGTAAATTTCCAAAACTTTTCACCCAAAGTCCGTTTTTGATAACTTTTGATTTTTTAAGGACTTCGGTTGACTTTTCTTTCAAAATAAATGCATAGGGACTATTTTTGACAAATTTTGAAACTTGGGGGACTGAAACTGCCAATATTGCAAACTTTGTACGTTTTTCATCTGTTTTTGCTCATTTTGCATCTAAAACATATAAAACACAATTTTGAAATATTTTTAGTATTTTGATGCATTTCTAAGTGTTTTTGTATGTTTTGCAGTTCAGATTTGACAAAAAATGATGAGTGTTTGAGCACTCATCACCTTTCCTCAAAATAGTCAACTTTTACCTCAAGTTTGCATAGGAGTTCATCGGAAATTTGGTTAGTCCCTCCAGGTGTCGAGATTGCGTTGATGGCCGCTTTTATAGTATGATTAAACTCCCATATCTCTTGACTATCGGCGGCAAGCTCTTCAATAATTGCCCAAGAATCCTCGGCGTCCTTATCACGTAATCTACCTCCAGCGGCCCTATCGATTGTGCGTTTAGTGTGATAATCGACATGATCATAGAAAATCTGAACTAATAACCAAAGGTTTATACCATGATGAGGGACTTTATGGAGGAGATCCTTAAAACGAGCCCATGCTTCGTAGAAAGTTTCACCTTGATGTTGTTCAAACATCAAAATGTCGTTTCTAAGTATCGCAGTCTTCCCCGGTGGGAAGAATTGGGCAAGGAAGCGAGTGGTGAGATCATCCCATGAGGTGATGGATCCCGCGGGTAAACGTTCAAGCCATTGACTAGCTTGATCACGTAGAGAGAATTGGAATATGCGTAATCGGGTTGACTCTCTAGTTGTAACATCAAGGTCTATAGAATCTACGATTTTAAGGAAGTCCTTGAGATGTTGATTTGGATCTTCGGAACGAAGTCCATGGAATGCACATCCGCTTTGCACCAACCGGATGGTGTCGGATCGCAAGGGGGTCACATTGGCTCCGGTGAGCTCAATAGTGTTTCGGTAGCCTTGGTGGCTAGGTCGGGAGTACTCTCCAAGGGTTCGGGGCCTAAGAGATTGGTTAGCTAGTAGTGGGTTTTGTTGTGGTGGGATGATGGGTTCAAAGATGTTACCGTCGTCCATGATGTCGGATGGCAAAGAGTTACGAACAAAAACACGAAGAAATAAGATAGACTAAAGAGAACCTAAAAAATAAAAATAAAATCTTACTAGAAAGGAATCTAGCAAGTAGACCTAATAAAAAGAGATTCTAACCTAGACAATAACTATTCCCGGGCTGCGGCGCCAAAAACTTGATAGCGTGGGGATTGCACCAGGCTTTACCTCTCTAGGGATCTCGAGAAGCTTACAACCCCCACCAAGCAGTGTACCTGATCGATGTAGTATAATGACAAGTACCGGGGGATTGATAGTTCAGCTAGGAATAGTGTCGCTAGGGTTAGAAAACCTAAAGACTAGGTCTAGAGATGAGAGATGATTCTTTTTGTATTTTTATTTTTTTATGAAAGCAAGTAAAAATCTCCGGGTTGAAGGAGTTGGGCGGAATTAGTTGCTAATCAACTAACCCAATTACTAAAGATGTAATCAAAATAAAATACTAAAAATGAAAATAAAACTAAATTAAACTAGAGGTGTGAGCAATATATGGGAGAATTGTGTTTACTTAGATTTCACTACTCCCTAGATATCTTTTACAGGTTAATTACTTGTTACAGTTGCGTGGATGACGGGTTGTATTCCTTAATACCATTCATGGGGTGGCGTACTTACTTCCCCAATCCTATAAGCGCCTACTTCACTCCTATGTCGAGCCGGCTAAGAAGCTCCTAACATGGGATCACTAGAATTTGCTCATGCATTAAATACAACCAATAAAACCTAGTACACATCGGTTCATGTTTCCTAAGACATTCAAGCATGTTACACAATGGAGATCTGCCAGTTTTCTTAAGCCTAACATTGAAATCATTCATCAATTACAACTATAAACAAGCAATCAACCTATAATTAACATCTAGGTTTCATTACATCTAAGCAAACATATGATAGATCTAGCCTAGCATGTTGAAATAAAGACAAGCATAAGATATATTCAAACAACACATAGACATATTGAATGAATTAAGAGAAGACTTATCTCAATTGAACATGAAAGGATTCAAGGGGTGAAAACCCTTGAAAATACAGTAAAAAACGACCTAGGGTTTACAAAGTTCGGCCCTAGTATTCTCCACACAAGTTCCTCTCTTATGAATGAAAAATAGAAAACTATATATAGCAACTGATAGGTGACGGCGTCAAGAACAAACTTCTGACGCCGTCATCTCGCCGCCAAATAATTTCTCGGACTGCCTAGATCTGGGTTTGACGCCGTCATGTGTATTCCTTATGCATGCCGTCACCAAAAATACTCTTGACGCCCTTGTTGTGACGCCTTCAGGTTTTCACTGGGTCGTCACGGATTTTACTCTTGACGCCGTCATGATTCTCTTCTTGACGCCGTCAGGTACTGTTCTCAGTATGGAAAATTAAGTCTTTGCCGTTTTCTTCACTTTTATGCTCCAAAAACGTCCAAAATGCTCCATTTTCCAGAATTCACTCCCAAAGTACCTAAAATCACAAAAAGAACGATTTAGGGCAATATTTGATCAAATAAATTCAATTCCGGGCTTAAATGACCCCTTAAAAGTGGTTCATTTTTCGCCTCATCAAATATACATGTTCATTTAATATTGTGGAGAATCATGATCAATTTTGTTTCTTAAAAACATATTTGGGGTTTCCACTTACACTTATTTTTTGCGAAATACCTTTGGATGAAGTTAAGACTAAGTCAAACGACAAAATAAAGTATTTTCACCATTTTAGTTTTGAAACATGATCTACCAACAATAAAAATAAAGCATGCATACGGAAACAAATAATAATCAAACAAAATAAAAATCACACAAAGCATGGGTTGCCTCCCAAGAAGCGATTTTCTTTATTTACGAGTCTTGTAGCTAGACTCAAGGTCATAGGTTACGTTTTCCTTTCCCACTTTTGTGCTGACTCAAAACATCTAACCCAATTCTCATCATGCTTGTACTCAGGGCCTAGATTCATGCAACCTGAATAGTATGTTCGCCTCTTCTCATAATAAACATCATCATCAATTCCATCTTCCTTAACCTCATAAGGTCGAATCTCATCAATTTGTAGATTTTTGATGCCTTTTAATTCCTCCTTCATATGAGGCATCATAAAAGTAATCCTCTCTATCCCATCAGTAAACTGAACTATCCGCTTCTCATGATCACAATACATCTTAGTCTTCTCAACAAAAGGTCGTCCTAGAACCATCTCTCCTAGGTGTGGATCTATAATGCCTCTAACATCTTCTAGGATTAAAAAGTCGCATTGATAAGTAAAATTTCTGATAAAGATGTGTACCCCTTTTACTCTCCTGACGAAATTACATAGTCTATTAGAGTTGTAAGGGTCTTTTCTAGGGCTTAACCTTTCGTTCATTATCCAGTTGTAGTAGAGCCTAGACATAATGTTCATGGGTGCTTTTAAGTCAATGTATGTATGCTCTCTAGACATGTACCCAATCATGCAAGGAATTTTTATGTTCCTAAAGTTATGCCTCCTAATCCATGGTACCTTTCTATATTTTGAGGGGCAGGGGTGTTGTAAAAGAAATCTATGGTAACTCAATTCATCAGGGGTTAGACAGAAGTCTGTAAACTCAATTTTCATTTGAAGGGGCTTAATAAATTGCTTAAATGTGTTGACTTCTCTCTTTCTTCTTTTATGTGCTATAAGCCTCTTGTTAACTTCTAAATGGCGATTCTCTAAATCCATAAAGACCAACCTAATACTAACAAAGACACAAAGAATATAAGATAGACTAAAGAAAACTAAAAATAAAAATAAAATCTTACTAGAAAGGAATCTAGCAAGTAGACCTAATAAAAAGAAATTCTAACCTAGACAATAACTATTCCCCAGGCTGCGGCGCCAAAAACTTGATGCGTGGGAATTGCACCAGGCTTTACCTCTCGAGGGATCTCGAGAAGCTTACAACCCCCACCAGGCAGTGTACCTGATCGTTATAGTATAGTATAGTGACAAGTACCGGGGGATTGATCGTTCAACTCAGGAATAGTGTCGCTAGGATTAGAAAGCCTAAAACATAGGTCTAGAGGTGAGGGATGATTCTTTTTGTATTTTTATATTTTTATGAAAGCAAGTAAAATCTCGGTTTTTTGAAAGAGTGGGCGGAATTAGTTGCCAGTCAACTAACCCAATAACTAAAGATGCAATCAAAATAAAATAACAGAAATGTAAATTAAATTAATTACTAATGTGGTGTGAACAATAGATGGGAGAATTGTGTTTACTTAGATTTCACTACTCCCTAGATATATTTTACAGGTTAATTGTTTGTTACAGTTGCGTGGATGACGGGTTATATTCCTTAATACCAGTCTTGGGGTGGCGTACATACTTCCCCAACTCTATAAGCTCCTACTTCACTCCTATGTCGAGCCTGCAAGAAGCTCCTAACATGGGATCACTAGAATTCGCTCATGCATTAAATACAACCATAAAAACCTAGTACACATCGGTTCATGTTTCTTAAGACGTTCAAGCATGTTACACAATGGAAGTCTGCCAGTTTTCTTAAGCCTAACATTTAAATCATTCATCCATTACAACTATAAACAAGCAATCAACCTATAATCAACATCTAGGTTTCATTACATCTAAGCAAACACACAAGAGATCTAGCCTAGCATATTAAAATCAAGACAAGCGTAAGATATATTCAAACAACACATAGACATATTGAATGAATTGAAAGGATACTTATCTCAATTGAACATGAAGGGTTTCAAGGGGTAAAAACCCTTGAAAATACTGTAAAAGTCGTGTTAGGGTTTATTAAGTTCGACCCTAAAATTCTCCTCTTTCTAGAATGAAAATTACAAAAACTATATATAGATTTCCTAAGGTGACGGCGTCAAGAAGAAAGTTCTGACGCCGTCAACCCGCCGCCCATAAAATTCTCGGACTGCCTAGATCCAGATCTGACGCCGTCATGTGTAATCTTTCTCTGGGTCGTCACCACTTTTACTCTTGACGGCCATGTTTTGACGCCGTCACGTTTTCACTGGGCCGTCACCATTTTTGCTCTTGACGCCGTCATCAAAACCTTCTTGACACCGTCAGGTACTGTTCCCAGCAAGGAAAATTAAGACTTTGTCGTTTTCTTTACTTTTATGCTCCAAAAAAGTCCAAAATGTTTCCTTTTCCAGAATTCACTCCCAAAGTACCTAAAATCACAAAAGGAACGATTTAGGGCAATATTTGATCAAATAAATTTCAATTCCGGCTTAAATGACCCCTTAAAAACGGATCATTTTTCGCCTCATCATGATTCTCGTGGTGGTTAAATCTTTAAGTGGCTGCTTATATACTTTCCGTTCTACATGTACCCCTAGTTTATGTCCTCTAGAAGTCCAAACTGGTTTAGTGATATTTTTTATTAAATAAAAAGGATTTCATAAATGGGTTACCTTTGATTTTAGAATGTGTTACCTTTGATTTTAGATGATCACACAATTAAATTTTGCATTTCTGGGTTTTTGTTCTTTTTGTTGTATTAAAATTAAATAAAATTTAAAAGAAATTCAAATGGGGAAGAAGACGAGGGTACATTAGTTATTTCACTACATTTAACGAGAAAACTAACGAAAGTTAGCTCTTTTACAAAAAATGGAAACTTTAATGTCTTTTTTGCAACAAAATTCGTCTCAATGTCATCTTTGCATATTTGGGCTAATTTAGAGACCATTTTTGTAATTTAGCCTAAAAAGTATTATGTTACTATGTATAACTAGTTACGCGCAAGCGCGTTTCTTTTATTTTTTATTTTTTTAATGATATATTTTTATTTATTAAAAAATAAATAATTTATTATTTGTTTTGTTTAATTTATGATTTTTAATTATATTTGTTTATTATTAAAGATAATCATTTAAAAAGTTTAATCTTATTGTTAGTTGCATCATCTTCTACTTGTGTAGTATATCAACAAAACGAATTTATATATTTTTTTTAATTAAAAAATTATAATTAAAATATTATCTAATAAGGAATTGAAATACGAAAGTCCCACTTAGAGTTTTATTTTATTATATAAAAGAAGTGGTTTTGCTAATGAGTAATGGATATAGATTATAAATTATATGAAACACACAAGTATAGATTCACGGATCCGTCAATTTTTTGTTATTCAAACCCGCGTAACGAGGATGATTTTTGTTAACCCATGAAAACTTAAACGGTAAAATTAATTTGTTAGGAAGCAAGTTGTTTAGGAAGTTTGTTAGGAAGCGGTTGGTTGTTCAAACTAAAATTATTTGGCTTAACCATCTATAATATTTCTATTTATAAAACATGAAGACGACTAAACGTGTAACCGTTCTATTATATTTTAATGTACAATAGGGTTTTAAGGGGGACAATCTATTTTTCTAGATGTGCCCTAAACTATTACATACAGGAAATTTTATTTCTGCATTATTATGTCTTAATTACTGAGCTTAACATGACACGAAAAAGGGTGATTGCTGGGTTTTCATTATATTTAGTTTTGTTTGTAATTAAATATATATTTTTATAAAATAGTAGTATTATGGTATGCGAGTATGCGACATTGGACATTAGTTTATGTTGTTAATAGATAGTCATATATTTGCAAGAATAAATGATTGTAAGTAATAGCCATATTTTTGCATTTAAAATTCTTATTTATCCAAATACTTATGGGACTAATTACACTGTATGACTTGTTTGCAATAATGCTCCGTATTAGTTGGTATTCATTTTAAAGAAAGATCACTATGATGATTCAAAGATCAAAGTTATTTGCAAAACAAAAACATCATTATGCTTATCGAAATGAATCAATACCATACTTTCGGACTAACTAAGAGTTTGTTAAGCGAATAAAAGTCGTTCCTTGTGTATTTGAACTTTTTGTTTTCATGAGAAAAGTACTTTGATTTAAAAGATCAAATTTATGATGTTAAAGCTAATGCATTAACTATTTTGATGGTAACCTTAAGATACTTTTATTTCAAATAAACAGATATTTTAAAGAGATTATTATATCTCCTAGTGGCACAATGGCCTCCACATATATTGATAAGAGGATTAGGTCATATTTCATTGGAGAGCATGTGCCTTAAACATGTAATTAGGGACACCACCATAGGTGTCTTTAGGTGTGAGAAGGTGAGGGGACAAGTTCCAAATGCATATATGGATGGATGTTACAATATTTATCATCTAAACAAACTATTTAGTAGTTAGTAATTACTCCGTACCACCTAGTAACTACTTAGATGAATTAGGTTTTCGATAATATTGAAACAGAGAGAGTAGTTAGGAGCTATTTAGATAGTTTTTGTTGAACGGCAAGATGAATAAAAAACTAGCAAGATGCTACAAACAATTACAAAGTAAAAGTAATCCAGTCATCCCAACTACTATAATTACCGCCTTTAAATTTAAACCAAGAAAAAGAATACAAACGAATATTATTAAAAACGTCATTTTGCCTCATAACTTGAGAACGAAAAGTCACACAATTACAATAGCGCCAAATCATACACAAGGTAGCCTAAAAAATACCATCAAGCAATCCTTACGAGACTTTGAAGTAGCTATTTAGATTAATCTAGCTAGATTGTCGATAACTTTTCAAGATATTTGTAATTTACCAAGACTAATGTACCTTAATATTGATGTTGGTAATAATGAGATTGGTTAAGTTGGTGAGACCATTTTATATTTTTTTTGTAGAAAGAACTAGATTTCTTAATTAACTTTCAACAGAGTTAAACGAAAGTGCATATATTCATTCTAAAATAGATCCTCGACTATTTTCAAACTTATGAAAATGTCTAATTTGATCAGTGAAGGTCGCAAAAGAATCAATTTCTTGATTCAATTTATGTAGTAGCTAGACTTGTACAAAATGTATTTTTCAGACATTTTGATGAATTATATAGTAATTTCCAAATGAGGTTAGGGTATTTAATAATTTGACAACATATGCAGAATTGCAGCAGAAGATCTATGGTACATAGATATAATGTCTTACACCTAACACCAAGAATTGAAGTTATAAGTAATTACAATATCAATGGGAAAGATAGGATTCAAAGAAAATAGATTTGGTGATAATAACAAAGTTGCATTGCAACTTTCCAACTAGGCAAAGATGAATAAGTAATATACACCCTAGCAATTAGCAAAATCCCTTCTGTCTTTCACACTAATTCTCCATTTCCAACTTCTTTCACGATTTAAAAATTCTCTTGTTTGTAACAACTTTTTATTCCAATATAAAATCTTTTTTCATATGCCATTAACAAAATACTACGTAACTCTTTGCTAGAGTTGTAAAAATTAATAACCAGCCGATATATCTTGAAGTATTACCAAGAATAAAAATGTCATCAAATATTTAGACACATGGAATCAATTTTTAGTGCGATTTCTCAAGAAAGTATTATATTAATTTTCTTGATTATACCTTTTGTTTTGTTTCTTTAACTTATTTATGTACTATTATCAGTACCAATTTAACTAATAAGCAAATAGATTTGCTTTTCTTAAAACAACATTGTACATGTCATAAATATTAGTAGGTAAATTTCTTTGTACACCAAGTCAAACGTTGAAATCTTCCAGGATGTAGAGACCAACAAAATTTGTATTTCTAGATTTTTCTTGAGAAGGCTTCAACCGTTTATATTAGTTGTTGCGTTGTAAATGAGCAATAAATATGCTAATCCAATGCAACGACTTAAACAAGATTCAAGTTAGGCCTTGACTCGATCAAATTTGAAACGAGTGAGTTCAAGTACCTCACTTGGTGTATAATACTTCCGCACAACGCCACAAGTTAGCCCGGATGGTTTTTCGTTTCTTTTTCTAAAGACATAGTGGGATCTCTTCAAAGATGATGTAGAAGAAGCAGTGAGAAATGCTTTCGATTCATATAAGATTCCTAAAGGAGCTAACTCGTCCTTCAATCACTCTTATCCCGAAGGTAGCTAGTTTGATACATATTAAAGATTTCGGCCTATTTCTCTAATAGGCATGCAACACAAAATTATTTCGAAAATTCTTGCTAACCGATTAGCTAGAGTTGTTCATAAAGTGATTGGTCACGAGCAGTCGGCTTTCATATCGGGCCGTGTTCTGAATAGCTCAAGGCGCACTAAGGCGCAAAGGGGGAAAAGAGCCTCGAGTCTAGGCGCATTCTAAGGCGCGAGATTCATGAATGCGAGACGCACTAAAAACATTAAGTTTTTTTATAACATATGTGACCATTTATGTAGCTTAAATAACACAAAATAACATTAAAATACTTAATGCATGACATATTGTCATTATAAATATTAAAATGGATCAGTTGTCGCTTCTAAAACAGATCAACTATTTGGCTCAATGGCCTATATAGAGATTAAAATCCATATCAGACTAAATATATTTGTGTCCTACATTTGTAGCTTACATCTAACAAAGCTCACAATTTAACCCAAAATATCAAGCAAGCAACATATTAATATTAAAGGCACAATGCCATATTCTCATGATAATATGTCGTAAAGAAAATACTTAATAAACAAAGTAACTTCTTAAAGAAAAATCCAATCAATAAAATAAACATAAAATTAATTCAATTTACAAATCATACAAATACTCACCCTATAACTTAAAAGGCCCATGTATCTTATCTTAATATTATATATAAAAAAAAAATGTTACATCTCCTAGGCGCAAAAAGCCTCAAGGAGCAAAAAGTCCCCAAGGCACGCGCTTTTTGTGGAATTCATGCATGTCGTGAGCCTCGAAAAAAGCCCAAAGGCTAGAGCCTTGCGCCTAGGCGCGCCTTAGGTTCGATTTTGACAACTATGATATCGGGTAGACAAATACTTGACGGTCCTATGATGCTTAGTGAAATAATGTCGTGGTATATAAAGAAGAAGCAAAAACTTATGATGTTTAAAGTCAACTTCGAGAAGCTTTTGACACCGTTGGCAATACCTAGACCACATGCTTTTGAGTCTTGGGTTTGGTGATAAATGGAGGCGTTGGATTCAAATGTGCCTTCATTCGGCTCGAGCGTCGGTATTGGTAAACGGATCCCCCTCAAGTGAATTCTCGATCAAACGTGGTTTACGTCAAGGTGATCCTCTTAGTCCATTCTTGTTCATTGTTGTTATGGAAGGGTTACATTTAGCTTTAAAAGATGTTGTTGATAATGGTCTTCTTCGTGGAACAAAGATAGGGAATACAAGCTTCAATATATCACATCTTTTTTACGCAGATGATGTTGTGATTATATCTGATTGGAATAGCCATGATATGGACAACATTATTAGAATCTTGTATGTCTTTCATCTCGCTTCAGGTCTCAAAATTAATATATCTAAGTCGCATGTTTATGGTCTTGGTGTGAGCTCGAGTGATATTGAAGTCATGGCTTCTAACACGGGATGCACTTCTGGTAATATTCCTTTTACTTACCTTGGATTACCGATTGGTTCTCACAAGAATTTGCTTGCTAATTGGCATCCTTTGATAGACCGGTTTCGTGCTAAACTTTCTTCATGGAAAGCAAACTTGCTCTCTATTGGTGGTCGTTTAACACTTATCAAAGCTGTGCTAGGAAGTATTGGCATATATTATATGTCGATCTTTAAATGTCCAGAATCTGTTCTCAAAACGTTAGAATCCATTCGGGCTTCATTCTTTTGGGGAGGTAGCTGGGATAAACGAAAAATGGCGTGGATTAAATGGGAGAATGTTTTGGCGTCGTTTGATAAGGATGGTTTAGAGACTGGCAGTCTTAAAGCTTTTAACCTAGCTCTTCTTAAAAAATGGCGATGGCGTTTCGTTCATAACCCGAATTCTCTTTAGGTTCAAGTGATAAAAGCTATACATGGAGATGATGTTGGGTTAGAATTGAGAGGTTGCAAATGTAGTGGTATTTGGTCTTCTATTATTTCTTCATATTCTAATTTACATGCTCGCGATATCATTCCTTCCTACACTTTGTGCCGTAAGGTGGGTGATGGTATGTCCATTCGTTTTTGGAAAGATAATTGGGTTGGAGACGGACCTTTGTGTTCTAGATATAACATATTATATCACTTAGATTCTAATGTTAATTGCGTGCTTGCGATCGTATATCCAATGATGAGTAGGTTTGGAATTGGATTAGACAAAGTATAGCTAGTCAAAATGAATCTACTCTTGAAGTTTTGGTTTCGGAGTTAGGGCATGTCTTTTTGAGCAATCGTCCCGATGCTTGGTCTTGGAGGATTTCGGATGATGATAGTTTCTCTGTCCAAGCCACAAGATCTCATATTGACAACAGTTTACTGTCTTCGTTAAGTCCTAGTACTAGATGGTCTAAGCTTTTGCCTCGTAAGGTAAATGTTTTCATCTGGCGTCTCATTCTGGATAGACTACCTAATCGTTTAAATCTTTCTTTGCGGGGACTAGACATTTCTTCTATTGCATGCCCGTTGTGCAACATGGGTATGGAATCTAACGATCATGTTTTTTTTGGTTGCGATACGGCTAGTAGCATTTGGCGCCTTATTCGAGTGTGGACTACTATTAATGTGCCTTTTTTTTCCTCATGGTTCGATTGGTTACAATGGCTAGATAATTGGAGAGCTTCAAAGGACTCTAAAGACCATATGTATGTTATTTATGCGGCTTCTTTTTGGGTTTTATGGCGATATCGAAATAACATTACTTTTAATTCTCATCCTACGAGGAAAAGTAATCTATTCGATTCTATTCGTTTATTTTCTTTCTCTTGACTTATGTTTAGAGGTCATAAGGTAAATTGTTGGAACTCTTGGCTTAGTAAGCCATTGTAATCTCTCTTCTAGCTCCTTGCTAGAGAGCTTTTGGTTTTAATGAATCATTGTTCAAATAATAATAATAATAATAATAATAATAATAATAATAATAAATAGATATAATCAATCAAAATTACTTTAGTTTGTTTATTCAATTATAACAAAGGTTCATAAACTTTGGTATACTTTTGCCAAAAACGCTATGATTGTTTTGTAGTTTGGTACTAACCATGTTCTATTTTTAGCAATTAGATACATATACTTCTATTCTAATTTCTAACAACAATGGAAATGGGTATTCTGGAACACTTCAACAAATCAATCATAGTAAAAGATATGACAATGACTATATGTCATATTGTCATGTTATGAAACTTTCACATTCTTTGCTCTTTGTTATTTCTCATTTTAGAAAAGTTTATTACTTATTATTCTTTTACACTATTAAAGCCACACTTATTTACAATGATATTTTTTCTGCTATTATGTTATATTTGGTTTTTTTTAAGAACAAAATAATATAGTATCTCTCAAAATTTAGATACATTTATGTTGACCGGCGTTCGCTGTTTCTTTACTTTTTGAATGAGTATTTTTCATGCATGTCTCGAGCTTCTCTAAATTCTAAAGCGAACAGAGGCCTTTTCACTTGAAACCATCTAATGACAATTTTATTATTATTATTATTATTATTATTATTATTATTATTATTATTATTTATTTATTTATTTATTTTTTATTATAAACCTATCACTTTTATTAACAATAAATAGGATTTTACAAGAAATTGGTAGGGAGCCGAGAAACCAACTGGGCCCTCACACCTCTAGCAATAACGAAACCAATCCTATTAAAAATATGAACGGCAGCCCTCGCTCCAATGTCTTGAGTCGTAGAGAAATGTCGAATACGCTTTAGAAGAGTTACTGCATCTTTCTCAAGTTCTCCAAAAGAGGAGAAAGAGAAGGGGAGGAACCCATATCCGATATCCACACATTTGGCCTCATACTTGATACGTTTACGTTGTGCAGCTTCAATAACCGCACGACCTGACATAAAATCAATCATACCAGATTGCGTCAAAGGTGACGACCCCGTAAGATCAACACAAACATCAAGCCCACCATCCCAAGAGTAAAGTAATATATTAGCTGGGCTCAAAGATCTATCCCTATCACCATAAAGCCCAATATCCACCTCCTTACGAGCTGAAATTCCGGACCGAGAGCATATATCAACAAGAACATCACGCACAATATTATGCCGAAGTTTAATGCCAACAATACCCGCACAAGAAACCGCGTGATCCCCATAAATATCTCCAGTAAAAACACGAGAACAAGCTGAACACGGTACCTGAACAGTGAAAAGAGGAACACCCAGCCAATAACACAACACACAACGGTATGTCCGGGCATTCATAGTTTGACCCAATCCAGATATAGGAGCCACCCTGAGCCAATCTGAAGTATGATCCTCCTTAAGAGAGCTCCATAACGCCATCTGTCGAGGAGAAAGATGGAATGTAGATTCAACAGTTTGGGTAACCCGATCGAAATATATATTTGCCAATTTCTTCATGAGTTTGGGGGCAGCGACCTAGCTTAGGTTACTCAAAAGGTCAATATCCATATCCATATTAAAAGTACATAAAGCATCATCAAAGGAGGGACCAGCAGTTACAATACCAGAACTATGGAGAAGCTTAGTCTGTAAGCTAGCAGATTGAAGTCTAGACGCAAGAAAAGCATATTTCAAGACATCTCCTGCAGAATAAACACCAAGCCCCCCAAAGGCAAAGGGAAGGGTGGCAAGTCTCCACTGCCAATCACCAAAACCAGGCCCAGAAGCAGTGACAATACGTTCCAATGAAGAACGAAGTGTCGCATCAAAAGAAACCTGAGCACACTCAAAGACCCTGGGGGAACATGTGCGCATAGAAAAATAAAACTTGGAAATACCTGCACATGTACGGAGTAGCAACAACTCACATTGAGGGTCGTTAAGTTTAGCAACAGCATCCATAAGATCAATGGTTTTAGCCACCCTTTTCAAAACCAGCCTACTACCAAACTCAAAATCAACACCAACAAGCCCACCCAATAATTTAACACCATGTACGGGGCGAGAAATATTGGGGGGGGGGGGGGAACACACCCGCATATCTGCTTCTAGGGTCTTCCTTTGGCCAAAAGACCTCAGTTTTATCAACGTTGAGGTGTAAGCCACGACTAGGTCCATCCATCATAATCAACTCTAAAACCTTACCCACAACCAAAGTATCTCCAATAACAGTACCATCATCCAGATACCATGCTTGAAAAGAAAGGTTAAAAGAGTCTCTAATCTTACATGCCAGGGGATGTAACACTAAAGTAAAAAGAAGAGGCCCAAGCGGATCACCTTGTTGCACACCTTGATGAGACCAAAGAGTATGCTCACCATAATATAATCTGGCGGGGCTAGAGTAACAGAATTCCACCCACTGTGAAATAGCCGGAAAATGAAGCCGAACCTCACGCAACATAACAGCCCGATCCACCATGTTGAAAGCGTTTTTAAAATCAACCAACAACATAGAAAGACCAACATCACCCCCACGATCCTCAACCAAACGATTCACTACATGAAGAATAGCCTCCCCTCCTCCCGATACCCCAACACCAAATTGTAAATCATCTAAATAACCGTCTGAAGAATGGCCAATCATGGACGCACAAACCTTGGAAACTAACCGCCTCCAAACAGTCCCTACAGCAATAGGACGGATACCCCCACCTGGTTTGACTAAGGGTGTGAGAGGAGCACTAGCAATGTACTCCCCCAACTCCCTCGGGCATTTACCAGCAAGGAAAAGGTTCACCACTTGGGTGATAGATGCGATCAATTCATCAGAAATAGCCACAGCCGCACCATTTAAACAATCCAAAAGGTGTTGAGCGCGCAAACCATCTCGCCCACAAGAAGTACCACGAGGGAAACTCTTAATCATATCAAGAACCGTAGCAGTAGATGCAGTAAGGTGATGATGATCAATAGGTATATCAGGCAAAAGAGGAGCAGACTGGAAAGGGTGCTTAGCTTTTAAGTCCTCAAGAGTAGAAACATCGTAAGGTGCAATACCAGAAGACGAAAGAACTCTGACTGCAGCAGTATAATGACCATCACAAATCTTCCACTTACATTGCTTGACATTGCGGTCACCTAAATCCGAACTGTCATCATCAATATTAGACCAAACAGGTGAGGGTTCGGCTAAAACGTCACGCACAATCTGTATACTACCACTAGGGGTGCCCCACGCCCGAATAGCATTAACAATATATTCTTCCTGGCGTTGGCGCTTATTGGCCGACTTACATTCTTGATTACTCCTCGGGCAAAAGGTTTTAAGGAGACAAAGAGGCAAAACTAACAAACAAACCCAACAAGAAATGTCATCAGGTGCGCAGATTACCTTGTCAAGGGCTCTTTTCAAAACACGAGAGAACTCCAAACGACATTTAGGAGGGATGGGTTTGACAGTACGCAGCCCCTTAGAGAATAAAGAATCAAGAAGAGGTAAACCGAAACCACCAAGCTCGTCCAAAACCAAATCCTCAACAACATCAACATGGGAGGGAACCTGTGGTTTGGTGAGATCATATAATACAAACCGAACAACACCATCACCACAATCCGGAGGAGACACAAAATCAGATCCCGTACCATAACGACACTTAGTCCGGAAGGTATGCGTTTTAAAACAAACACCACACAACCACACCCCCATACACTTAAGAGTAGTCTCAGCCCTTTCGAAAATAACCAAATCCGCTAAAAGAGAATGCTTAGTAATAAGTTGAGCCTCACCCTTAAAGTGCTGATCGCGAAGATGAGTGATCAAATAAGTTTTAGTTAGCCCGTTCCCATGACATCCATTGAGGCCCACGAAGGGGCAATGAAATTTTGCCACAGACATAGCAACAAAACGAACAAAGCACAACCCCTTGTAACCAAACCTCAAGCAACAAAGCACCAAAGTAGTACGGATAGCCAATACCAATACTTGCAAACTGCTCATACAACCTGTTAGGCTACTGTATCAGCATGCACCAAACAGAAACCTAAACGACTTAGGCTACTGTAGCAACATGCAAAGAGCATAAACCTAATGAAGATATCAGCAGCAGTCGTAACAAACAAACACCCCTGTGGCAGAAACCTTGCACACAACCACTTCAGAAAAACCAAACACAACCCATCGGTAAAGAATGCACTACCCCGCTGCAACAGTAAACCCTAACAATAAAGGAAAACAGAAACTAAACCGATACAGCCCACTCAGCCCTTAGGAACGCTGAAAACAATCTATAATCCATACCACAACAAGCGAACCAGGAACAGTTTCAAGGATTTCAAACCGAAACCCTAGAAGATGGAACTGAGGAGGAAAGACCGGAACCCTAAGAAAAACAAAAACAAAGCGAAGAAAAACAAAAACCTGCGATTTCAACAAAGGGTGTTGAATGGAATAACCAAGGATTGAGATCAAGATGATCCCATGAGAAGAGATCGGCAGAAATCGCCCCTAGAGAGGGAGAGAAACCGTTTGTTATTATTATTATTATTATTATTATTATTATTATTATTTAAACGGCGATTTTATTAAAACAAACTAGCAAGGAGCTAGAAAGATTACAAAATGACAAAAAAAAAATCTTTTAAACCCGTATAAATGGATAATAGATTTGTTTAGGCATTGCTTCATGGCCTCATCTCACATAAAAGTGAGATATATAACTACTTGTAAAAACAATATTGTTATATATGCCATAGATGAAGTCATAAGTGGCCTTGATAGCTATGGTACCCACAAATGTCAACGTTGTGATACAACATAATAATTTTATTGAAGTCAAGAAAGAACCCATAACGATGTGTGGCTTTTACAAAAGTTATCCCATCAACTGAATAAATACAAGAAAATTGGTTTATATGGTTGTTCCAACGAGGCTTCAATTTGCAAAACAAAATGGATAAGGTTACTCATCTAAAGAAATGATATGGTTGTTTCTTTTAACATATTTAAACAATTTTGCAAATTGTTAGAAAAATGGAAAATGAGATTCAATAAACTTATTTTAGCATAAATATTCTTAAACTCATTTAAAAAAAAAAATCGTTTTTTTTTTTTTTAAATCATCACTTATGTTCCAATTTTTATTATTTATTTATTTTCTCACTTATGTGATTTTCTTAAACTTTTAAAAGATCGTCTAACTTTGAATACTCTTTTAGTAAGACATAAGTAAGTTATGGTAGAAATCCTGTAATACCGTCAACTGAATAATCCTTAGTGGCGTTATAGGTAATAGGAACGGCCTAACTCAATTGATTATGAAATTACAGAAACAAACTAAACCAAGTGGTTATTATTGCAAATTAACAATAAAGAGTTGATAATATGTGTGAAACGAATCATAGGCAACGTCTGGATATGATGGATGACCTATTTGATAGTAAAATACTAGTAAAAGAATAAACTTCGTTTTTTTGGCACATATTTTGAATCTAGACATCTTAGATGAGACTTAAATCTTAGGGGGTGTTTATTTTTTTTGTTAGCTAAAAAATGGGTGAGGTTCATATTGGACCCATGGCTCTTAGTGTGTCTTAATGGGGAGAGGAAGACATTTTATGCCTTGTAGATATAGATATATTAGTGAAAATAAGTGAGTTCCACAAAAAAAAATTAATATTATTAAATACTTGTGTGGACCTATTCCCTTAGCTAAGGGAAAAAAGAAACACCTCCCCCTTAGGGGTGCTTGGTGTGTGTTGTGTGTGAGGGGGGGGGGGGGGGGGGGGTTAAGGGGTGGGGAATGGGTAAGGTATTCAAAATGGCTCACCTCACTCATTATTTTATGTTTGGTTAGTGAGTGTAAATGGATTGATTACCCCGTAGTGGGTAATCAACCATTATAGAGTAAATTGGTGGGGGGCGGGGGTTAATGATTGATTACTCACCTCACTCATTCCTTTACATTCCCTTTCCCTTTCCTTTTCCCTTTCACTTTCCCCACTTTGAACCAAACGGACTCTAAATAGTCTTCTTATAAAAATAAATCCGCATCCACTTAATTTTTTTCTCTTTTATTTAAAATGTGTGGTTAGAAGTTCTATTTATTGTTTTCATTAAAAAATTCTTTTCATCGGATCCATTTCATAGTTTAGGGCTTAAAAACAGGTTTATAAGTAGAAAATAATGGTGTTTCTTTCTAAAGAAAAAACTTAAACAACTACTTTTTGTTTATTTAAACACATATATCAAAATTAGGGATAGCATTATAGATCTCAAAACTGATTGGACCGAGAAAACTGATCGGACCCACCGAAAACTGACCAAACGAAGGACCAGCGGTCCGGTCTTGGTCCTAACTTTTTCCTTATTTCGATCTGTCCGATTCGGTCCAGTCCGGTCTTACGTACACATCGACCAATAATGCCTTCTTAGACTGGACCGGACCAACCCAGACTGGACCGAACACATTCTGCCCGGTCCTCAGTCTGTGGTTTTGGTCTAATTCGGTCTCGGACCGGTCCGATTTTTGCTGGTCCTATCCGAGTTAGACCAATGCTCAGCCCTAATCAAAATCGACGGATTTTAAATAGAATACTTTGCATGTAAACCTGTAGTGCTTATGAATAAATCAAACTACAAACTCTAAGTAAAGAGTTGTGGCACTTAAATGAGTGTAAGTTAAAACTGCCTTACATACGTGGGAAAAAAATCCTAATAAATAGAGGTAGAAACGAGTTGAGCCGTTTGTGAACAGCTCGGGACCGGATCAGTAAAAAGCTCGAATGAGCTGAGCCAAAAACAAGCTCGAGTCAAAGTTTGGGCTCTTTTAATAATCAAACTCTATCCCTAGCTTTATATATAAAGATCGACTAGACTCGCAAGCCTCACCAAGCCATAGAAGTAAATACGTATAAATATAAACAAGCTTAAAAGAAATAAACGAGCTCTGATAAGTGTGTAAATACTCATCATTTTTAGTCAAATATAAACTGCAAAAACATTTAAAAACACTAAAAAACGCATCAAAATACAGAAAATATCCCAAAGGTCGTGTTTTATATGTTTCAGATGCAAAATGATTGAAAACAAATGAAAAACGAACAAAGTTTGCATAATTAGCAGTTTCAGCCCCCCAACTTTCAAAACTTGACAAAAATTAGTTCCTGAGCATTTATTTTGAAAGAAAAATCAACAAATGTCTTTTGGAAATCATAAGTTGTCAAAAACGATCCTTGGGAGAAAAGTTTTCAAAAATGTACGAGTTTAGTCCCTCAAGTTTGCAAAAATTGTCAATAATGGCCCCCGGGAATTATAATTTGAAGAAATGTGACAAAGTGGACCTTGGGAATTCATAACTTGACAAAACTGGCCCTTGGTAGAAGTTTGGAAGATTGGAAGTGATGCGTAGGGATTGCACCAGGCTTTACCTCTCGAGGGATCTCGAGAAGCTTACAACCCCCACCAGGCAGTGTACCTGATCGATGTAGTATAGTATAATGACAAGTACCGGGGGATTGATCGTTCAGCTAGGAATAGTGTCGCTAGGATTAGAAAACCTAAAGACTAGGTCTAGAGATGAGGGATGATTCTTTTTGTATTTTTATATTTTTTAGAAAGCAAGTAAAAATCTCGGGTTTGAAGGATTTGGGTGGAATTAGTTGCTAGTCAACTAACCCAATACTAAGATGCAATCAAAATAAAATACTAAAAATGAAAATAAACTATATTAAACTAAAGTTGTGAGCAATATGTGGGAGAAATGCGTTTACTTAGATTTCACTACTTCCTAGATATCTTTTACACGTTAATTACTTGTTATAGTTGCGTGGATGACGGATTGTATTCATTAATACCATTCATGGGGTGGCGTACTTACTTCCCCAATCCTATGAGTGCCTACTTCACTCCTATGTCGAGCCTGCTAGAAGCTCCTAACATGGGATCATTAGAATTTACTCATGCATTAAATACAACCAATAAAACCTAGTACACATCGGTTCATGTTTCCTAAGACGTTCAAGCATGTTACACAATGGAGATCTGCCAGTTTTCTTAAGCCTAACATTGAAATGATTCATCCAATACAACCATAAACAAGTAATCAACACATAATTAACATCTAGGTTTTATTAGATCCAAGCAAACACAAGATAGATCTAGCCTAGCATGTTGAAATCAAGACAAGCACAAGATATAGACAACCAACACATAGACATATTGATTGAATTAAGAGAAGACTTATCTCAATAGCACATGAAAGGATTCAAGGGTTAAAAACCCTTGAAAAAGCTGTAAAATACGTACAAGGTTCGGCCCTAAGGTTTCTCCACACAAGTTCTTCTTAATGAATGAAAAATAGAAAACTATATATAGATTTTAGAAGGTGACGGCGTCAAGAACAAATGTCTGACGCCGTCATCTCGCCGCCAAATAGTTCCTCGGACTGCCTAGATCTGGATCTGACGCCGTCATTTAGTCCCCTTTTGCAGGCCGTCACACAATTAACTCTTGACGCCCTTCTTGTGACGCCGTAAGGTTTGTACTGGGTCGTCACCAAATTAACTCTTGACGCCGTCATGCTTTTCCTCTTGACGCCGTCATATACTGTTTCCAGCATGGAAAATTAAGTCTTTGGCGTTTTCTTCACTTTTATGCTCTAAAAACGTCCGAATTGCTTCCTCTTCCAGATTTCACTCCCAAAGTACCTAAAATCACAAAAGGAACGATTTAGGGTAATATTTGATCAAATAAATTCAATTCCGGGCTTAAATGACCACCTAAAAGTGGTTCATTTTTCGCCTCATCATATACCCTTACACTTGAGATTTGCTTGTTCTTAAGCAAATGCGCTTTTATTCTAGTCAAAATACAAGTTAGGGGTCATTTAACACTAATATAAAAGTAATTATAACAAATAATCGTTCCACTAAAGACCAAAGACAAGCACGGAGGTCATACGCTAGCACCTCACAAATAGTGTTTAGATACTCACATCTCTCGGGTGTAATAAAGTAATATCACAATATGGAAACGGAAAATATCTCTCACTACCTGTCATAGCAAAATAGATTACCATAGGCTTGGGAAAGGATCAAACCTCCACCACATGGCGTAAGCACCTAGGATAAACTATCAAAGAGGTCTTTTAAAGGGTTGTAACGTTAGGTGTAAGGATATGGAATACACGGTTTTGTTGGATATAGGCAGTCTTTACTAGTGACGAGTTAACAATCTTGGTTAATTACATGTACAAAATGGCGTTGCTAAGCAAAGACTAGACTCGACTTAAGCTAATAAATCAAAAATAGCAAAAACACAAAATGAACATAGAATGAAAAGGGATGGTAGTTCGTTTTTTTTTTTTTTTTTTTTTGCATACACTCTTACCCTACCATCCAAAATAATACATCATAGGGGATGAACATTCCCCTTACACTTGAATTTTCACATACTTTACAATAAACTAATCTAATGACTCGAATTAAGAAAATCAAAACACTTGGAGTACTTTTAAGATTAACGTACATATGGGGGTAATAAATGATGTTCTTCCCCATTACTCCATAAAATAAGTACTTTACCCATGAGTCCCAATCGTCCCAAAACAATATGTACAAGGATATGACTCGACTTAGCAACCATGTAATCAATTAGATAGTTAACTTAGGTTTTAACAAATAACAATAATGCACTAAAGATGAGTGCATACACGGAAGGCTAAGGCGATTTGGGTGTACATTTAAGTGGGGTGTAACAAATTCTTCCTTTAAGTAAGATGCTTAAAGTTAGAAACGAAAAGATAGGCTCGGAGGGGTGTACTAGGGGTTTCGTGTACTAAAAATGAGTACAACGCTAAGGTGTGGGAAAAATTAATTGACTTAACTAGCCAAGTAATATGACATAAATGGTCAAGTAATTATAATACGGGTTTAACACATGAGTGATCCTAATGCCTCTTATCATGTAGTAAATCCTACTACACAAATGTAGTCTCACTAGTGGTCTCGGGATGCATCACTAACGCAAGTTCTAGAATCTAAATGCTACCGGTACACTTATAAGCACTAATAATAAATGCTTTTCCTATCAAATCTAAAGGCGAACCTCACATATTTGGGTGGAAAATTTTTCTGAATAGTACGGTTTGTGCTAGTCATACAATCTCTTATCCATGAGACGCTTGCTATGGCTAAAGTTTCACTCCTTAATGTTGTAAAAAAATTTAAATTTGGCACTAAAATTACACTAGCAAGTATTTCTCGTAGTTTTATTACACATCTACTATTAAACAAACAAACTCAAGCGAAAGTGTATCTATAAGGTATCATCATTTTAACCTCCCCTTACACTTAAGATGAACATTGTCCCCAATGTTCAAGTAAAGAATATAAAAGTGAAATAAGTAAAACAAATGAAATCAAATACTCCACTGATTCGCTCGGTATGGATTATAAGGTGGTTAGGTTAAATCTTCCTCCAAGAAAATGAACAATCAAAGCTTCCCTTCCAGAATAATAATCATTTTCTTGTCATACATAACCTGTAAATCCTGAGAAAACAGACAAGGCAACCTCGCATAAAATCGGCGGCAATCTACATATATTATTAAATCCTAGAAAACAAAATAAGATATAATGCTTGTGGAATGATGTTTGCAGATTTCCTGGAGATTATAAAACTAATAATTCAACAAAAACTTTAAAACTCCGTTAGAAAAACAAAACTGGTAAAATTTCCAGATTTTTACACGTGACGCCGTCAAGAGTAAACTCATGAGTCATGACGCCGTCAGAAGTGACCTGTAGAAATTCTTATGTTAAGTTTCTGAAAAATTTCTGGAAAAACTTGGTCCTACTTCCTGGAAAATCCTGCAAAACTTCATTATGACTCGATACAAGCATTTGGCTCTAACAAATACAAATATACATATTCATTTAATATTGTGGAGAATCATGATCGGTTTGTTTCTTAAAAACATATTTGGGGTTTCCCCTTACACTTATCTTTTGCAAAAATACCTTTGAGTGAAGTTAAGACTAGGCCAAACAACAAGATAAAGTATTTCCACTATTTAGTTTAGAAACATGATCTACCAACAATAAAAATAAAGCATGCATACGAAAGCAAATAACAAACAAAATAAAAATCACACAAAACATGGGTTGCCTCCCAAGAAGCGCTTTTCTTTATTAGTCTTGTAGCTAGACTCAAGGTCATGGGTTACTACGTGACCTCATCTTCAAACGTTACATCTTCCTTACCAATCATTTCATTATTATTTTCTTGATAATGTTTTACACGTTATATGTTAACAGTAAATTCTCTACCTTCATCGTCTAATAACACAACGGCTCCAGTTTTAGGGAACTTTTCACCGTAAATGGTCCGTACCATCTAGACTTGAGTTTCCCTGGAAATAATCTTAACCGAGAATTGTACAATAGGACTTTGTCCCCTTCTGAAAATTCCTTGGGTTTCTTAATTCTTTGGTCATGCCATCTCTTTGCCCTTTCTTTATATGTAATGGAAGACTCGTAGGCTTCTAATCTAAGCTAATCAAGCTCGTGTAATTGCAAGAACCTATTGGTTCCGGCAATTGTATAATCTAAGTTACATGCCTTAAGCGCCCAATAAGCCTTATGTTCTAATTCAACTGGCAAGTGACATGCCTTACCATACACCATGCAAAACGGGGTCGTTCCAATAGGTGTCTTGTAGGCAGTTCGGAATGCCCATAAGGCCTCGTCGAGTTTAAATGACCAGTCTTTTCTATTCTGACTAACCATTTTTTCAAGTATTCTTTTAATAGCCCTGTTTGTGTTTTCGACCTGGCCATTGGTTTGTGGATGATAGGCGGTGGAAAATCGATGGGATACCCCATACCTCCTCATTACCTTTCCATTTGCGCATTGCAAAAGTGGGTCCCCCTATCACTGATGAGGGCTTTAGGAATCCCAAATCTAGCGAAAAGCTTTTTCAGAAAATGAATAACTACCCTGACATTGTTGGTCCTAAGGGCTTGTGCCTCTACCCATTTTGGAACATAATCTATGGCGACTAAAATGTATTCGTTCCCCCTGAAGATGGAAAGGGTCCCATGAAGTCAATTCCCCAGACATCGAAGACCTCACATACTTGTATAAAATTCTGAGGCGCTTCATCCCTATGTGATATGTTCCCGGCTCGTTGACATGCATCGCATGCCTGTACCATTTCTTTGACATCACGGAAAATTGTGGGCCAACAGAATCCCGCGTCAAAAATCTTTCAGGCGGTGGTGCTTATCCCATGATGCCCTCCAGAGGGACCAGAGTGACATTCCCTCATAATCTTCACTGCCTCACTTTCCGAAACACAACGTCTTATTATTTGGTCAGGACACCTTCGGAATAAAAATGGTTCATCCCAGAAGTAGTATTTTAACTGAGAAAAGAACCTTTTTCTTTCGTACTTAGTCAGGTGTTCTGGAACGAGTCTGCTTGCGAGATAGTTGGCAAAATCGGCGTACCAAGGCTCCGAATCAATCATTGACATGAGTTGTTCGTCAGGAAATGAATCCCTAATCTCACACCTATTGTGCTCATCGAAGGGGTTTTCAAGACGAGATAGATGATCAGCGGCCAGATTTTCTGCCCCCCTCTTATCACGAATCTCAACATCGAATTCTTGTAACAACAAGATCCACCGAATTAGTCGTGGCTTAGCATCCTGCTTAGCAAAAAGATATCGAAGAGCCGAGTGATCAGTGAAAACGACTGTCTTTGAAAGGACAAGATATTGCCGGAATTTGTCGAATGCGAACACTACGGCTAACAATTCCTTTTCAGTGGTGGAGTAATTCTCTTGAGCGGGATTCATGGTTTTGCTAGCGTAGTAAATAGGTTGGAATAGCTTGTCACGCCGTTGGCCCAATACAGCCCCGACAGCGAAATCGCTAGCGTCACACATGATTTCAAACGGTAACTCCCAGTTGGGTGTAATCATGATTGGAGCTTGTGTGAGCTCCTTTTTAAAGAGATCGAATGCATCCTTTCATTCTTGGGAGAAATCGAATGGAGCATCCTTCATGAGCAATTGAGTCATTGGCCGAGCTATTTTGGAGAAGTCTTTGATGAATCTCCGATAAAACCCGGCGTGCCCCAAGAAGCTGCGTATTGCTTTAACAGTCGTTGGGTATGGTAACTTAGATATAGCTTCAACTTTAGCTTGGTCCACCTCTATCCCATTCCCTGAGATCTTATGCCCTAACACAATCCCTTCTTTCACCATGAAATGACACTTTTCCCAGTTTAACACCAAGTTGGTTTCCTCACAGCGTTTAAGCATTTTTTCTAGATTAGCAAGACAGCGGTCGAAGGAGTCCCCGAAGACCGAAAAGTCATCCATGAACACTTCCATGCTGTCCTCCATGAGTTCGTGAAAGATTGCAGTCATGCATCGTTGAAAAGTGGCAGGGGCATTACATAGCCCAAACGGCATTCTTTTGTAGGCGAACGTTCCATAAGGGCAAGTAAACGTGGTCTTTTCTTGGTCCTCAGGTGCTATGGGAATTTGAAAATACCCTGAGAATCCATCCAGGAAGCAATAGTACTCGTGCCCAGACAATCTCTCTAACATTTGGTCAATGAATGGTAAGGGAAAGTGATCTTTCCTCGTGGCATCATTGAGCTTTCTATAATCAATGCATACCCGCCATCCAGTAACTGTTCTCTGGGGTACCATCTCACCCTTGTCATTCTTAACTACAGTCATTCCACCCTTCTTAGGTACAACCTGTACAGGACTAACCCATGGGCTATCTGAGATTGGGTAGATCAATCCTGCATCCAGAAGTTTGATGACTTCTTTCTTTACCACTTCCTTAATGTTGGGGTTCACCCGCCTTTGGGGTTGCATGGTAGGTTTATAATCTTCTTCCACGAGAATCTTATGTGTGCAAAAAGTTGAGTCAATCCCCTTAATGTCGGCTACACTCCATGCGAGCACTCCCATATATTTCTTTAGTACCTCTAAGAGTTTACCTTTTTGTTCATGTTTGAGGGAAGAGTTTATGATTACCGGCAGTTGGTCCTCTCCCTGAAGGAAGGCATACTCTAAATGGTTAGGAAGTTCCTTAAGATCTAACTCAGGAGGTTCGATAATAGAAGGCTTAAGCTTGTTTTCGGGCTTTCGGAGCTCGAGATGTTCCGTGGCCTCTTGTCTAGGGTAGAAGGAGACTGCACCAACATCCTCCATCTTTTCTACCTCTAGCAAAGGCAGAAAACTCTCATCCCGTAACCAGCCTTCCTCGATTTGTTCATCAACACAGCTATCAATGACATCTGTGAGTTCATCGACCTCCCCAATGAAATAGAGCCGGTTAGCTGCTTCGAGAGAGAGATCCATAGAGTCCTTAATGTCGAAGGTTGTGCTATCGGTTCCCATTCGTAAGGTTAACTTGCCGTCATAAACATCAATGACTGCACGAGCGGTAGCAAGAAATGGTCTCCCTAAGATGATGGGTACCAAGTCATCCTCCTCCATATCTAAGATTACGAAGTCGACCGGGAATTTGAATTTCCCAACTTTGACTAGCACATTCTCGCATATCCCTATGGGGTACTTGACTGATCTATCGGCTAGTTGGATGTTCATACGGGTAGGCTTTAATCCAGAGTATCCTAATTTAAGGAACATAGAGTGAGGCATGAGATTGATACTCGCCCCCAAATCGGCAAGAGCATTCTTTATTAATAGAGATCCTATGGAGCAAGGCAAGGTGAAGTTGCCTGGATCGTCTACCTTTTTTGGTAGCCCTCGATGGGTCACCACCGAACATTCTTCCCCCAGGGTCACAAGACCCTCAAGTTTCTTTCGGTTAGCGAGTAGTTTTTTAAAGTATACGCTATACTTCGGCATGTGATAGCAAGCATCAAGGAGGGGTATGGTGACTACTGAGTCTTTTAGATATGACAAGAATCTTTTATATCATTCTCAGTTTTCTGGTTTTTTAATCAGGATGGGAATGGGATTCTCACAGGTTGGTTAGGTGGGGTTGATGGGGAAGGGGTCGTCAAGGGAGGTTGGTTGGGAGTCTCGCTGCCCACATCCTCCTCCTCCTCGCGAGGCTTGTTTGGATCGGGAGTGATGGGGGACGAGCTCGGGTAAGGGGGTCCTTGGTTGTTGTTCCAGCTCGAGTGGTTATCGCGAGCATGGGGTGTTTTTGGCTTACTGACGGCATTTCAAGGTTATCGAGGGCTGAGTTAAGCTTGTTGAACCATTCTCCAATGTCATTCTGCTGCTCGTCAACAAGTTCATTAAGACCTTTTAATTGTAAGCCTTTTTCTTGAGTGAAGTGACCAAGGTCATCTTCAAAAGTGCTCCTGATTTTGAATTCAGGACCTTCCTCTCCTTCTTTTCTTTTTACCAGATTCCCCCAGAGGGTGTAATCGTCATTTTGGTAAAAAGGCAAAAGGGAGGGATCAGCATAGATGTCACCTCCTGACAAACATGCATGTTCAGTCGTGGTTTCTCCTCCGCATTCCTCTACCTCATGCGGGCCCCCACAGTAATCGCAGATCAAGTAAGGATTTGAAAGTTGTTTAGGTAACTGCGACCCAGCTAGGTACTCCATTCTTTTGTGAATTTTTCTTAACCGATCTGAAGTGATTTCAGAAATGCTGACAGTCGACTCAGGTTCATCCCAAGTGTCATCCTGGTCTTGAGCATATTCCTCAATCCTATCCATCCTTCTTCGGCACTAAGATTGGCTAATCTCCCTTTTCTAGATTGGTTGATCCCGTTCCGATCATTAGAGGAGACATTGTCGTAGAAGATTTGGACCAAAAGCCAAAGTTCGATGCCATGATGGGGAACTTGTCTTATTAAATCCTTGAATCTAATCCACGATTTATGGAAGGGTTCGTCCTTCCCTTTTCGGAAACGGAGGATCCTATCTCTAAACGCTGAGGTTTTTCCAGGTGGAAAGAACTTCTCATAGAACTTGGATATGAGTTTCTCCCATGTGAAAATAGATTCAGAAGGGAGTTTATCATACCACTCTTGGGCTTTTTCATAGAGGGTGAAAGGAAAGAATCGTAATCTGGACGTGTCACTAGTAGTCCCATCCGTATGGAGGGTGTCTACTATTTTCAAGAAGTCTTTAATGTGTTGAATTGGATCTTCCTCATCTAATCTACAAAACTTACACACACTTTGGACAAGCCAAACATCGGTCGCATGCAAGACCTCATTGGTGTGTTTGTTTGGGTAGACAATGGCATTTGAGAAGCCACGAGGGTTTGGGGAGGAGTAGTCCTTAAGGCGCTTAGGAGTAGGAGTTGCGGGGGTACTCATCTCGTTGTTGTATTGGGAGCTAGGGGTTGAAAGGTGATTTTCTGAATTTTCTTCAGAAAGGGGTGAATCAAAATCGATGGCAACGCTAGATGGTTCAGGAGTTGAGTGAGATCGTCTTAACCTACGCATTTCTCTTTTGGGTTCTGCATAAGGCAAGACAAGGTTTCTAGTGGAACTACGACTCCTAGTGATCCTAAGATTAGAGAATTCGTCGATTGCCATAATGGCGGATGGTAGAGATGTACAAACAAAAACACGAAGAATTAAGATAGACTAAAGAGAACCTAAAAATAAAAATAAAATCTTACTAGAAAGGAATCTAGCAAGTAGACCTAATAAAAAGAGATTATCACCTAGACAATAAATATCTCCACGGCAGCGGCGCCAAAAACTTGATGCGTAGGGATTGCACCAGGCTTTACCTCTCGAGGGATCTCGAGAAGCTTACAACCCCCACCAGGCAGTGTACCTGATCGATGTAGTATAATATAATGACAATTACCGGGGGATTGATCGTTCAGCTAGGAATAGTGTTGCTAGGATTAGAAAACCTAAAGACTAGGTCTAGAGATGAGGGATGATTCTTTTTGTATTTTTATATTTTTTAGAAAGCAAGTAAAAATCTCGGGTTTGAAGGATTTGAGCGGAATTAGTTGCTAGTCAACTAACCCAATACTAAGATGCAATCAAAATAAAATACTAAAAATGAAAATAAACTATATTAAACTAAAGTTGTGAGCAATATGTGGGAGAAATGTGTTTACTTAGATTTCACTACTCCCTAGATATCTTTTACACGTTAATTACTTGTTATAGTTGCGTGGATGACGGATTGTATTCCTTAATACCATTCATGGCATGGCGTACTTAATTCCCCAATCCTATGAGTGCCTACTTCACTCCTATGTCGAGCCTGCTAGAAGCTCCTAACATGGGATCATTAGAATTTACTCATGCATTAAATACAACCAATAAAACCTAGTACACATCGGTTCATGTTTCCTAAGACGTTCAAGCATGTTACACAATGGAGATCTGCCAGTTTTCTTAAGCCTAACATTGAAATGATTCATCCAATACAACCATAAACAAGTAATCAACACATAATTAACATCTAGGTTTCATTAGATCTAAGCAAACACAAGATAGATCTAGCCTAGCATGTTGAAATCAAGACAAGCACAAGATATAGACAACCAACACATAGACATATTGATTGAATTAAGAGAAGACTTATCTCAATAGCACATGAAAGGATTCAAGGGTTAAAAACCCTTGAAAAAGCTGTAAAATACGTACAAGGTTCGGCTCTAGGGTTTCTCCACACAAGTTCTTCTTAATGAATGAAAAATAGAAAACTATATATAGATTTTAGAAGGTGACGGCGTCAAGAACAAATGTCTGACGCCGTTATCTCACCGCCAAATAGTTCCTCGGACTGCCTAGATCTGGATCTGACGCCGTCATGTAGTCCCCTTTTGCAGGCCGTCACACAATTAACTCCTGACGCCCTTCTTGTGACGCCGTCAGGTTTGTACTGGGTCGTCACCAAATTAACTCTTGACGCCGTCATGCTTTTCCTCTTGACGCCGTCATATACTGTTTCCAGCATGGAAAATTAAGTCTTTGGCGTTTTCTTCACTTTTATGCTCCAAAAACGTCCGAATTGCTTCCTTTTCCAGATTTCACTCCCAAAATACCTAAAATCACAAAAGGAACGATTTAGGGTAATATTTGATCAAATAAATTCAATTCCGGGCTTAAATGACCACCTAAAAGTGGTTCATTTTTCGCATCATCGGGCAGCTAGGACCCCGCAAAAATTAGATTATTGCAAAAATGGTCCTTGTTAATTGTTCACTACATACACCATACAGACCATTAGTATTATTACTCACCCCATGATCAAATCCACCACAACACAACACCAACTCCCCTTCCAGCTCACAAACTTACCCTGGCCCAGTTACACCCACAGCCCATCTCCAAACAAACACCCCACGTTTTATTAAATCTCCCCAAACCCTATCACAATAATAAAAACGTATACCCTTCCCTTTTGACCAGTCAACACCCAGGGTCAAACGTACCTCATCTTCATCCCCTCGTTTTACCCAGCATATCAACTACCCACACCCTTCACCACCACTGCTACACTCCATCCTTTCCCCAATACCTCAAAAGCATTTCCCACCTATTCCCCCCTCCAAGGTATCTCACAACTTGTACCTAACACCACTGCCAAGCTGGCAATCCACCAATTAAATGGGCGCCAAAATGGAATTAATGGCTATGATTATTCCTAGATTAATCCTAAGGTTGTGATTGACTCCAAAGAATCTCAAAGCATTCCAAGGCTGATTCCACTAAAAAAAAAGGGCACTGCTACAAGCATAAGGATTCAAGAAACCCTAGCACTTTTCCTAAGTATAAATATAATTCTTGTAACCCATTTATGGGGTAGTAGGTAGTAGAATTTAGTAGGTTTCAGTTTAATTTTCAATTATGTTTTAATATTGTTTTAAACCCTTTGTACTTTCTTTTCAAATTCAATGAAAACTTAAGATTTTATCATTGCTTATTTTACAGCTTTTCAACTGCTCATTCTAGTTAGTTTATTATAACTGCTTATTTAACATCCACATATGCTTATTTAGCTCAGCTTAGTATGTATCCATCTTTACTTTTTAAGTTGTAGTGGTAGAGTTGTTGGTTCAGTTAAAGCAGTCAAGCAGACACCTCTCACAAGGGTGTTTGGCACAACCTTGGATTTTAGCTTTGAACTAGTTTTTGCCAAATTTCAAACTCCAATCAGCTTAAGTTAACAGTAGTAGTTGTATTAAATCTATCATAGTCATTTTCTAATAGCCTTTTAGTACTTTAGCTTATCTTCCAAATTTCCTTTATCTTAATTGTTTTCTAACTAGTCATTAGGTAGACTCTTGCTTTAGCCTCTTTTAGTTGTTAGTTTGTTTCTTTTTAGTGTCAATAGGATAGTATTAGAGGTAGTTGCATTGTAGTTGACATGTTATGGGTCATTACCACTCATTCTCACCCATTTTTACCCATTTTATTTCACTACATAACTGTTTCAAACATAGCCCAACGACCCTTATTGTGGCATTTTTAATTTGTTCGTTATTTGCCGTTGAGCTCTAAAATTGTGTTTTTAGTTTATTTGGCAGCTAATCTCTATGCTAGTATTTTTCTTTTAATTTTACGAATTTTTTCTTTACAGCTTTTTCGGCCTCTAAACTGCCCCTTTAGGCCTGTTTTTCTTCTGCAGTTGTAGCCACCACCACCACTTTAGGTCTATAATTTAGGCAGTGTAGAGTTAGGATTAGGATTGGAATTTTAATCTTCAGTTTGTTAGTAGTATAGGATATCCAAATCAGAGATTACTTGGCAATTTCAAAGTTCATTAGGATAGATAGTTAGGCCTGCACATCAGACAGTCTACACACCTTATTTGGACCAAATTTTAGACTAGTTAGCGTAGGATTTGAGCCTTAGTTTTGGTTTTATAGGGAGTCGGTAGTGTAGATTTCATAAATCTCAGTTTAATTTAGACACTAGTACTCATTCAATTGCTTGTTTTACCCTACCAAGTTACTCCTTGTGGGCTGTTTGGACTAGCATTTTGCACCAGAGTGAATCTGAGCTTGTTTGATTTATTTACTGTTTGATCTTGCCTTGTTGTTGCTATATTTAGTTGATTTTTAGTGCCTAAATAATGTTTACTTGTTCTTGGTTCTTGCTCAGTTGAGGAGTTGATTTGTTGTTAAAATTTAAAAGCTCACTTGAACTCAAAAGAAAAACTTCAACTGTTGCATCATTGTGGTTTGATAGGCTGTTCAAAAAGCTTCTCAATAAAGGTTCATTCACAAAAAGATGTTTAGTTTTGTTATTAAAACAGTTTGCCAAAAAGAAAAAAATGAAAAAAAAGTGTGGCTCAGGGGGTTCGAACCCATGACCTCTTGCTTTGTAAACAGACACAACAAACAACTCCCACCATCTGATCCATGCCATGCTTCTTGTCATGTCTTGCATCTTTTGATATTTAATATAGTTCACTTACCATTAGCTTATTTGCTTATTTAGGCTTAATCTCTGCTTATTTTTACATTGAACCACCAGTTTTTAGATTTTCTTAAATTAGTTTTAACTTATAGTATTTATTGAAAAAATTTCACATTTATTGGATTAGTGTAGAATTAGTTAGAATTTAATTTGTGTTAATTAGATTTAAATTCATAATAAATATAATTTTTGTTAAAAAATTAATTTTCTTTTTTTTTTTAAATTTTCTTTTGTCGTTTATTACGTAGGAAAATTATTTGTAGGCCCGTAGGACTTGCGTAGCATTAATTTCACGTTTTTGTGTGCGCGTTGATGTTTATTTAGAATAAACGTCACGTTTATTTGTTTACTTGTGATTTAGGATTCCCGATACCTAATTTTGATTCCAGTAGTGTTTTAGGATTTCCCTAGTTTGCCAATTGCTTTTTGTTTCCCCTTAGGTTATTTTATTTTCACTCTCGTTCGTTAATTTTCAAATTTCGTTAATTTAACGTATCACAAAACCAAATAATCTCTCACAACCAAACATACAAGATTTTAATCTCGATCTCTTCATGAAGCTTTCCATTCACACCTCGTTGGGGTACGACCCAGGAAATCACTTCCCGGTCTCACAATTTAATATCACTTTCACGAGTTTTGCGAGGTAATCTTTTTCCTAAAAGGTTTACTCGTATTTCTCCACGTCTATTTGTCTCACGATAACATAGACCACACGTTTGTTGATATTTTGATAAATTGTTTTTGTACACACCAAAACACAACGAATCAAGCTCCAACGTAGTGCGATTAACAAGCCAAATTTCCTTCGAGCTTTATTTCTTTCAACAGTCATATAAATCAGTCGAGCCCGTGTTCAAGCTTGTGAAATTTTTCACAAACCGAGCTCATGCTCAAAATATGAGCCTCGAAGTAAGCTCAAGCTCAAGCTTTATAATCATAAATAAGCCATGCTTGAGCTCTGACAAGCTCAGGCTCAGCTCGTCCGTTTCCACCTCTATTAGTAATAAACCAGTTACAGATATAAAATCAATCTAGAGGAGTAGGAGCTCAGTTAGTATCTCGGCTTCCCATTAACTTCTTGTAAATCATTTGAGTTTCTAATAAAGTAATAATAATAATAATAATAATAATAATAATAATAATAAAGAGTGATAGTTAGCACATATTATGAATTGCCATACATAATTTATTAACGTAACCTATCAAAGAGATTATGCGAGTACCTCTCATAATGATGATAACTTATTAAGAATCACATGATCTTATTATCGTAGAAAAGTGAGAATATATAAGAAAACAAGATCTTAGTATTGTAGAAAAGTGAGAATATATAAGAAAACAATAAAACGAACAACGAATAAAAAGAAGTATGGGTAAAAAGGATAAACCAAAAATGCAAAGGGCAAATTTAAATTTAAAATATTAGGCTGATTTGTAGTGGGGATGATTTAGGGGTCAAATTTATTAGGCTGATTTGCGATGACACTATTTGTATTTGTACCTCTAAATTATAGTTGTGTTTCTACCTTAACTATACAATTAGTCAATTACTTTTATTATAGGGTGTTTGTTTAGCTTAGTTGATATCTATACTATTTATAAAGTATTCACATTATTTTTTTAATCCTTAATTTTGAAATTTTAAAAAATTATTTCAGTTACTAAAGTACATTTGATTAAAAATGGTAAAAACATCAACTACTAAATTAATATTTTAAATATTGTTTAATCTTTAAACTTTTATTATTTTTCGTTTTTAATTCATAATTTTTTTTCTTGCAATTACTACATATTAAACTCGTAAGTTGCATAAAAGGTCACCATAAAACATAAATTCATAAGTAATTATTTGATATTATACATCGTTGTTTTACGCGGGTATTCACCTAGTAGTAGTTAAAAGTGAAAACTAATAAGTTCACTTCTAATGGTTTTATCAATTTATCAATCCAAATTTATGAGTTAACAAGATATACGTTTATAGGCATGAAGCGTGTTTACCAATTGTGTCGTTTTTGGGATGGCGCAATATTTGTAGATGAGAATATCGTGACCCGTTACAAAGAGGTCATCGACCTGTAAGTGAAGACATCGAAAGATTTTACTCGTAGTTAAATATTTTTCGTTAACTTCACTTGTATCATAACATAAATGTTTTTTTTTTTTGTAAGATTTAGATGAAAAAAAAAATAATAAATAAAAAGACTTGACCAAAAGCTAAAGTTGAAATATGTTGACATCTAATACAGTCGATATGTAAGTGAATCAGTAGTTACTAGTAGGGTACCCGCGCGTTGCAGCGGCGGGTACACTAAAATAAATATTAATGACACAAATATCTAGTGGCGTGTCTGCATGTCCGTCACGAACAAATAATCAGTATATCAAATACTTAACGCTATTTTATAAAGTGCAATAATTAAATAACATACATTTATTGATGAGATTAAAACTTCATATGATAAAGTCTTTTACAATATATGTATATACACCATATTGAAAATCCTACACACATTTATATTTTACTTTATACGAAGAACTTATCGATATACAAATGTTTGACATGTACACACCATCTTGATCAAAATTTTTGGAAGATTAATGTTTTGGAAGCATAATTAGATTGAATATTGTGGTTAAATAGTTGTATATTTTGGTGATGGGGTGTTTTTAATAGTGTATTTATTATATGGGTTAAATAGTGTTTTTTAGTTTATTTGTGCTTTAAATACTTGTAAATTGTGCTTATTTACTTGCATTTACTTAAAAATCTATTTTTGTTAATCTTAAAAAATTAATATGAGAGAGGGTCAAAGATGTATTATAAGTAGTATAGATAAAGTTATAATTCAAGCAATAAATAAAACTGTGATATTATGTGAGATAGTAAATAGTTTAGCTAGAATAATACTTCAATTCTACGCAAAAGAAATTGAACACTCTCTCATATTTATAAAATAAATTCGTCTATTTAAAAAAAAAAATTAAAATATCTTAAATACAAGTAAAGTTGATTTTTCTATACTTTTTAAAATAATTAACTTACATCTATACTATATATAAATCACGAATTAAAAATGGTAAAAACATCTACCACTAATTTACTGATAGTTTAAATATTGTTTAATCCTCATACTTTTATATTAATTGTTTTTAGCCCATAAAACTTTATTTCTCGCACTGACTACAAATTGAACCCGCAAAATCACTTTAAAATCACAAGTTTGCAAATATAATTATTTCACTTTTGCACGGGTATTCGTCTGTTTGCTTGAAAACCAAAAGAAATAAAAAATAAAAACATTCCAATTTTCACAAGATTCAAAAAAAAAACAATAAAAACATATAGAAAAATGTGTTTAAAAAAAAGGAAAAGATATAAGAATATCTAATACAGTAATAATTTAAAACACAAACAACCCTTCATTCCTTGCTTGTATATGGTCTCCTTCTTCTTCCTACATTTTTCCTTCTTTCTTTCTTACACAAGAGAAGAGGGTACTACCTAAAACACACACACACACACACACACCCTTTTCTCTCATCTTCTTAATCTATATATACATATATATCTATCATCATCATTAATATATAAAAAAAAAAAAACCAAAAAAAAGCACTATCAAGAAACTCAATTTTCTCACTAATCAGATCTTGATATCAAAATCCCTTTTGTATTTTGGTAAATTATGACTTTATGAATAATGGGTTTCTTTTGTTTTTTATAAATATGTAATCTTTTTATATAAAGATTAATACTTTTTTATATTGTTTTTTTGTTTTGCAGAAGTTGATCAAGAATTCGATCTGTGAAAGATCCGATGCTTTTTGATTGATTCCAAGAATACCCTTTTGTTAGTTTATCAAGATTATATTAAGTTTAAGGTAATTGTTTTTATAAAGTTTTTGATTTGATTATATGGATCTGTGTGATGTGATTGTTTTTAAGTTGATTAAGGATTATATGTTGTTTTTTTTAAGGATGGAGATGATGGAACATGGTAAGTTGTTTATTGGTGGAATTTCATGGGATACTAATGAGGAACGTTTGAAGGAGTATTTCGAAAGTTTTGGTGAAGTCATTGAGGCTGTTATTATGAAGGATCGGACTACGGGTCGTGCTCGTGGGTTTGGTTTTGTTGTGTTTTTGGACCCTGCTGTTGCGGAAAGAGTTGTCAAGGAGAAGCATGTCATTGATGGTCGAACTGTAAGTTTTTTATTTGTTTGGTTATGGTTTTCGGTTATAATGTTGCGTTGTAGAGTTTGGGTTAATCTAATTATACGGTCGCATTGATCATGGTACTGATCGCAGTGTTTATGATCAAGTTTTTGTTTGTTGATTTCAAATTGAGTGACTTGATCATGTAGTTACAAGCATTGTGTACGATTTATGAATCAAGTAATCAGCTTAATATATAACTTGCAACAAACCGTAAAATTTGGCAAACACTCAATATCATAAAAAACAGATGTTACATCTTCAAACAAAAGCTAATCAAAAAATTATCTCCTTTAATATGTTTTGTTACAGTTGATTATCTGATTCTTGTAATTCTGTATTACAATATTAAATGCACATCCAAACGCAAACTGAATGTTGCTAAAATTGACTCTTCATGTTTTTGTTTCGGTTTTTCAGGTTGAAGCAAAGAAGGCTGTTCCAAGGGATGATCAGCAGATCCTTAACAACAGGAGCACTGGCAGCATTCAAGGTTCACCTGGTCCCATTCGCACAAAAAAGATTTTTGTAGGAGGTTTAGCATCCTCTGTTACTGAAAGTGATTTCAAAACCTATTTTGACCAATTCGGGATAATCACTGATGTGGTGGTGATGTATGATCACAACACTCAAAGGCCTAGAGGTTTTGGGTTCATAACTTATGAGTCAGAGGAATCCGTTGATAAGGCATTGCTTAGAACTTTCCATGAACTTAATGGTAAAATGGTGGAAGTCAAACGTGCAGTTCCAAAAGAGTCGTCTCCTAGTCCTAATAGGAACCAGATAAGTGGATTTAACCATGGCTTAAGTAGGGTTAATAGTTTCCTCAATGCTTACACTCAGGGGTATAATCCTAATTTTGGAGCTAGAATGGATGGTAGGTTTAGCCCGGTTTCTGTTAACCGAACTGGTTATCCACCGTTTAGTCCATCCAACTATAACATGGGACTAAACTCTGATTCGCTTTTAGGTATGAACTTTAGTGGCAATGGAAATGGAAACTTTGGTTCTAATCTTGGATATGGGCGTGTGATGAGCCCTATGTATGGTGCAAATTCAAACAGGTATGCTGATCCAATTGGCTACGGTATGGGAGGAGGTAGTGTTGGTAATGGTGGTGGGAATGCTTCTGGCTTGAATTCAACCAGTCATAACTTATGGGGAAATGGGAACCAAAATTTTACTACAAGTTCCCCAAATTTGAGCAACTTTTTGACTCCCGGAAACGGGTCTGGTGGGCTTGGAGCGATTTGGGGAAATTCCAATGCTAGTCAAGGTAATGGCGGTGTTATTGGTGGTGGTAATGGTGGTTTGATTGGTGGCAGTCTCAACTTTGGTAATGAAGAGAGTACTATTGGTTATAGGAGGAGCAATGGTAATAGTATCATTGATCCAGCTTATTCCTATGGCGTGATTGATGATGGTGAAATTGGTGGTGGTAACTCCTTTGGAAATGGTGGCGGTGGTGGTAGTGGTGGTGATAGTTCGTTTTATGCGGACCCCACTTGGCGGGCATCATCTCCTGAGCTGGACGTACCTGATCTATTTGGTTATAGTCTTGGAAGTGGAGCTTCTGATGGTATACCCAAAAACTCAGTTGGTTATGTTGGTTATAGTGTCGCAAATAGATCTAATAGAGGTATGTGTGTTCTTTCTCTTCTTTGTTCTCTAAAGATATATCTTGTGTTATTAGTTGCATACAGTTAGCTCATGAAGGGCACAAAATGGCAGTCGAAAAAATAATCACATGAATAGGAAATCATAAATAGATTCAAACGTATGTCATGAAAGTACATGTACAAGATAGATGGATATTACGGGTGCCCTTATATATATATATTTGTTTGCTTATACAAGTCATAAGTATACATCCAAAGGATGAACATCGGTATCTCTTTGGGTCCCGTTAATTCAGTATAATGATTTTGTCTAGGATATTCTTTTGTATGAAGGGTATTGACGTAGTAAATTTACGGCCACATCACTTTCTTAAACTACATGACATATTAAATAATGCAATTTGACCCACGGCCCATGCTTATGATATGATCACACAATCTAAGTGAAAAGAATAAGCCTGACACCCTAACATGGACTTGCTTCACATTAGAGGTAGCAACTTTGACCCATGTGCTTATGAACGGGTTATGTTTTATCTTTAACGGGTGAAATGGGTAAAATCATAAACTTAAGGTATGATTTCTTATTGTGCTTTCATATATAATTTCAGGTATTGCTGCATAGGAAGATTGCTATCTGGAGATATGAAAACTTATGAAGATGAAGTAAAGTTTGAGAATTTGTGAATTCGTTTATTACGCCCCCGTGAACAAGGTACATCAGTTTTTAGAACACCGTACATTTGGTTAGAACACATTACACGATTTGGTTGAACGTTGTTGGAGATTTTTAAAATAGGCTTTCTGAACTGTGAGTTCATCATCTGAGATGTCACACTAATACATCTCTGGTGATCACGATATATATGGAAAAGAAGAAAAAAAATTGAAACGTTTTTTATTTTATTTTAATTGATATTTGTTGTTTCTGAACAGTAAAGTTATAGTTTTTTGTAAGGTATGTGGCCTCATCTTTCATACCCGTGTTGGGGTTTTGTTGTTGATTAGATTCTATGAAATGTTTGGTGTGAAACACTCTTGTTGGATGCTAAATTGGGATCCGTTTTACAATGAAGTTACTCTATATTCAATATTTTCGTCTTTTTTCTTTAAGACCAAATTGTTTCCTACTTCCTATTAGTTTTATTTTTTGTTGTTACTTATGTTTTAGAATATACTCCGATATTGAGCAATATTTTGTAATTGTTCACATCTTTTTGCTGTCTTATCTTAGATTGGTTTCTATACGCTATATTTAGTCTTTCGTTACAAAAAATCATTGTCTTTGTCAAAATGCCACAAGGACATCATAGTTTTTAAAAAACTGATTTTGGACAAATAGTGTAATGGTATAAATTAACCGAATTTAAGCATGAAGTTCTTTCCGCAAGTTAATTCCTGCAAACTGTAGTGATATCTTGTATATTCAAGAAAAACATGGTTTGTTTGCGTAAGAAACCTTACATGTCAAGGATTTTTTTTTTTTTTTTTTTTTTTTTTTTTTTTTTTTCATTGTGGTATGAATGATTGATTTTTGCATCATGGTATTATTTCTTTTGCTAATAATAAGTTATTTTTCTAACACAAAGTCTAAAAGAACATTATAGTTTATGGTAATTTATTTGGATAAAATATGCAGAGTATGATAAGGAAGTTAATGACCTTATTTATTTATTTATTTATTTTTCTGGATACCTCTAGTTTTTAAAAGAACATTATACTCTTTCTTTTATCAATTGTTAAGAAGCCACTTAAGAACATTATAATCTGCAAGTTGCAACTATCTAAGATATTACACACAAAATATGCAAAAGTACCATGGTTTTGGTTTGTTTTTATATTAACAATTATGAACCTAATAATAGACCTAAGAATTGATAATTGAGAATAAATTTGTCACATGATAATGAAGTAGATCTATCAATAATATGGCTTTTTGGAAAGAAAAAAAAAAGGCGTGTCTACTCCATTTATTGATTTTTGATTTTTTGGTAACCATCGTGTCTGATCTTTTGCCACGACTAGTCTACGGGGTTTGAAATTATTTATTCTCCCCGCGCTTTTATTAATGCAATACATTTTACGCAACATATTAATAAATCATGTTTACTTAATTTTGTGTTGACATTTGTGCATTTATGTTATTGAAGACTTTCTATTAGTACGAAAAAATACGCAACATACATGAAAATTGTCTTTACCAATCGGAAGCCCTATCGATATATTTGAGATTGTGAATGCTTTCAAATCATGGGGTTGTGTTCTATTCTTAGGGGGAGCATGATGTATATATATAGTGGGTGTGTTTTCGTTTGTATGACTTTTACAAAACAAGGTTAGACAATTTTGACTTGTACATTAGTAGTATGTAACTTACATATGAAAATGAAACTAACAGTGTATCAAAATCCCCCACCTGCATTGTGCCACATAAACCTTTAAATTGCATGTAGGCCCTTTATCTTTAAACTTATTTTATAAAATGGAAACAAGTGTCTAAAACATAAAAATTGACTATTGATACACAAGTCTTTTCAATCACATTTCAACAATTGTGGTGGTCCATTTCTTTAAATAGGTACCTTCACATTCTAGATGCATTTCCGAATTGATGGGCAAAACTTGCTCCTTCACATCTATTAAAAATAGGAAAATGCTAACGACAGCTTTAAGGGTTGTGGTTAACAACAAACTTTTCATAAAATTATGTGATATTAAGACATTGTGAGAAACAAACTCCTTATTTTTCGCTAATATGATCAATGGTGAAGGTGAATTATATTTGTATTTGCGAAATCCTAGGAAGTGGTTAATGATTTTTAGTGATTTGTCTTAACATAAAATCCGGTAATTAGTTGTTAACAATAACCGTAAATGTTGCTATTAGCAAAACCCTTAAAAATATACGGAGTAGTTCAAAGTTTTTAAATGTTGTTGTGTTTACTATTATGAGATATTGATTTTGTAGGTCACAGGTTTTTGAGACATGCCTAATGAATTCCTTGCTTATTTTACATTGAGATTGTATAGAAACTTGTGAAATTATTTGTCAATAAAGAACAAATATGCATAAAGATAACCCAAATTTGTAATGGTTTTTATTAGAGGATCTTCATCAATGTTAGGACTTAGGAACTTTATCAAGTCTATAGTGATGTCATGTAGCATAAGATTTCTATAAACTATACTTCATATAAACCACTATTTCTAATGCTATAAACTTTATAAGTAAATAAGTGGACTACATCAACATTTTATTATGGTTATATTATCTTCAAATTCAAATGAACTATTATGAGCGAGGCTCTATTAATTTTTCGCTCTATACACTAATACACATAAACTTTTTCATCTCTCTACTTTATAAAATTTTATAGATTTTGTGCTCCGAAGAAGATTTATAAATATAAACTTCATATAAGCTTCATGTCACTATAGACAAGTTTTATAAACCACCATTGAAAATGCTTTTTAAGGCCGTTCATTTATAAAAATAATTCCATAAACCATCTAAGGTAGGCATTAGTTTTTGTATCAATTTCAGCGAAATTTGCGCTAGAAAAATATTAAAGAAAATAGTTAAAAAAAAATTAAAAACAACACGAATATACACGATCGGTTTTACCGTTCAGTTGAATGTATTTTTCTTTAATCAAATACAATTGAGAACGATACACTATTGATATTTCAATATCAAAATTTTTATTTGTGTTATTTTAATATGTGAAAAATAGCTTCTTTATGTTGTTTCAAAGCTTTTGACTATAAATTCAGCGACAATCGTTATAAGTTAAAGTAGATCTAAAGTTGGGTGGCCTACACAATAACTTTTGTTAATGGATGATCTTATTGTGAAAAAGAAAAGTATCTAAGCGGCTTTTTACATAGATTAACCTAACAAAAAAAGTTATTAGTTGATAGGTTTACTTTGCTGATTTGTTGTATGTAGAGCTTTGCTATAATTTACTTGAAGATTTCTGATTGTATGAGATGATTCACTGGCCAATAACATTCTTTAAAAATAACGTTGATCGCTATAAAGACAAACAACAAGAAGATGTAGTTGATTTTGCAAGCATTTGTTTGGGCTCGCTATAAAGTTCACGTACGTGATTCTTTGCTTGTCATGCCAAAACGCGCGTGGCATTATTTAAGACGTCAAAACTTCTAATGGCCTAAAGCCCAACGGCGAACGCAGACGTTAGTCATAGGGTATGCACTGTCAGAAAAAGCAATCCAAGATTTGTTAGTTTGTGTTATTTAAACAAGATGACGTAAATTTGACGTCACTAAATACGGGCCAATGAGAACGCATCAAAATGACGCTCTCTTATATATTGTATGATGTTTCTTTGGGTAGTGTGTGCACCAAAATTTAGGTAGGGTGTTCACGAATTTTAAAAGAACATGCATTTTGTATTAAATTGTCAATATTTCATAAATAATTAAAATTGTACACTACATTAGAAGGTATGCATGTCCGCCTCCGCTAATAGACATACAAAGCAAATCTTCATGTATTGCATCTTACTAGAAACCATCCCATGTTTCAGGTAAATTAAACCAAAAGGGAATAAAATGTTAGAAAATGTAAAACCCCGTAAGTATGATTTATTATTCAATCATAATATATAGAGTACAAGACAACCCTAACCCTAATGGACCTAACCCACAAGTCGGGCTTGGGCCTATTTATTCACTAATACTCCCGCAGTTCGAGCGGCGAAATCGCAAAAGCTTGGACTGGAGTAGCAAACTAGAAAGAAAAAAAAAAAAAAAAAAAAACATTAACATAATAAAAACATAACTTTAGTCGACTGGTACCAACGGTCGGCTAAGTCGAATGGTAACACAACCGTACCAACGGTCGACTTTAGGGACTGATATCAACAATCAACTTTAGTCGACTGATAACAAAGTCGTACGAACAATCGACTAACAAAAAAAAAAAAATAAACAACTATTAACTTTTTTTTCTTTAATCACAAATAAACACATACGAACAGTTAAAACTGTTACCCACATACGAATAAACAATCATATAATAAGAATCACTTATCAAATAACCCATGATAGATCCATCATCCAATTCCAATATATATTATTCTTTTTCTTCTTTCTTTTCGCAGATCCAAATCAAGGACGAACATTTTTTTTTCCTTTTCTTTATAGCTCTTGATAAATTTGGTGCAGTAAAGAGAAAATTTAGGGTTTAATGGATGGTGTTTTTAGGGATTGATGAAGTGAGGTTTAGGGTTTGACGGTTGGTTTAGTGGAGGCGGCTCAACTTAGCCACAGGATCAGACCCGCTCTGATAACATGTTAGAAAATGTAAAACCCCGTATGATTTATTATTCAATCATAATATATAGAGTACAAGACAACCCTAACTCTAATGGACCCAACCCACAAGTCGGGCTTGGGCCTATTTATTCACTAATATAAAATAGTTTGTTCCAAATGGCCGTCTTATCTATTTGAATCATGTTCGTATAAGTCGACTTGCTTTTAGCATGATTGTCTCAACACCACACACGCTATCGCAAATCACCCATTCTTATAAACTGGACAATCTTTTTTAGAAAGCGGACGACCGGACGTTACCCATTTGCAAACGTGCCTCACACAAAGATAGAATATGACGAATCCATAACCTATATTTAGTGTAAAGAAACGGATGAGATTTTTCCTTTTCATGTTACCTGAGGAGGGCAAACCTCTTTGACTCAAATGTACAAGTCATTGTCAGGTTAATCACGAGACTGTTTCCGATCATTTTTTTGCCATACCCAAATGTACACATGTAACGAGGTTTGAACCGTTAGACTCTTGTGTGAAGACAAGAGACTTTATGACTAAGGCAATTTGGTGGTGATCATGCCAAATAAGTCAATGTGCCGTTGTAAATATTGCAAAGGGTTCTAATCAGCTGATGTCATATAGATGCTTGAGTATGATCATTTGGTTAAAACCACCTTGGTCCAAATACGTATTCTCTGCCTTTTACTGTTTTTTTAATTTATATTTTTCAGGTTCACATAAAAAACCATATTTAGTTTAGTTACTAAAGTTGGTCATTTTAGGTTCCTAACAAATATATATGTTTAGTTTTCAGGTTTGGATTCTAATATCCTTACACTTTCTAGTGTTTAAGGTTTGAACTTTTACACACAAAAAAAATAGATAAATAAAGAGATACAAAAAGAAATGGTAATTAATGTAAAAAAGTTAGAAAGGGTTAAATGTTGAGTAACAAATCACAACAAAGATGATCTTTAATCGGTTAAAGATTTTGTATTAGTCAGAATCTTTTGTTATATTGGACCGGGTTGCTGCTTTACTAACTTCATATTAAATTTGATATACTTACAAAGCTATCTTGTAATGTTGTGCACTACTTTATGACTTTATGTTGGTATGTTCTAACACAATAAAAAATAATATCATTAAACAATGTTACAGGACAAAGAGATTGACATGAAATCTTACCTAAAACGGAATTTATCTCTACCGCATAGAGATCACATGATCAGATATCGGATATATTCTGATAGTGATAGCAAAATATAAGTTTATTTCTCAAGGTTGCAAAAATCGCGAATCGGTAGTCGGGCGGTCGACCACCTTGTAGCTTGTAATCGGTCTAGGCGGGATTAATCGGTGATTAATCGGATTGGCAATACTAACAAATTTTGGTTATTTCCAGCAAGTTTTATGTAATTCCGGTGAGTTTTAGGTATTTTCGGAAAGGTATTTTCTAAAAATCAACTTGTAATAGACTTAAACAATTACTATAAGTGATAAAAATAAGTTTATAGTGAGTTTTGGATACTTCCGGCAAGATTTATAGGTTTCTGGCAAGTTTGACCACCATTGACCGCCATTGATCGCTGTTGACCACAGTTGACCTATTTGTTTGACCCAGTTACATAAATCGGCAAGGTCGGTGACCTTGTAGCACCTAATCGGCGATTAATCGGCCTTGTAGACCTTTTTTTGCAACACTGTTATTTCTTTTTAAGTTGTTATATTTGGTGGTGATATTGATAATCTTATTACATGAACTTGATGGTAGAGAAAAAAATTGATGTGTACTATACTGATATTGGGTCATAACTAAACCTAACCTAACATTTTTACAATGATAATCATAAGCTTTTTACAAATCACTATTAATTATAAGGTTTTTGCTAACAACCCCATAGGTATTGTATAAGCTTTCCTTAATTAAAAACATTTTCATGTATGAAATTATTTGATATCAATACATATCTTATTGAAACTCACTTACCTTAATTGTATGTGTTTAAATCATGTATTTATATAAATGATAAGTTAATATTTGGAAACGTTTTTAACTAAGGAAAGATTTACCAACACCCATAGAGTTGTTGAATCCAAACGATCCTACTACATGAGGACCCTTTCGATTTTAAAGCGAAGCATTAACTGAAGGATGCACTTGCCCATGGCCTCATCTTCCCATTTTTTGAGTCTTTAATCACCGAGAAGACTACTTCTGTATCTAAAAATCTTCCTTGCTCGTTCCTAGGGTTTTTTTTTTTTTTTTTTTTTTTTTTTTTTTTTTTTTTTTTTTGTAAAGGGGAGTAATCCTGCACCCTAGTAAATATATTAAACAAAACGTTTAAGTACAATGGATATGGGTGAAATCCCATATCTTATCCCGTTACATAGGCATAAAGCTTACATAACAAGATACTTCCTATTTTCTAAACAAGAAAACAAACCACTACTCAAATGATAACATAGGACATAACGAAATAAAATTACTTCCTAAGACCTTGAAGCTTGGTGCCATACATGGCATTAAAGGCGTCCAAATTCCTTGGAAGATCATAAACCTGATTCGCATAATCATCGTAGTCATAGTCATCATAATATCTTCAAACTCTTGGCCACCACCGAATAGATTAGCAGACTCATCAAATGGGTTGGCAACCACCTCATCTTCAGAATCAGAAACTACGATCTCTCCCACCTTAGAAAATGGGTTAACTCTCTTAGCAGAAGAGGCGGGCGGAGTACAAGAATCACTAGTTTTAGGATCCACAACCGACTTCTTCTCTTTCAAATCACTCACAAGGGGTTCTTGTGATGCAGTACCTGTCTTAGTAGACTTATCTTCATTAACTTCCGTTGTTCAACCATAATCCACATCCTTGTTGGTGTCATTAGAAGGAATACCAAAAGCATCCATATCTTCCATATTAAGAGCATCAAACTGGTTAAATGTAAAAATTTTTGTTCCGCTCGAACTAGCCACATCAGAAGCATTCTTCTTAGTGACTTCCACTTTCTTAGGTTCAGGAGAAGTCTTTTTGGGTTGATATTGAAACTGCTTACCCACAACAGGTTTAGTAAACCCTCCTTGACCCGGAATAGTAGGACCACCTTGCTTTCCCTTCTTCTTGTTATTGACCGTCTTGAAACAATCATTAACAGGCTTAGTAGGCTGAGCAGGAGGTACAACAACTTTAGGACATTCAATCAGAGTATGACCAAAAATCTTACATTTATCACAACGAGGTGGTTTCCACTCGTATTCAACCCGTATCTTCTCAATAGTCGAACCCGACCCATCAAGTAAAGGTATCTCAACAGTAAGGCTGTCCCTAAGCACCTCATCTGACTTCACTTCAATCATGCATCTAGCAAAACTACTACGGCCTCACGATTCCTTGCATATTTGGCTAGTAAAAGCATCTAACCTTTTGGGAGTGCCTATCAATGTGGCAAGAAGACTAAGGCCATCATTAGAAAACATAGCAAGAGGAACATCATAGAATTTAACCCACATCGGGATGTTGGTCAAATCCTCTTTAAGTAAGTTGGTATTCAATGTCCATGGTTTAAGAATAATATGTACATTTCTAATCAACCAATGACCGTTTTCAAGAACATTATCAACACCTTTCTTCGAATTGAACTTAAAGAAAAAGAACCCCTTTGCATTCATCATTACCTTCTGTATACCAAACTTAGCCCACGCATTGCGTACATAGTAATCGACAACAGGAAAAGCAAGTCGTTGGCCAAGGAAGTACCCATACAGAGTATTCTCAAACCTAGTGTTCACCTCTTCAACTACTTTGATAGGTACAGAAAGATCCACACCGTTTGATTTCTTGCTACACTCCAGCCTACGAAAGTTAGACATGTATTTCTTAGGTTCACTTGATTATTCTCGTTCCTAGGTCTTTTATTCCATTATTTTGGATCGTTGTATTATTTCACTTACTGAGTTCTGTAATCCATTTCTCTTTTCTAAATAGTTGGTTGTATTGGATGATTGATGGGTAGTTTTAGATTTGGGTTGTTTTTCAAAATATACACAAATCCTTTTAGGTTAGGTGATGTAAGCTTCATTTAAAGTTTTTTGGCTTTTTTGGAGCTTCAAAAAGGCTTGAATTACTGTTTATCCGTTCAGGTTTTTTCCCCTGATTATAATAATTAGACTTTATGCGTGCTAAATTGCATGTAAATATATTTCAAAACACAAGTTTCTCATCAGAATGTTATGATGCCACGTCGGTCAAATATGAGATTGGTTGATGATTTATAAAGTCTGTGTCCCCTCCTCTTACAAGCTAGCTTTTTGAGTGAGTTCTACACTTGGACTTATGAATATTGATACGAGCCTAGTATAGGATAGGTTCGTATCACAAAATTTCTGAACATAACCTGAAAATAATACCTAATATGTCTTTAAGCATTGTTTACTCTATTTCTTTTCTCCTGATTTGTTTATCTAATTCGTGACATTTATTTTTATATGGGTTGCAATTTTACAATGAATTGGGTACCACTTTTACTTTAACAGATGAAATTGATTATGGATTGGTTTTGGTCCCCGCTAGTCGTTAGAGGTCCCAAATGGTCCCCGAGTTGGTTTCGAGTAAAGTGTTGCAATCAATTGACCATATTTCATTAACAAGTTTATAGTCCATTTAAAGTTTTTTAAAGAGTTGAGTCCACCAATTGAAAACGCACAATTTTCGAGTTTTTATGAGTAACTATGGTTTCCGACCTTTTGGCCGGCTAATCCACGAGGTTTGAATACACCGCCACAAAGATTCAAACCAGATAAAGTCCACCCTTTTCAGAAAGATGACGTGGCCACTTCAATTTTGTTTGCACCTAGCAGGAATTGAACTTGAGACCTCACACATTTTAGAGTGATAGTCACAAGCACTTTTACGATAAGCCACCCTTGAGTGGTTAATATTTTCTCGAGTTAGATAACAAACTTTTTTATTACACTATCTAGATAACGAAACATTCAAATTTGTTACATTATCATAAATATGGCAATTGGGTTACCTGCTAAACCGGTAAATGTGACATATTTAACACTTTTATTTTTTAGAGTTAATTGCAATTTTGGTTCCTATGGTTTGGCCAAATTGTAGTTTTGGTCTCTAAAACTTTGAAAGTGCAGCGATAGTCCTCATTTTGAAGTATGGATTGCATTTTTGGTCTTGGGATAAAGTTAAATAACTAAAATACCTTTTTTATTTTTTAGAAAAAGCAAGGGTAATTTGGTCATTCTATACTAATAAGGACCAAAAATGCAATCCAAACTTTAAAATAGGGACTATCACTGCACTTTCAAAGTTTTGGGAACCAAAACTGCAATTTGACCAAACCACAAGGAGCAAAAATGAAATTAACTCTTATTTTTATGTTTAGTTGTACTGATTATGTGGATCTTTATTTTCTCTTTTAGCCCCTTTATTTTTATAGTTCTTTTAAATCAACCCACCAAAATACATTTCATCATCTTCTCCAACAAGTATTCTGGCATCCACTATCTTCTCCGACAAATATTCCAACAACCACCATCTTCACCGACAGGTATTCCGGCAACCACTATTTAAACATATAACAATTCCCATATTTGTTATCAAACACATAAAACGCAGCTTTCATAAACATTTCTTGCAGCCACCAACAAATCTAAATCTAACCAAGCTTTTTCTCAAATTAAAAACCAAAACCACAAGCTGATAACAATATTGAGATTTTAGCAAATATACATTTGCTAGCCATGGAAAATACCATCAAATGTCTCTGTTCGCAGTTATACGTGTTTGCACATCTTTTCAATACTCAGTTCCAATGTAAAAAACATCAAATTCCACAACCAAAAAAAAAAAAAAAAAAAAAAAAAGAGATGATAATCGCAATGCAGATGCATCATTTCAATACTTAACCTTCTTTATACTATGACGTAAATCTATCGATATGATTTTCAGTGATCAAGTGCCGTTGGACTGTCTTATTCATATACCACAAATATGGGACAAACATCTAAAAACTATAAATTTGAGCACTTCCACAAGTAGAAAATAAATGAACCTGCAATGATCAGCTAAATTTTCCCTTCATTTTTTAATCTTCAAGTCATTTACATTTGCTAGTACACACAATTCACCTATACCTGACAATCACAAGGTGACATGCTTTTTAAGCCTAAGATGAACAACACCCGCTTGTTTGAGCTAGTTCCTCTTTTTTCTCATCTGGATTTGCATCTAAAACAACCGTCTTTTTGCTACCAATTGACGGATCTTTCTTTAGTTCTTGAGATTGCATCACCTTTTTGCTTAAGACGTTGTAAATCTCTTTAACAATGGTTTGAAAAGCAGCATTTACGTTTGAGGAATTGAGAGCTGAAGTTTCCATGAAAAATAGACTTTGTGATTCTGCTAATGACTTCCCATCCGTTGTTGAAACTTCTCTTGCGTCTTTAAGATCCGTTTTGTTTCCCACGAGTATTGTAATTACATTCATATCGCAGTGAGCTGTTCATATATAAATGACTTATCAGAGATTTGATACTTATCATACCTTAACGACTCAAATAACTAATCATCTTTTTTTCGGAAAATAAGTTCCTTATTCTAATTTGGCCATTGTACGTTTCAAAAATTAACTAATTTAATGTCTCCCTGCTCCGTTAAGGGAGTAAAAGACAAACTCCAACATTGTGGTAAAAAGGCCATTAGTCAAACACCATTTGAGAAGACCTAGGGCAAATAGGTAACCGCTACTTAAAATATAATATGTTGCTTTTTCGATTATATGTATTGGATAATAGGGCTGAGCAAACGGACCGGCCGGACCGGACCGACCGACAAAACCGACCGGACCGAGACCGACCGGACCGGACCGACCACATTCGGTCCGGTCCTCGGTCTAAGCTTTTTGCCAAATTCGGTCTCGGTCCGGTCGGTCCGGTCCGGTCCGGTCCGGTCCGGACCGACCAAAAACCCGAAAAAACTTGCCTAATTGGACCGGACCGACCGAAGACCGACCGGACCGAGACCGGACCGACCATATTCGGTCCGGTCTCGGTCTATGGTTTTCCGGTTCTCGGTCTTCGGTCCGGTCCGGTCTTGGCCGGTCCGGTCCGGTTTCCGACCGATGATCACCCCTATTGGATAATACAATAGGATACTCTTATTTTCCCCAAAAGTAGTAGAATGTAAACTTTGACTTCAGTGGTCAAACAAGTGATACTGCCAAATCTAGAAGATCCAATATTCTTGGAATACCAAAAAATATCATTCTTGGTTACCGAACTAGATATTCTAATTTGGCAAATCAGCTGTTTGACCATGAAAATCAAATGCAAGATCCGTGAACGGAAAAAAGCATGAAAGAATGCTACTTACTGTGAAGTTCGTTAAGCCATCTGCCAACACTGTCAAACGTCTGTCGCCTGCTGACATCATAAACAACAAGAGCCCCAACTGCACCTCTATAATACGCAGACGTAACTGCTCTAAACCGTTCTTGACCAGCCGTATCCCAAATTTGTGCCTTAACTTCTTTCCCCTTAACTACCATTTTTTGGGTTTGAAATTCTACTCCTATTGTTGACTTTGAATTTGAGTAAAACTCGTCCCTTGCGAACCTAGCGAGCAAATTTGACTTGCCGACCCCAGAGTCACCAAGTAATACAATCTTAAAGAGGTAACCATCACTTGAATCTTCTTCTGAATGTAACGCCATTGTTTACTCTAATACGCAAAGCAACATGCTACAAAACCATCATCAGGAACTTCTAGCTTCTTGCAAATGACACTTCCATGAGCAGCATCAAACTTCACCTAATCAGAACAACCAGATAACTTTTAAATCTATAAACACACATGAAACAATAAAAAAAACTCACAATGCAACTTATCAAAATAAGCAGTAGCAGAGCCATATTAATATATTTATTGGAGGGTATTTCCAAATTGTTTTTAGTTTCGATTTCGAATGATGAACTCTTTTTTTTTTCATTGTTATATGCTAATACTTTCTAAACATCTCTACAAACCACATAAACTGAAGGGAAAGGGAATCCAGTAGCTAGCACCTCCCTGGCCTCATTAGTAACGATAGGTGCAATCAGGGTGTGTTCTCGATTAGATTTGGGGAAAAATGATTGAATGGGAAGATAAAGGAGAGAACAAAAAACTATTTAGTGTTCTTTGAGTTATTTGGGAGAGAGTAGATGAGAACTGGATAAAAATACTGGATGATTGTTCTCCATTACTTTACTCCCAAAATATGGGAAGATCTAGAAAGAAAGCAAACAAATGACATCATTAAAATATTTGTATTCACCTACGACTTACCCCTGATATAACCTTACAAATCTTACAAAACAAGGGTATCAATGTGAAATTCACAAACGTCCTTTCCTTTATTTCCAACTCAGAAACACGAAAAAATATATAAAATTACAATTTCTGTTCTCGTACTTCCCAAATCCCAACCTGTGGAAAATAGTGCAAGGGAAAAAGGTGTATAGGATAAAACATTGGTGCATGTAGTCTAAAAGAGCTCTTCTGCTAATTGTACTAATTAAATGTTGTGGAGCCAAAAGAGCAATGTACAATCACGTAAGTATATATACAACAATACCCAACTAAACATTAACATTTTGCAAAATCTTGACAAATTCAAATACAAGTTGGCAAATATTGTACGGCAGCATTTGTATACATTAGACTCACCTATTTAATCAGGTTGGGGCCTAATATGACGTTCACCGATTTTCATAGATAAAAACTTGCTCCCGGGCTCTTGGTATGTCTAATCACAAGCCTGATAGGTACATAAACATAATTTAATAAGATTAACATACAAATGCAAGATGTTTGTTAATATATCCAACCATGTGCTGGTAATGATGATCAACTAATAAATCTCATGACAATGGTTACATAGGCATATGGATAGTGAAATACATGTGTACAGAAACTAATCTTAAAAGAGCACGCATAACATTCAGCTTACATAGATATATCAAGTTCACATAGCAAAAGATCCCCCAAACACCATGCAATTTGCAATCAAGAAATGGACAGATGCAAACACACGCCTCAAATTTAGTGATAGATCACCAAATTCAAAAGAATGCATGCACTATCATAATAAAAAGGTTTCACGGGATGCACTTTTAATAACAACTATTTTTTGGTTTCTACCCTAAAATAGCTTTTTGACAACTACCGTGTAAGAACTAACTAAATAGTCATTTCATTATTATAGAGGATATTGTTTAAAAAATATTGAAAAAAAGCAAATTATTTGAAAATGGAATGACATAAACGTAGAATGGAACCAACTACCAAGCATCACAAATTCACAGCTATCTATATCTATACTACTATATAATGCATTTGGGACTATTCTATAATTAGAAAGGCTTAAAATTCAGATTTTTACTTGCTTATTATGGAAGGATTTCAAAATTAATTGGTTAGGAAGCAGGTTGGTTGTTCAAACAAAAATTATTTGGCTTAACCATCTCTACTTATAAAGCATAAAAACAACTAAATGTGTAACCAAATAACCGAAGAACGCAAAATATAGTCACAGGTACCCGCCGCCGCATTGCGTGGGTACCTTTCTAGTTTATCACAATAGCTATGGGGATTGGGATTAACAAAGAATCCATATGACATATTGTTGATAATAAGAGTATCAATTAGTGAAAGTTAATAGTCATTTATATTGTTGAAAATATGGCTATCATAAAGGCCTGAAAATATGGCTATAATAAAGGCCGATGTACGTTCTTTCACCTATAGTGTCAAGTATACTTGCTCTTTAGTATTTTGACCCAAAAATGACATAAATTCCTAAACGAATTGAATGTTGTGCCCTCACAAACTACACCACAACTTTCCGGACGTTAACATAAAGATTTTATACCGATAAATAAAACAGAAATGGCAGGAATAACGAGACAAGAGTATCTAGAGAGCATAATCATCAGATAATTATACGCACATATAATTAGACTACCTATTATTTGGGTGTATAATCTATTGGAGAATATAATATCACACAAAACCGAAGAGCAAGCAAGCACATATGGTATCTCAGCATTCTTAGAAACGACCGTCACCTGTCTAATTTGGTTGGAGTCAAGCCCTTTGCTGATTTTCTGCCGCGCTCTTATTTACTGCAGGCCTCTAATCTGAAACCTGAAAGATACATAGAACAACATTTATATGTATTGTTGGAAAAACTATCCAAACCGTGTACAGTAAGTCAGTAATGACAAGCAATTACTGCGAATAAATCTCACAAATAATCAAATATAGACATTTCAATACAGCTTCTTTTGGGTCATCACATAGTTTGAAAACATAAAACGCATAAAGAAAGCAAGCATCACTGCAATATAGTTAGATTAACTAAGAAAACATATGATATATTGTAACTACATTGTCAAGTATAAAAATTTATTTCCACCCAGATAAACTAACTAAAAAAAAAGTAGTGTAACATTAATTTATTGAAATTGACAATGGGCATAAAAAAATGATGGTTTTACAAGAAGAACATACCATGGAATTGTTGAAATGAGTATGTTTAGCAAATGCAGATAAAATTAAGGGAAGGAATAAATGCAAATAATTGAAATTATTAGGGTTGGAGAGTGACGATGAACAGTAAACACACATGGAATGGATGTGCCTGCCACATGCCTGCCTCAGACATTGGGCCTTTCAATGGGCTTCTTCTTTATCTCCATTTTTTATTTTTTATTTTTTTTAAAATAAAAATGAAAAATGCTATTTCTGGTACACTTACGAACAACTAACGTTTTTACATACTAGATATGGCTATACAGCTACGTTACCAAACACTTTATCAAAACAAACAACTACTACTTCCTACTACTACATTTCGCTGCTGCTTCTTGCTACCACTATATTTGCCAACATAACATTAACCAATTATACGGAAAAATGTGTTTAGGTTCGGAATACTTTAATCAAGTTGATATAACTAGTTGTGTCTGTTTTTGAAGAATTACATTTTTAATCGGTTATGATAGTTAAAACTTAAAAGGTTTAACAGAATTGATTATAGTGTTCAACTCGTGTAACACATTTAAGTGGTCAATTTGTTATGATTGATGGTTTATGGGTCATGATCGAATTGTGTGCAAGTGTATTAAAGTTGTCACATTTAATTTTACTACTTAAAAATACCGTGTACATATTGTTTTATTTCATGTTGTGGCCCAAATTGCCACACGTAACTATAGTGTGTGATCTTTTTCAAACTTTGCTTCATAATAAACTTAGGAGCTAGGATAATACATCACGATTACTACGCATTTAGAATACAGATGTTGACACAATATATGATCAGGTGAGTAAAAATTGGTGGCAAAACGGGCTGGCCGGGTGGGCACGGGCACGGGTTAAACGGGCACATGTTATACAAATCGATTGATAGAAAATTCAAAATAACAAAATAAATTCATTAAACGTAATACCTCATTTATATTTAAAAAATTAAATATATTATATATATAAGTTTTCTTCAAAAGCAATTATAATGTTTTTTAATTGAGAGAGAATATGTGCCCGTAAGTGCTCATTTAACTCTTCAATGGGCTAAATATGCTCATTTCAAAAAAATGAGAGGGCTAAACGTGATCTTTTACAAAGTAACCTAAATTAGTCATTTTTTATCACAAATTGCCACCTCTAAATAAAATTTTGTTACTCCCTCCGTCCCAAAATTATAGTCTCCTTTTGACTTTTTCGGTCTTTCTTTCTCAACTTTGACCTTAAATATTTTTGTTTATATTACAAAATACTTGATGCAAAATATATGAATGGATTGAGTTTTAAATGTATTTTTCACTGGTATAATTTTCATCAACTATTGTATAACACAAACAAGAATATTTAAAGTCAAAGTTGAGAAAGAAAGACTGAAAAGGTCAAAAGGAGACTATAATTTTAGGACGGAGGTAGTATAATTTTTTACTATGAGATTGACCATGATGCGTGATTATGACCATGCCGTTGACACGAGTCGAGCTAGCGTAATATAATTGTTACTCATAACATGTTAAGCGATACCATGTTTCAAGAAAAAACGATTTGGGTTGCCAAGACATATATGCACCGCATCCATCACGATATATGGAAACAAGAACGTCTTCATGATCTTTACGTTGCATATTAATGACTCTTGAAATATGGCTCATATTTGGATAAGTCTACTTGTTGTTAACATTCAACGAATATAGGCAAGTGGAGAGCAAGTTGTATGGTGCATCTTGATATCAACGAGTGGGTAACCCGCGCGTTGCCGCGGGAACATTGTGTCAAAGATGCCATGTAGAATTATTTTAAAGGATAAACTTGTCATAATATATCCAAGTAAAACTGAAATGAATACAACATTATTGACATGCTTCCAGTTTCTCCCTATTCATGTCCCCAAGAGTTATTGACTATCCAGTACATCAGCAAAGGAAGTCGAATCCCGTTTTCGAGTTGCATTTCCTAGTTGACTAACCTGCAACATTGATTGAAACATTTAAGACTAAGGTACTAATAATTTTGGGAGCTTGAAGTTATTGCCACATTAAGGTTAAATTTAAATCTTTTGGTTACAGTTTATGAAACACATTTGGTCAAAAGTCAATCCAACTTCTTTCAATTTGTACCTATATTTTACTTGTTTTGACTCAAACCCGCTTGATCCATTACCATAGTATCTATTTTACAGATTAAAATAGAAGTAGTGCATAAAATTCATAAGTGATGCAACATCTAACAGAATAAGCAATCCCAAACACCCTCTTATTAGTCAAATACTCAAATTCATAAAGATAACAACATACAAAGCTAAGCAAGAGTCTAGTGTATGTGAGCGTACCAGCAATACATATCAAAAGGTTCTAAGCTGTGTTGCTTTTGTTTGGGAGTGGCCGCTGTCCTTTGATCCTTTCATCTGAAAAAACAAATTGATAGAGAAAGTATTTAAGCCAATCAATCCTAAATATGAAAAATGATTAAGTAAATGATTAATTTCCAATGAGGCTCAGATAGGGAAGTAATCCGGAAAAAGAGAATACATCCGGCATGCCTGCAAACCAAATAGGTTGCCACACCAAAGCAAAAATAAACGACCAGCAGATGCATAAATACTTCAAGATGAGTCGGTAAAAGGCAAACTGCATTTGATTGATAACACAGTTTAAAAGAAACCTTAAAGAAGAAATGAAACTTGAAAATGCTAGACATAGCATCAAAATATCCAACTACAACAGCTACTTAGTACACGGGGGAGCATGATCAATACTGTCTTCCCTAACTTTTATGTAAGTTATCCAAGAAGCCACAAATTATATGATGAGTTCAAGAAACTTACCATGGCGATGTCAAGCATCACGGGCTTTCAAGTATTTATGTTCGGTTGTAACAGATTCCAATGCCTCTCTCAATTCAACAATTTTGACATTGACAGGGTCCAAATGTTCTGTAAACAATAAAAAAAATTCTTAAAACATGATAAACATAACTCTCTGGCTGGCTAATTAAGTTTATAAATCAGCACAACTTAGAACATATTTGTTTAACTGTTTCTGAATTCATTTATTGTTCTGCGTTGCTTTCATCCACTGGATTCACATTCAGGTTTGCATTGGGTAAAAAAAATTCTGCAAATCAAAGGAGACAACCATAACTTACTTTGTGACCAAACACATAAATCTTTTGTAGGTTCCCTTGAGAAAATGATACGTCAAGGAGGCCACCACGTGTAAGAACTAAAACTATGAGTAACATAAAATACTATAGTATCATCGACCTAAAGAGAACCAAAAAGCATAAGATTACTCGTTTTCACTTATCATCTTCGTTTGAATCATCATCAGTAGTTTTAGTTACCAATATCACTAAGCATTCTGACTTTAGATCAACATTTAATTTAAAACAACCCATATGACTAAGCATTCTGACTTTAGATCAACATTTAATTTAAAACACTGGAAATGGCAAACCGTTTCAATCATTAACCAAATCTATATAAAATGTATACATGCACAAAAGCCTAATAAGATACTGAAAATTTAAACGTACCGGCTAAGATTTCATTGTTAGTTCATAAAATGAGCAGCCTGATTACGATGATGTTTCAGTTGGCAAAAAATGGCAGCAGGTAATCTCTCATGTTTCATAGTATCTGTAACAGTTGCCTTGCCGTTTTCGATCTTGGGTGTAGTTGATGAATGATACTTCCCCCAAAGTATTTAAGATACAAATAAGAAAGTAAAAATTCAGCGTAAAAAAATGAACGTACAAATTGACTAAATTATAATAGTATACCTTGCATACCAGAAACTGCATCATCCAAATTATTCATGCGTCCTGAAATACATAATATTTTCTTCAGGCCGGATTAATCTTGTTTGCCAATAACATCATGTCGTTGTCAATTTTCTGCAAACATTAAAACGCAATAAAATTTCAGCATTCCACCTTATAAGGTAATTAACACTAAGGCATCTAGGGTCACCTTCACAAAGGGTTAAGGACTTCGTATACACCCAAACCCATATCCATAGAACAAATATAACTTATTTTCCTATCATCTATTTATGAATACTTTTGCTCTAAATCTCTAATAGCTGGTATTTAGACACTATACACAGCCCATACACCCAAACAAAAACAGGAAATCCATAAAAGTTTAGATTTTTATCGTTCCAAAGCAGTTTGATGGCCATAAGTTTATAAAAAGGAATTTATTTCCTGCTAACATATTACGTCTCTCGCACTATCAAATGTTTCCTACTTTCTTATTTAATCCCAGGTCAAATACATTTTTGAATGGTATGTTGTTTCATTAAACATAAAAGCCCATTCAACAGAATTTGTGCACATTCAACAGAATTTGTGCGCATCAAAGCAATGCTAGCCCAGTCGTAATTCGATTATTATTTTTAAAGACAATCTTAACACCCTGAACATAAGAAATATGGCCACGTAATAAGCTTTTCTCGAAGAATAACCTAACATCTATTTGCAAAGAAAACACCACAAATCAAAAGAATAACATCAAACAATGTAAACTACTCTCTTTAAGCTAATAAAACATAACATGATTATTATAGCTGCTGATATTTGTTAGCACTTCCTCAACCTACCTCTTATTATGTTTTCATAAGCTTTATATTATGATTCCATCATAAAGAGATGTATGCAGCATCATCAGGATTTGTAATATGAGTATATGAATACCTCATAGAACTTAAACTGATTACAATAATGAAAACCTACTACTGTTACATAGTAGAGCAAATATATTCACATACCATACCTGCTCATATTTTACCATTGGTTGGAACCCTGTAATATATCTGTTATAAGCATTATTTATCCGTTTTACTATCTGTTCCGTTACAGCATTGACATCAGTGGATCCCGGGCCAATACCTAGAAAATTCCAAATTGATCGATTCTTCACACCTCAAAAGTTACACCACCATCTGAAAACCAATTTGCATACTTTAATTTTAGAGAAAGAGTAATAGCTTTTGTTGAATAAACCATCTAAATCACTAAACACAACATATATAAGCAAAGAGTAATACTTGTTGCCGCATCAAGTTTTTTCTGCTCATTTGTGAAGGCAATGATCATTTTCTTTACGCCTTTTATCCACTCATCAGAAGCAATAAACTGAAAATAATTTAGAAACTATAAATGATTTTAAGTCATAGCAACACTAATGAGGAATGACTCAACCGTAAACTGTCATAAGCTTTAAATCTTTGATGAGTTGCAAATCCTTTATAGGAACTTTTCTTGTGAGTATGGAGTATTTTGTAACATGACATGCTTTCTACTTCCAATATGTGTAATTTTGACGGTAAGTAATGAAAAAAGATTACCATATGGTCAGTCCCAACAACATATCAAAACTACCTAAGGCTTACCAATGGCAATCAACCATACCTAGGTCTAAACATCTCACGTTACGACTAATGTCCCTCGGCCTCGCATCAATAAACAAAACTAACCAAAACTCTCATTGCAATTTTCAGTTCAGACATTTCCTCGAACATTTGGTGTGCAAGCAAAGAACACCCAAATTTTTTATTAAAAATAAGTATTTTTTTATTATTTATTTATTTATTTATTTTTTGTTAACCCTCAATCTCACTGGCACTCTTCCAACAGTAAAGCAACCAAAAAAATTACTAAGTAGATCATTAACTGTAAATGAAGGGAAAGCTGGAAAAGATGAAGTGTATACCATGGATCATAGGGAAGAACAACACAAATACACTGCCACTGCAATTGAGACCCTAAATCCATGATTCAGTACCCGCTGCAAAGACCCAATATCGCTACTAAAATCTGAAAACAAAAGACCCAATTCAATAGTTCAAATTAAAAATAATAATAATAAGAAGAAGAATAAGAATGAAAGAAAAAAAATCATAATTAAAACCTAGTTAGTTTATCAACTCTTTCTCTGGAACTTCAATACCTGTTTGTTTTGCATCTTCCCATTATCATGTCCGATCAAAGAGGTAGTCATTTTGTGGGTTGGTTTTGGATATGGGTTTGATGAATGGAAATTTCTAGAGAGAGCGCGATACAGATATAGAGGTGTCTGCGTGGTTTTTTTAGGAGGAAGGGTCTAGAAAGGATGGGGTGGGAAATATCATGTGCAAGGAAATAACGGAACCGGAATAGAGAAAACAAAAGGGATTAACTACAGTGCTTCAAACAGTAACCGAACCAATAGAATTTTGTAACATGTCTAATTGCAACAGTACAGTTCTGTAATTGCTTATTTCTAGCCACATATTCTAGCTTAAGACCCCTGTAATCATGGTTAAGATAGTTAATTAATTTTGTGAAAAACCCTCATTGAAAACTCCAAATACCCATGTTTAGTATATAGTATAATTAGCAATTTGGAAGCAACTTTGGAGAAATCTTGAAGCCTATAAACAGTGACGGAACCAGGGGTGTCCCGGGGGTCTTGGGACACCCATGGATTTTTGTTGCCTAGCGTTAATTTTGTTAAAAAAAACCTTGATTTTTCTTAAATGCACCTGGTCCTTAAAACTTGTGTTTTTATTATTGTTTAGTTTATTATAAATGCACTTGGTCGTTTTATATTCCGGTTCCGTCCCTGCCTATAAATAATAGCTTATCAGGAGTTTTATACACCAAAAACATACACAATTATTCGTGTAGAGTTAGTTCTTTTCTTTTGTAATTGCGTGTTTTTAGCTTAAGAAATATATAAATTTTTACATTTTCGTGTTATTTTCGTATCGTTTAATTCTCAACAAAGCATTATGGAATGCAGTTGTAGTGTATAATCAGAGCCGTATATGAGGATGTGCGAGGTGTGCTATTGCACAGGGCCTCCAAATTCTAAGGCCTAAATTTTTTTATATTATATGTATATACATCTTATAAAAGTGACTTTATGTATGTGATTTAGAGTGTTGCATTAAAAAATGCTCGCCGGGCACTTTGAAAACGATTATTTCTTATTTTATCTTTTAATTAAATTATTTACTTTCTATTTTATGTCTCGTATTTATCTTTAAACTGAGTTCTGCACTGGGCCTCCATAAACTTAGAGACGACACTGTGTATAATTGTTCACACTATTTGACTAGTTGTTTTACAATTATATATTCTGGAACCACGACTACGTTGAGTTATGATCAAATGAGAAAAATAAATAAAATGAGAAGGCTGAGAAGAAATCACAATCACATATTTTACGTGTATCTACAACAGTAGGTGCATCCCTCTTAAAATTCTCTCTCTTATTTGAAATGTAAGACTATAATTCATTCTTATTTTTCTCATTTTAGTTTTTCTTCTCACCAGATCTGTTCCCCAGTATGTTAACATAAAATATAGATACAAAAATCAATCTAACACTTGAAATAAAAAAGACAAGATAGATTTCGGTCAAAATTCAACTTATCGAGATAAAAACCTAATAGATTTCAAATGGAAAATTATTATATTATGGCATGTGTTTCAAATAGTAAATTCAATCACGTTGATCATTAATTCATGGCATACGTTATAAGGACCGGGGTCCTTTTTTTAGTTACACCGGGTCTAGGCTAGGGGTGGGGTCCATGGTCCTTTTTATTTTTTTTTTTCCTATTTTGTCGTTTTGTGCTTTTTTTTTTTTTTTTTTTTTTTTTTTTTTTTTTTTTTTTTTTTTTGTAATGTTTGTGTAATATTTTTTGTATAGTTTGTGTCATATTTTGTGTAATGTTTTTTTTTGTGTTTATTTGTATTGTTTCACGGTAAACGTTACCACATTAAACGACTATAACAACAAATGTTATTATTCAATTAAACAACAACGTTAACACATTATTTAAAAACAACAACATCAACGAACAACATTTACGACATATGAAGATTATTCATATCATTTAAAAGATCATGTAGCCTTGCACCCGACTGACAAGCGTGATCCTCAGGATTCCTTGCCAATTCTAACTCCATCTCCAGCGTCTTTATTCTTGTCTTCAACAGCTTGATCTCATTATCTTTAGCAACGCACTCATTATCTTTAGCAACGCAGTTTGAGCACTGCGTTGAAGATGAGGCTCGACTAAAGTACCGTCTTTCAAATTCATCTTTCCAACTGAAGTATCGACACCCATAGTCAGTTGTACCTGGCTGTTACATGTTAAGAAAATAATAAGAAATGTATTTTTATCTTGTGCAAATTAATTACATAAAACCCCTAAGCAAACGTATAATTATTTACCACTGAAAGAGGACATGCATAATACAGTCGGCCCCGACTACCTTCTTTCGTGGATTTCCGTTCTATAATATATCCTCTATTACATCGACACCAGAAAGGATTTCCTTGGCCCACCTGACAAAGAATTTACAACATAAAACACGTATCATTTACAATGTTATTATTAATTTAAATATAAACAGTAATCAATCATTTACAACATAAATCAGTAATCAATCACTATGTTTATAATTATTTACAACATGAATCATTAATCAATTATTTACAACATAAATCAGTAATCATTCACTATGTTTATAATTATTTACAACATGAATCATTTACAACATTAATCATTTACAATGTTTTGTATGTATATATTATTTACTAATTTGGTAGTCGATGCATATATAATGATTCCCACTCGGATGCAGCTTCGAATATGTTCCTCCTCCATTGTGGGTGGAGATACGGAAGTGGAGAATGTTCGTCTAGCGTCAAAACAATGAAATGGCCTACTTCGTCCCCCACACGGGCTATCACAAGGGGGTCAGTTCTTTGTGACGGATCTGGACCACTGAGAAGCGGAAAAGACGTATTCCAACCCCGCAAAGATATAAATGCAACGGGTCGTCTAATCAGTTCTGCAATAACCAACCCCGTGTTGGGCATTTCCATGTAGCGATTAGGCGGTGCATTTCCATCTCCGAACCAGTCTATTGTACGGCGAAGATCGTTAAAACCATCTTCCCCCCACAAACCCATGTAAACCTGCCAATTTAGGTCCATCTGTTGCAATAACATCTGCCTAACTTGGCGCCAATAATGTTGTTGTTCCCAAACACCATGGGCAACGCACCGAAACCCACAATTTCCGTCACCCACCACATTATATATATTGGTTATGTATGGATGCCAAAGGACTGGAAGCATACCCATAAGCATTTCGCTTACTGCATCTCCATCGTACAACCTGTGTCTTAATTTTTGTTGATCACTAGGACCCGTGAAAGAACTATGTCGGGCAGGTTCTTTGTTGAAGTTCGGGACTTTCGTAGATCTTGTAGCGGTGCTTCTTCGGGCAGGTTCTTTGTTCAAGTCCGGGAAATCATTCAAGTCCGGGACTTGTGAAGCCTTGCCCTTTTGGTCCTTTGCACTCGGACGTCCACGAGTATTTTTCTTGACAGCAGGTTCTTGTGTGCCAACAGATTCAGGGTGGGTCATTTCTTTCAACTTCATTATCATATTTTTTCTGACAAACGGCGATGCTTTTCTAACCATATCCGTGAATTGTCGAATGTCATTTTGAAACGAAGCATCATCATCATCATCATCATCATCATCATCATCATCATCATCAGCATCTTCAGGCGGTGGCCTACTGTTAACAGGCCACGGAACAGACAGTGTTCTCCAGAAAATAGGAATTGATTCGAGTGGAATGGGGAGTTCTGAATTCAATAAAAGTGACTTATATAAGTTACTGTTATTAATAAGAAAATAGGAATTGATAGTTATAAATTTAATATACTTACCATGACATCTGTAGATATACATCATATGAAAGCATGGTAGTCCGTGTATTGCATTCAACTTATGGCAACATTGGTCTGGGGTGATCCGCCGTCCGAGTTCTTTGAACATCAGATCACAAGCACGATGGGAAACTTTATACCGCAATTCTTGAAATAGTGGTATATCACATTTAAGTTGTAGCTCGTTGATGCTTCTGTTAAAACTCTCTTTTATCCCAGTTTCTTGCGAAATGAGAATCTTATCGACCATCATCAATAACCTATCTAATTTGGACTGTGTGCCGTCCAAATATGTTTTCAACAACGCGTGGTGAGCCTCAACTCTGCACGTTGTTGTTTGGCCGTATGAGCGATAATGGTCGATAATATACGAGAGAAACTTGTTTCCGTAACTCTGCAACCAGTTATCCAGATACCCTTTTATATCTGAAAAAACAATGAATTAATAAAAGGCCATTCGGGTGCTTATTAATTAAAAAACAATGAGAAAATAACTAAGTACCCGCATGGTCAACCAATCGTTGTTGTAGGCGGTTATAACGTTCCTCGAACATTTCCCGTGTCGGAGCTTTAACCATCCAATCCCAGGTGCCCTTAATGGACTCATACTCATTCTCTCCACGACATCTGTTATTGCAATACTGAAGCATATTTTGATTTATATGCCATCGACAGAGTAAGTGGTGAGCGTTAGGAAATTCTCGTTCTACTGCCCTAACCAACGCTAATTCTCTGTCAGTGACAATAACACGTGGGTAATATCTTTCATCTATAACTTCCTTCACTTTTTCCAATACCCATGTATAATTCTTATTTTGTTCACAGCTTACAAAGCTATACGCCATTGAAAATGTTTTATTTGTTGAAGTTACTCCAACAATTTCACACAACGGCAATTTGAACTTCGTGGTATTGTACGTGGAGTCCATCAGCATGATTTCTGGGAATGTACACCATAAAGCATATGAAGTGGGGTGCACAAAAAAAAGCTCTTCAAGCTCGTTGGTATGCTCATTTACCCTCGGGTACCATGTATACCCTGAATCCGTCAAATGCGAGTAAAGAACTTGAATTGGAGTTCTATCACCCACTCTGGCTCTCCGGAGCTTATCTTGTGCGTTATATATGGTTCTGAGGCTAGACACGTTATTTGGATTACGACTCTTTATTGTTGAAAGTATATTCATTGGTCGTAGGTTACATTGTGTCAATTCGTCGACCAACCCCAACTCATCATTCTTTAGTCGCATTGCAAATGGAACACCATGCAACGACTCTAGCATATCATGATTATGTGTATCATTTTTCACCCTTAAAACCCAATAATTTGTTGTTCGATGATAACTCGCTACTAATCTGAATGGACAGTCGGTTTTAACTGTTTTGGTTTTCCTATACCTTGAGGTGTATACTTCCCACCCTTTGTACACCTGTAATTGATCTCGTTCATCTGACCGAACAGTGATCTGGTTCTATTTTTAACAACTACAAAACCGAGCCCCCGGGCTATATTTTGCACCCACTCAGTCATTTGCTCGTGAGAATCGAAAACCTGAAAATACATAATATATTTTCTAACATATATATATATATATATATATATATATATATATATATATATATATATATATATATATATATACACATATTTTTAACATTTTTACATATTTACATAATTTTTTACAACTTTTACATTTTTACATTAAAAACTTTTACTTACAAACAAATTTTACATTTTTAACAACTTTTTATACATTTACATTTATACATTTACATTTATTCATTTACAAACATTTACAACATTTAAAAAAAAAAAAAAATACGTATCTCACACACACACGCTTATCACACACACCCACCCCCAAAACACACACACACGCTATCTGTTTCTCTCTCTCTCTACCCCCCCCCCCCATTCTCTCTGTTTCTCTCTCTATTTTTAGATCTAAAAACATTTTAGATCTAAAAACCACAATCAACAGCTTGATTCTGGTTTGAGAAACGTTATGAGATAGAAAGATAGCGTGTGTGTGTGAGATACGTGATTCTGGGTTTGAAAAATTAGGGTTTCATAAAAAATTGAGGGTTTTGAAGGTGATGTGATATGTGATATGTGATGGATTTTATGGTAAGTATAACTTGTTATCTGATTCTGGGTTTAAAAAATTAGGGTTTCATAAAAAAATTGGGGGTTTTTCAAAAATTGATTGTTATAGTTCAATTAACGTTTGTTAATGGATAGTTTTGTGGTTAAATTTGACAGATCTATGTAAATTTTATCAAACGCCTAATTTTTATAAATTAGGGTTTCATAAAAAAATTAGGGGTTTTTCAAAAATTGATTGTTATAGTTCAATTAACGTTTGTTAATTGATAGTTTTGTGGTTAAATTTGACAGATCTATGTAAATTTTATCAAACGCCTAATTTTTATAAATTAGGGTTTCATAAAAAAATTGGGGGTTTTTCAAAAATTGATTGTTATAGTTCAATTAACGTTTGTTAATTGATAGTTTTGTGGTTAAATTTGACAGATCTAAGTAAATTTTATCACACGCCTAATTTTTATAAATTAGGGTTTCATAAAAAAATTGGGGGTTTGGTAATAATTGATTGTTATAGTTCAATTAACGTTTGTTAATTGATAGTTTTGTGGTTAAATTTGACAGATCTATGTAAATGTTTTGGTTTCGTAAAAAAATTAGGGGTTTTAAAAATTAGTGAGTAATCTTTCAATTAACGTTTGTTAATTGAAAGATTTCAAGTTAATTTAAAAAACCCCCAATTTTTTACGAAACCCTAGTTAGATATAAAAAATTAGGGTTTGGTAATTTTGGGGTTTTTTTAAATTAACTTTGAAATCTTTCAATTAACCTATGTTAATTGAAAGATTTACTAATTAATTTAAAAAATCTCCAATTTTTATGAAACCCTAATTGATATGGATATGTTATGATGTAGGTGGTTCTGTGGTGATGGTTGGTGGTCCTTTTATGAAAACCTGTGGCTGTGGGTAGGTTAACTCCTTGATCTGCCACCTTTGAGTGGTATGAAAACCTGCTCTGGCCTACCCCCACAGTCCACCAGGTATGTGATGTTATAAAGACCGGGGTCTTTTTTTAGTTGCACCGGGTCTAGGCTAGTGGCAGTGGTCCTTGATAAGCAGTTTGTGATGAAACTGCTTATAAAACTGCTTATGTGCTTGATAAGCAGTTTGTTATTTCAAACTTGGTTTAAGCTGTTTGCTTATGAAATTTGATAAGCAGTTTGATTTAAGCAGTTTGTTTTAAAAAAAACTGATATAAGGCGATGATGATTTAAAAAAAAATGTTTTGATTTTGGCGTGGCATTACCGAATGGACGGCAAAAAAGTAAATTTATTTTTTGCAACCTTTGAAGTTGCAGCCAAATATGATAAACTTGCTTATGTTGACTAATATATATCTGAGCCTAATGTTACCTCTTCTGTGTAAAATGGTGAATTCGACATTTCGGCAGCCTAAGATCTTTGTTGTGTTCACTTGTGTGCAATCTGCAGCCCCTGTCTTTCACTTGTGTTCACTTGTGATATTGATTGAGAGCAGATAATTGTTTGTGCTTTAACTTGTGCAATCTGCTTCTTTGTGATGCTTGTTTATAATGGAGTTTGTTCACTTGCTTTCTTGTGAGTTTCTGCAGTTTGTTCTTGTGGTGAGACTTGCTTTCTTTGTGAGCCTTGTGGTGAGACTTGCTTTCTTGTGAGAACTTGCAGTGAATCTTAGTACTTGCAGAATCTTAGTACTTGCATTGTGTAACATGTGTGGAATGTGAAACTTGTGTTTCACCTGGTTTGGGTGCAATCTGTTTCACTTACTTGCTTTCTTGTGAGTTTCTGCAGTTTGTTCTTGTGGTGAGACTTGCTTTCTTTGTGAGCCTTGTGGTGAGACTTGCTTTCTTGTGAGAACTTGCAGTGAATCTTAGTACTTGCAGAATCTTAGTACTTGTGTGCAATGTGTGCACTTGGGGGCAAATCTGTGCACTTGGGTGCAATTTGTTTCACTTGTGTGCAATCTGATATGGCAATGATGATATAAATCTGAGCCTTTGTGCATGATTGTGTGCAATCTGATATAGATCTGAGCCTTTGTGCATGACTTTGTGCAATCTGATATGGTTGTGTGCAAAAACTGCTTGTGTGCGCTTGGAAAAAAAAATGGCGATGACGAATGGTTTTTAAAACCGAATGGCATGGCAAAGTGATATTTTTATCACTTTGCAACCTTCATATCCGAGCCTAATATTTTTTTTATCACTTGTGCAAATGGTTTTCTAAATCGGCAATGATGATATAAATCTGAGCCTTTGCAATCTACTTGTGTGCAAAAAATTGACCTGGACTTGTGCAAAAACTGCTTGTGCAAAAACTGCTTGTGAGATCTGGACTTGACCTGGACTTGTGCAAATGGTTTCATATCCGAGCCTAATATTTTTTTTATCACTTGTGCAAATGGTTTTCTAAATCGGCAATGATGATATAAATCTGAGCCTTTGCAATCTACTTGTGTGCAAAAAATTGACCTGGACTTGTGCAAAAAATGCTTGTGCAAAAACTGCTTGTGAGATCTGGACTTGACCTGGACTTGTGCACTTGTGTGCAATCTGATATCTAAACAACAAAAAAAAAAAAGACTAAAAACTTAAAAAAAAAAAAAAAAAAAAAAAAAAAAAAAAAAAAAAAACAGCAAAAGACAAAAAAGTAAAAAAAAAAAAAAAAATGAGGAAGGGGACAAAAAAGCTGCAAAAACAGTGCAAAAACAGGTCTAGGCTAGGGGGTTTGCCTTAGACCCGGTTTTGTTAGTATGTCCCTTAATTCATATGAGAGAGGCATAGGACATAAATTACTTACTCCCTTAATCTCAAAATAATTTTTTTTTTGAAAATTGACTTTTATTGGGGAAATCCAAGTCCAATTTGAAACCCGATGGGGGAAAAACCTTCAACTTAAGCCGCCCGAAGGCACGACACTTAAATTGAAGTAAACCCTGCCTTCTCCAGATTCGAACCCTTGTGGGTTGAAACCTTCATTGAAGGACCTTGAAATCGTACCGACAGGGCAGTGGTCCACAAGGGAGGACTTCCCGGTTTGGTCACCCAAACCGGTACTACTCTCCACTAGGCACGCTTAACTGAATAAGACATGCCCAGTGGACCACAAGCCCATTGGTGGTCTTAATCTCAAAATAAATGTCGTGCACAATTTTATGTTTCAACAAATCAAATACGAGTGTGATTTTAATAAGTAAAGATGATAATTGATTGGTGAAAAGTTTTGAGACGGAAAAAATAGCATGTACCATTATCAATAGGGCAATAAAATTCACCGACCCTTTTCAGTCTTAGTGACATATCAACATCATTTATTAGTACAAATTTTGTTGTTGATATTTCCCAATGTATCAATTAGTATTTATTTATGTAAACATCCTCGACGTGTGGGTATGCAAAAAAGTTTGACAAACACATATGTGAAGCGTTGTGCACTTGTGTTTGTAAAACTCTTTTCGTAAAAATTGTGTGTAACATTTTTCTTTACAAATTTACATTTTCAAAGAGCTATAAACCGGTCACTAATTATCAAATGTCCAATTCAGATGAAGTCACATAATATACATGTTCTGAAACTTTAGAGTGTGTTTGGTAGGGTGAATCGGAATGAGGGAATCATACTTGATATAATTGCAAGTGTTTGGTTAATATGCACATCTTTCAAATATGAGATTGAATGATGCATATTTTCCATACTCCATACCACTCAAAAGGGTAAGATATAGAACTTCATACCTGAAGAGCTCACTTTATATCTAAACCATACCCATTGTGATTTATGGCATCATACCAAATGCACCATTAATATGTTGTTTGTTATGCTACTTTGGTTTGTGTTTGAGGTTGAAAAGATAATTATTAAATGTTTGGTTCTTTCTTTTCTTTTGTATAAAAGAATCACTGTTGGATTCAAAAAATGATACCATGTATTTTTTTCTCTATATATATGTGGACCTTTATTGTATTGATCAGATTTTTCGTCTCTTTTACTATTAAATAATATTTTTTATTTAAAGTTTATTATAAAATATATTTAACTAGCCTATAAACCCATGATAAATCACGGGTGGCTTATAAAAAGTTTGAAAAGAAAAGTTCAAACACTTTAAAATATGCAAAAAAAAAAAAAAAAAAAAAAAAAAAAAAAAAAAAAAAAATCACAACTCAAGGCGAAAAAAAACTTGCATGTAACAAAGCTGAACATTAGATGACAGAAATAAACAGCTAGTAGAGACTATCTTCGTTCATCTTCAATGGAAACCTCTTGTTGGAAGGACTAAATTTCAACCCCGAGATGATAGTAATGTGACACACATCAATTCTTGTTAGTTTTGTGCCTCTTGTATAGAAATTTTCTGAAACTCTTGTATCTTTGATTCATAAACATGGCATTGTTTAATTGTGTTAGTAGCTTTCAATATGATGGCTTTTTTGCTAGGGGAACTCGGTGGCAAGGTAATTTATATGCAATAAAGTTTCTCAAATTGTACATATCTTGCAAGCAAAATAATCATGTTTTTGTGCTTCTAAATCATTCCACTCAGAAATTTGTTTCTTTGAAACAATTTCCTAGTTAAAAAAAAATATTGCTATATAGTTTCCAGAACATCAGATATGGTGATTACAAATGCAGGAATAGCCAAAAATTTGCTTTTGAAAGATTTAAAATTTTGGAGAAAAAGTGCATGATATAGTGTAATATACGTCAATCCAAGCTTTAACAAAAACCAACAAAATGAATAGTCAAATAATTTTAATAATGGAACAAATCAGTTTAGTGAAAGGACGTACCAATTAGTTATCTCTCTCATCCACTTCCGCCTCCCTGTCTCATTGAAGAGCAACAATCCTTGTCTCGAGTGTATGAGCATTTACACATATATTTCACCTATATTATGCATATATTTCAATCAGATATGGTAAACCAATTGGTAAAATATCCATGGTGATATAGAAGTTGAGATATTAGAGAATGGATGTTTCATACTGATAAAACAGATATTTGTGCCAAGTAACCATATGAAATGTTAAGCTACGCATACATTTTAATAGTCTAAATGTATTTGTCAATAATCTGGTGGGCCAAATCACATTAACTATTGTTGATTTAACATTATTTGTAGCAATAAAGACTTAAAAACACACGATATATAACCAAGAGATTCACCTCATCTTTGTTAATTAGCAACAACAAAGATGCTGTGGAAAACTAGAAGGGGGTTGAATAGTTTACCATTTAAAAACTTTAAACTTGCTGTATTAAATGTCCATTTTTAGCTTGTTCTAATATGAAAGATGTTACTTGTAGTTTATGACTTAAAACATGTTATCACACAAGTACAATCAACAAGTGACAACACAAACAATCACATTGCAAACATTAAAGTAAAGCAATGAGTAAAAGGAAAGTGCAAACCGAACACGAGGATTTATAGTGGTTCGGTCACGGATCTCCTTTCCGCCCTACTCCACTCCCCGAGTACCCAACTCAAGAGTTACTTCACTAGATCAACAACCTCCCATCTCGGCGGAGAAAACCTTACAATCGTCGCTTACACTTTATCCAATACAAAGCTAGATACTGAGTTCTTTTACAAGGTACAACCACTCCTATCGTCGCTTACACAATATTTCCGACACTAAGCTAGATGTCGAGTTCTTTACCAAGGGTACAACCACTCCCGCTATGTTTTGTGGCCCAACATAAAAACCTTGCGTTTTATGGCACAAACACATAAACCATCTAAACTATATTGTGATGATACAATGATGATCCAAGACATAAAAGTCTAATGGATATGAATGACTAATCTACATGAACTTCTTGAATAAGAAGTCTTCAATCATTGAGGATGTCAAGTGCCCTTGAATCTTCATATGTTGGAATGCTTTAATGAATGATGACTTCAAGATCTTGTAACCTTCTTGGTGGATCATGAAGTATGATATGCTTACAACAAAGATGAATGTTAGAAGCATTATGATCATTATTGAAAGGGTGACTCATGTGTGTTTCTACATTGTTTGCTACTGATCTAGATATGTGTTTTATGATAGAGAGAATGTATGTTCAAAGTCATCAACCTAATGAGAAGACCATGGGCTACTATTTATAAAAAAACAATTTTGCCATCCCGCGGATACGGCGGAACCCTCATAAGGGTTCCTTCCGTTATGCCCGAGGGTTCCTTGGGGACCTGACAGCAAACTTACAAACACTACTCAAAATCTTTTCATATCTTTCACAATGTCACATCAAGTTACTTCTAGTCAAACACACAATAGATAAATCCAAAATGTGAAATCCAAAATGTGTAAGAGGTCTTATGGAAAGTCAAACACTCAACCTTTCTATAAATGCACATGATGTGATGTATATATATTTCTATTTTAAGATTAAGATATGTATGAAAGTAAACTTGTATATATTACCTAAGTAATGTTGTTATAGTAAGTTAATGAGTTACTAAAAATGTTTGATTCCTAATGTCATCACATTTTTATCATTTGTAAAATTTACTAATATTATTTTAACACCTAAAGTGGCACTTATTTTATTTGACACCTAAAGTGCACTTTGACACCTAAAATACTTAAAGACCCTAAAAGTATTTTAGTCATTCTAAATGGTTGGTCAAGGGGTTTGATCATAATGCTACATAAACGAACCTGTGTTGTAGCATACGATGACTCGAGACGTTGAGAGGTGTTGAATGTTTGTTGAGACAAAGTGTGATTACAAGTAACTTGTACATTTTACGTTATGTATCAAGTTATACGTTTGTCATCAATCAAAATAAACGAGACTGTATAGATTAAATATCGTAATATTTGCACTAACAGATGCCTTGACCGTTGAACCCTTCTGCAGCTTGCATTTGTCTTGAATTTACACCAGTGCAGCTTCCACGATTAGATGTGGAGGAAGATCTGCTTGGTGGTGACCCGGTGAAGACTGGGTTATTAGCACTGTTGACACAATAACATTCCTACACGGACATAGTATATACATAAATGCTAAACAGAATAGCTTGCTACATTATCACTAAAACGGGACCAATAATAGAGGAGTGACATAGTATATAGTTTTAAGCTTGCTACATACCTCAGAACCATACTGCAACCCATATTCCCTGTTGTAAATCATTTACAGACCATTGAGCTACCGTATGCATGTAACAACTGCGGTGCCAGCACTACCCATAAAACCTGATATGTACGCCCTCCTCATATAACATTCAGCTATAAAGTAGTTAAATGACTCTGCAACCACACAAACCAATAGTCAAATGATGGTAGTACAATTCGATAGTGCAAATGCAGGTTACTTATGGCAAGTACGTGGACAATCTGCCTAGGGCTACCATTCACACATATTAGTCTCCTAAATATAACAAAAAAAGGTTGGAAAAAAATACACGACATTAGTAGTGCGCCAAATTGGGCATGCTTTTTGGGCTAAATATAAACCCAAGACAAAAACGACGTCGTTTTTGCCACCTATTGAGAGTATTTATAATATCAATGTTTGTATAACCCGACAGTAACTTAAAAGCAGGATTAGTTGGTGTTTGGGATTGCATCTTAAAATTGCACAAATGACTACTATAAAAGCAAATGGTTACATGGATCGGCTACAAGTCAACCAAGGTGTATTTCCATCAGCTTGTAACATTATCTGAGTAGCTTGTTATTCAGAATTTTCTAAACCTTAAACCGCATTTTGACATTTCTAAACATGCCTAAACTGTTTTTTGAAATTATTATGTTCTTTTGACCAGTTAGGGATAATTGATAATCCATGTTGTCCCATTTGACTAACTAAATGTAAGGAAGTCGAAATTGATGTATTTCTTAGGCATGGCCTACACATTATATAAATAACTCCACTCGCTCCCCAATATTGCAGCCTTCTCAAAAGGATCAACATCCTATAAGAAACATAGTGATTAGAAAAATATACTAATATAGTTAGGCATACAATCTGAAGTCAAATACATTAAAGTAAACTCCATCCCAGTATTTCAACTAATGGCAAAAGCTCTTAGAAGCCTATTAATTTAACCAAGATGAAAGTAGAAGACTAACTTGGAGAAAAGTTTTAAAGTTCAAATGAAAGTAATAATCAATTTTACAATAATCATATACAAATCAAATAATTCAAACATAATATCTACATCAAGCATACATGATTAGCCATTTATGACATCAAATGCATATATATAATTCTAGCCAATAATGTTAAAAATATCATTTATGAATTAACACTATCATTTTTGAATTAGCACTAACAATTTAGTTCTTTGCAGTTACATGAGTGTAATGCTTCTCATTCTAATAATCATAAAAGTTTCCAAGCACTCAAGCACTAAAACTGGAACAACAAAATAACTTCCAACCACCTTTTTACATTCTATTTGATTAAAACTAACTAATCACATAAGGGGCGGTTTAACACACAAATCTAAAAGTTGAAAAACACTTGGTTTTATGTGGATTGGGAATGGGGCGAAGGAGGTTGTGAGAAACCACTCATATGTGAGAGGGAAGCAATGCAATCCCAAATATACCTGAAAAACCACATTAAAAGTAAACCAATATTGTATAAGAATAAGTAAACATTATATCGAACACCTGATAGAAAAAATCTAACAATTGTTTATATTTAAAAATTGTGTCAAAAGCATATTAAACTTACATACTACGACATCATTCCTACTTCGAGAAACAACCCCATGTATATTTCCATTAGCTATCTTTACGAAGAACCAAATAGTTGTTTTAGCTGAAGTGTGACATTTTATACCATATATACATTTACTTAACTAAACAAATCACATATATGACCATTACAAGTGTTGCGTTATATATTACTTTATCTAGTCTGGTTATAACATTATACTTGTAAATTAGCATTCATTTATATTTGGCTCTTATAATTGAAGTTACGTATCTACCTTACCTCACTTGCACAACCACAACTTATACACATTTTTTTCAATAGCAAAGAACAATAGAAAATAGCACTATAGATCCTTATGATGAATGCATAACTGTGAAAACAAAGAACCAACATTTTGAGAGTTACCCCATTTAAACGAAAACCATCTCTTTTGGGCATTACATCAAACACTTGTTAGGCATCTTTAAGATCACATAACCTGTAAGAAGCCAACACATGCAAAAGATGAACATCAGAATTATACCCTCAATTAACCAAGTTTCATTGATTCTTGTACACCATTTAAACATGAACCATGATTATTAAAAGAGCAGTTTTTACTAATATGAAATAGACAAATAATTAATAAAATGATCCAAAGGCCTTTATTCATTTTGAAAAATGCAACAAACAGCCAAAATTATCATATTTAATTATCAAATGATAAACACATTCAAAATAGTAGTAGATTCAACAAAAGAATAACAAAACTCGATTTGAATTTCATTTGGTAGTAATTTCAATTGGTAATAAAACGTTTACCTGATATTAATTGCGATTTTTATGTTGTGCTTAAATTTCGGAATTGACATCTAGTTTTTTTTAGAACGTGATCTCAACTGAAAAAAAGGTTGTGAAACTTCAAGGGGGAGATAGTCGTGTATTATGTGATGTGGCATTAATGAGGTGGCTTTATTTGCCAGCATGGCTTTAATGAGGTGTCTAAGTTTTCAAAAAAATCTTCTTTTATTATATATACCAGACATCATGGCCCGTGCGATGCACGGGCTTTGTTCATTGTGAAAAACTCCTAGGTTTTGTAACGGTGTGTATTTAGTTATTATGCTTAGTTTTGATCGGAGGTACTCGAATGAATAAATGATGTTCTTTTAAGTAATTTCTTGTGAATAGAATTGTTTCATGAAAAATGTTTCAAATCTATGAGTGTCTTTCATCATTCTAATGCATAACATATTATTTCAAAGATAATAAGAATAACACTATTTCAAAAGAAAAACAAACGGTGACATGTTAAACCAAATTTGATGTATCACCCTGAAGTCTTGTCTTCCATTTGTAACGTTTGCGTTGTTATATCTCCAAGAGATATCAGTTTATATAAACATCATCCTCGTAAAAGCCTTCATGCCTGGAAAAATAAAACATTAATTGGAAATCATTCATGTATAGTTTATGCTTAAGTTTATATTCATTTACGTTATTCTTAATTTTTGTTTAGAATCCCCTATTTACCCATTGGGGGTATCCATTTATTAAGGTAATGTGTACGTGAGTTTTGTAGTCAGATTGATTGATTGCATATATATATTTTTTGTGTGAATTTTAATATTTTTACTTAGATTGTTAATGCCATAGGTTTATATATTGTGAAAGAACTGATTTGTTCCAAGTATGTGTGGGGGCTCTCAAATCCGAAGCCATAGAATCAGAGATTTAGAAAGTTTGTGTAAATCATCTTCAATGAATTAGGGTATGTATTATGATTGTTAATTTGCTATGATATTGATAAAAAGGCATGACATGTAATTTATATATTGCCAGTAGTGCATAAAAGAGAAAATACTCAATGTGTGACACAGTTTAGTGTTTATTTAAAAGAAAGAAAGACTCATAATTTTCATAAATTATTTTCAACGGACTATCTTGGAATGTTAATGTACGTTGTTGAAAGCTTCCTTGTAAACAATACTTCTGCTTGAATTCCTTCTCATTGTCTTCAATCATGAGAGTTTATCAAGTACCAAAAACATTGGTTTGTGGATATTGTTTTATTAGAAACAAATTTGATCATGTAGTTGTTATGTTCATGTGCGTACATGTCAAATATTAAACATGATCTAAAAAGTTTGAATATATTAAGTTATATTAATGTTATTCCATCACAATAATTACATTTACATAAATATACATAACGAATTAACAAAAAAATATTTGTTCACAATTAGATTAATCTGTTTTCACACATAGATGTTTATATACACTGTTTGATTTTGTTAACCGCGGATATTTAAACATAATGATGAGGCGAAAAATGATCCGTTTTTAGGGGGTCATTTAAGCCCGAATCCGAATTTATTTGATCAAATATTGCCCTAAATCGTTTCTTTTGTGATTTTAGGTGTTTGGAGAGTGAATTCTGGAAAAGAAGCCATTTTGGACGTTTTTGGAGCATAAAAGTGAAGAAAACGGCAAAGTACCAAATTTCCATGCTGAAGATACAAGGTGACGGCGTCAAGAGTAATATCTTGACGGCGTCAGACATGAAGATTAAAATACCGAAGGTGGTGACGGCGTCAAACGCCTTCATGACGGCGTCAAAGTGGCAAGAATAAAATACCGTGGTCGGTGACGGCGTCACATAGGCCGTCATAAGTAGATCAAGGCCGTCCGAGGAAGTATATGGCGGCGAGGTGACGGCGTCACATGTAACTCTTGACGCCGTCAGCCTACTTTTCCTATATATAGTTTTCTAGTTTTTTCATTAAAAAGAGAGAAGTTTTGGTGAAACCCTAAAGACGAATTTGGTGCCTCTTTTACAGGTTTTTCAAGGGTTCCAAACCCTTGATACCTTGCATTGTAATTGAGATAAGTGTTCTTCTAATTCAATCAATATGTCTATGTGTTGGTTGTTTATATCTTGTTCTTGTCTCAATTCAATTATGCTAGGCTAGATCTCTCTTGTGTTTGCTTAGATCTAATGAAACCTAGATGTTGATTATGTGTTGATTACTTGTTTATTCTTGTTCTTGGATGAATGATTTATATGTTAGGCTTAAAAAAACTGGCAGATCTCCAAATGGTAACATGCTTGAACGTCTTAAGAAACATGAACCGAGGCGTACTAGGTCTTTATTGGTTGTATTTAATGCATGAGCCACTGTTTACAATCCCTATAGTTGTGCTAGGTCATGGTGTAGGAGGAGATAAGAGCTCATAGAGTTGGGGAGTTATGTATGCCACCCCACGAATGATATTAAGGAATACAATCCGTCATCCATACAAGTATAACAAGTAATTAACATGTAAAAGATATCTAGGGAGTAGTGAAGTCTAAGTAAACACAATTTCTCCAATTACTGCTCACAACCTTAGTATAATTTAGTTTGTTTTCATTTTTATTATTTTATTTTGATTATATATTAGTTTTGGGTTAGTTGAATAGCAACTAATTCCGCCCACTCCTTAAAAAACCGAGATTTTAATTGCTTTCTAAAAAATATAAAAACACAAAAATAATCATCCCTCACCTCTAGAACTAGTAAATTAGGTTTTCTAATCCTAGCGACACTATTCCTAAGCTGAACGATTAATCCCCCGGTACTTGTCACTATACTATACTACAACGATCAGGTACACTGCCTGGTGGGGGTTGTAAGCTTCTCGAGATCCCTCGAGAGGTAAAGCAAGGTGCGATTCCCACGCATCAAGTTTTTGGCGCCGCAGCCTGGGGAATAGTTATTGTCTAGGTTAGAATTTCTTTTTATTAGGTCTACTTGCTAGATTCCTTTCTAGTAAGATTTTATTTTTATTTTCTAGGTTTTCTTTAGTCTATCTTTTTCTTTGTGTGTTTGTTCGTAATTTCCATTGACTCTTCCGTTCACCATTATGGAGTACGCGAATCCACCATACCACCAACCACAAAGGCCATTCTACCCTATTGACATCTCGAATTTCAAACAATATCGAAATGAACCCATATATGATGCATGGACTCGTTTTAAAATTTTACTTCGAAAATTCCCTCATCATAGTTTCTCTTTAGCATCCCTAACCGAAACCTTTTACTATCGTGTCAGCCGATGTGACCAAATGTGCATTGATGATTTTGCCAATGGGGGCCCTAGGGAATTAAGTGATGAAGAAGCATGGGATACCTTAGAAGACTGTGCCCAATATTATTATAGAGTAGACAACCCAACAAACAACATCACAAATCAATCAAAAACAAGTTTGAAGGAGCAAACAGGAAGTTTGTCTGGGGATGATTACTCAGGGATACCTGTGTGGATGTCACCTAAAGCCATAGTACAAAACAAGCACATAGGTAATCTTGATACAATGGAGGATGAGGTGGATAATCCAAGCCCACAAAGTACCCCACAAGTCCTACCATCATTTGAGGCACACATACCACCCGTGACTTACCCTGAAGAAGTAGAAAAGACTATAGGAACCCCAATAGAGGTAGAGCCCTTGAACCAAACACCACTTGAGGATATAGGTTTGAATACTTGTAGTGAGAACCTTACTCCCAGTTCTAGGGAAGTTCCTAGTTTTGATGAACCGGAGCCTCAACCAAAACCGTTACCTAATCTTCCATCCTTGGATGAAGATTTAGGAATTGAAATAGGTCCCGATCCACCCATCAAACCATATAGTCAGGGTAGTTTTACGTTGAAGGTAGTAGACCCCAAGCCTTGTAGAGAAGAAGCCAACATAGGAGTGAACCATGACCTTACATACTTACATCACCCATTCATGATTGATCGTAAGAAACATTATGGGTTTAAACCGGGTTTATTAGGTCAAGATGGATCCCCAACTAGTAGTCTCTTGAAGATGATAGAAAATGATCCCTTTCTAGGAGAAAATCTTAATCCACCCATTAACCCGATTGAATTAGGTAAAGTTATGATGATAGGAGCACACCCCTTTGAGCATATAATTTATCCACCACTATTTTCTCACGTGGCATACTTCCACCCTAAGGGTGTGTATCGCTACTTCCACCCGCACTTAATCCTAAGTGTAGGGAAAACTTCCCTTTTATCCGTTAAATAAGGGTAGAGTCAGGCTCGTGACTCGAACAAAAACAAGCGCTTCTTGGGAGGCAACCCATGTTTTGTGTGATTTTATTTGTTTGATTGTTATTTGCTTCCGTATGCATGCTTTGTTTTTATTGTTGGTTGATCATGTTTCTCAATTAAAATGTGGAAATACTTTATTATGTTGTTTGGCCTAGTCTTAACTCCAACCTAAAAGTATTTTTGCAAAAGATAAGTGTAAGGGGAAACCCCAAATATGTTTTCAAGAAACAAACCGATCATGATTCTCCACAATATTAAATGAACATGTATATTCGTATTTGTTAGAGTCAAATGCTTGTATTGAGTCATAATGAAGTTTTGCAGGATTTTCCAGGAAGTAGGACAAAGTTTTTCCAGAAATTTTCCGGAAACTTAACACAAGAATTTCTGCAGGTCCATTCTGACGGCGTCAGAGTTTACTCTTGACGGCGTCAGGAGTTAAAAATCTGGAAATTTTACCGGTTTTGTTTTTCTAACGGAGTCTTATGGTTTTTGTGAATTATTAAGTTTTATAATCTCCAGGAAATCTGCAAACTTCATTCCACAAGCATTATATCTTACTTTGTTTTCTAGGATTTAGTAACTTATATAGGATGCCGCCGATTTTACGTGAGGTTGCCTTGTCTATTGTTGTCAGGATTTACAGGTTATTTATGACAAGAAGATGATTTATATTCTGGAAGGGAAGCTTTGATTGTTCATTTTCTTGGAGGAAGATCTAACCTGGCCAACCTATAATCCATACCGAGCGAATCCGGGGAGTATTTGATTTCATTCTCTTTACTTTTTCACTTTTACATTCTTTACTTGAATATTGGGGACAATGTTCATCTTAAGTGTAAAGGGAGGGTAAAAAGATGATACCTTACATATGCACTTTCGCTTGAGTTTGTTTTGTTTAATGGTAGATGTGTAATAAAACTACGAGAAATACTTGTTAGTGCAATTTTAGCGCCAAATTTAAAATTTTTTACAACATTTAGGAGTGAACCTTTAGCCATAGCAAGCGTCTCATGGATAGGAGATTGTATGACTAGCACATAACCGTATATTCAGAAAAAATTTCCACCCAAAAATGTGAGGTTCGCCTTTAGATTTGATAGGAAAAGCATTTACTATTAGTGCTTATGAGTGTACCGGTAGCATTTAGATTCTAGAACTTGCGTTAGTGATGCATCCCGAGACCGCTAGTGAGACTACATTCGTGTGGTAGGATTCACTACATGATAAGAGGCATTAGGATCACCCTTGTGTTAAACCCGTATTATAATTACTTGACCATTTAAGTCATATTACTTGGCTAGTTAAGTCAACTAATTTTTCCCACACGCTTAGCGTTGTACTCATTTTTAGTACACGAAACCCCTAGTACACCCCTCCGAGCCTATCTTTTCGTTTCTAACTTTAAGCATCTTACTTAAAGGAAGAATTTGTTACACCCCACTTAAATGTACACCCAAATCGCCTTAGCCTTCCGTGTATGCGCTCATTTTTAGTGCATTATTGTTTTTTGTTAAACCCTAAGTTAACTTTCTAATTGATTACATGGTTGCTAAGTCGAGTCATATCATTGTACATATTGTTTTGGGACGATTGGGACTCATGGGTAAGTACTTATTTTATGGAGTAATGGGGAAGAACATAATATATTACCCCCATATGTACGTTAATCTTAAAAGTGCTCCAAGTGTTTTGATTTTCTTAATTCGAGTCATTAAATTAGTTAATTGTAAAGTATGTAAAGATTCAAGTGTAAGGGGAATTCTCATCCCCTATGATGTATTATTTCAGATGGTAGGGTAAGAGTGTATGCAAAAAAAAAAAAAAAAAAAAAAAAAAAAAAAAAAAAAAAATCGAAAAATTAAGAAAAAGAAAAAAAAAATAGAAAAGAAAAAGAGAAAAAATATACGGACTACCATCCCGTTTTTATTCTATGTTCATTTTATGTTTTTGTTATTTTTCATTTATTAGCTTAAGTCGAGTCTAGTCTTGGCTTAGCAACGCCATCTTGTACATGTAATTAACCAAGATTGTTAACTCGCCACCAGTAAAACTTCCTTTATCCAACAAAACCGTGTAATTCATATCCCTATACCTAACGTTACAACCCTTTAAAAAGACCTCTTTGATAGTTTATCCTAGGTGCTTACGCCATGTGGTGGAGGTTTGATCCTTTCCCAAGCCTATGGTAATCTATTTTGCTATGACAGGTAGTGAGAGATATCTTCCATTTCCATAATGTTATATTACTTTATTACACCCGAGAGATGTGAGTATCTAAACACTATTTGTGAGGTGCATGTGTATGACCTCCGTGCTTGTCTATTGGTCTTTAGTGGAACGATTATTTGTTGTAATTACTTTTATATTAGTGTTAAATGACCCCTAACTTGTCTTTTGAGTAGAATAAAAGCTCATTTGCTTGAGGACAAGCAAATCTCAAGTGTAAGGGTATATGATGAGGCGAAAAATGATCCATTTTTAGGGGGTCATTTAAGCCCGAATCCGAATTTATTTGATCAAATATTGCCCTAAATCGTTCCTTTTGTGATTTTAGGTGTTTGGAGAGTGAATTCTGGAAAAGAAGCCATTTTGGACGTTTTTGGAGCATAAAAGTGAAGAAAACGGCAAAGTACCAAATTTCCATGCTGAAGATACAAGGTTACGGCGTCAAGAGTAATATCTTGACGGCGTCAGACCTGAAGATTAAAATACCGAAGGTGGTGACGGCGTCAAACGCCTTCATGACGGCGTCAAAGTGGCAAGAATAAAATACCGTGGTCGGTGACGGCGTCACATAGGCCGTCATAAGTAGATCAAGGCCGTCCGAGGAAGTATATGGCGGCGAGGTGACGACGTCACATGTAACTCTTGACGCCGTCAGCCTACTTTTCCTATATATAGTTTTCTAGTTTTTTCATTAAAAAGAGAGAAGTTTTGGTGAAACCCTAAAGACGAATTTGGTGCCTCTTTTACAGGTTTTTCAAGGGTTCCAAACCCTTGATACCTTGCATTGTAATTGAGATAAGTGTTCTTCTAATTCAATCAATATGTCTATGTGTTGGTTGTTTATATCTTGTTCTTGTCTCAATTCAATTATGCTAGGCTAGATCTCTCTTGTGTTTGCTTAGATCTAATGAAACCTAGATGTTGATTATGTGTTGATTACTTGTTTATTCTTGTTCTTGGATGAATGATTTATATGTTAGGCTTAAGAAAACTGGCAGATCTCCAAATGGTAACATGCTTGAACGTCTTAAGAAACATGAACCGAGGCGTACTAGGTCTTTATTGGTTGTATTTAATGCATGAGCCACTGTTTACAATCCCTATAGTTGTGCTGGGTCATGGTGTAGGAGGAGATAAGAGCTCATAGAGTTGGGGAGTTATGTATGCCACCCCACGAATGATATTAAGGAATACAATCCGTCATCCATACAAGTATAACAAGTAATTAACATGTAAAAGATATCTAGGGAGTAGTGAAGTCTAAGTAAACACAATTTCTCCAATTACTGCTCACAACCTTAGTATAATTTAGTTTGTTTTCATTTTTATTATTTTATTTTGATTATATATTAGTTTTGGGTTAGTTGAATAGCAACTAATTCCGCCCACTCCTTAAAAAACCGAGATTTTAATTGCTTTCTAAAAAATATAAAAACACAAAAATAATCATCCCTCACCTCTAGAACTAGTAAATTAGGTTTTCTAATCCTAGCGACACTATTCCTAAGCTGAACGATCAATCCCCCGGTACTTGTCACTATACTATACTACAACGATCAGGTACACTGCCTGGTGGGGGTTGTAAGCTTCTCGAGATCCCTCGAGAGGTAAAGCAAGGTGCGATTCCCACGCATCACATAAAAACCAAACCTATTTATGAAACGGGGTTTTTTCGGTTTTAGGTTATTTTGTTTCCAGATTGAACGGTTCGGATCGGGTTGTCGATTTCTCAGGTTTTTGGAACACCCCTACTTAATATACTACTATTAATTTGTTTACACGTATATTATGTTTATAAAAAGCATGTTTAGCTAAATTTATAAAAGTATGCTTACACGTATATTATGCTATACTTAAAGAGATTCAATAATTGACACACGGGGTCTTATTTACGAAAAAAGCTTCCATTATTATGTCAACTCAGCCTTATCTTGGAAGATAAGTGAATATTCAACCGGAATACCCTCAAAATAGTTGTCTTACAACCAAGCATGACTGTATTTGAAAACAATCTATATATGCTAGCATAAATATAATCTAAAATAAAAAAAACATAGCCACACCAGAGAAACTGGTTTGATTAACATATGAGTATATTGGTAGAGGTGAATGTTGTTCTTTTTCAGCTTTTTGTGGATGCATGTATTTGCCCTAATTCTAAAATAATTAGAAGGGGGAAAATATTCAAGTACTCCGTATTAGCAAAAGAAATACCATATTATATTTCATTAATGAAATTTAGTGATTAGTAATTTGGTGAGCGGGATTACCAGTTGCCCTCTATTCGTGATTGGTTAGGTGCCTATTTAAAGAGGTAGATTTTGATCCTAGCTTTACATTTCTTGTTGTGTCCATTGGAAGTGACGTTGATCTTGAACCCATCAACCTGCTTTTCAAGCACAAAGCTAATAATTCTTTATGAAACAAAATCACAGGTGTATTAGCTTTAGACCACAATATGTTTGCACTTTCCCGTCTAATCTGATACTTGTATCTGAATAAATAATTATAGAATTGTGCAACATGTTGGAAAGGGATGGAATGTTGTTTACATCTTGGAAAGGGATGGAATGTTGTTGACATCTTTATGTGAATCTGTAAAATAAAGATATTAATGACTGTAGTTATATTAAATATTTTTCTTTTCACCTATGCAATTTTATTCAGTTTGGACATACCTGGATCCATATTTGCATTGAAATTGTAACTAAGATTTCTCTACACCTCGTGAAGAAGTTGATTAGAGGATGTGAAAGATATTGACTGAAGACATTTAGAAGGTAGACTTTTGGAATTTCTTGATAATTGACGTTTTTCTACATCAAGCCCGTCAAGGAAAGAATGAGATTTGTTGTATGCGGTTTCTTCCGACATAGTGTTTTCTGTGAATAGGAATGTGTGGTAAGCTAAACAAAGGGGAGGATATTATTTATAGGCTTCCATCTCAACTATTGTTGATTAGATGGAATTGCAAGGGTTGGAGTCTTCATATCTATTTAGTATAAAATTAAAAGTGAGTTATAATTTGAGATGAAGTTCAAAGGGTTATAATAATTCTAATATGTAAGTTTAATGCTTTTATGTATGCTATTATTATTGACTAAGCACTACAAAAAAATAGTTGATTCTTCACACTTTATTTTCACACTTTTCAAAAGTGTGTACAATTTAATTAGTTTATTAACACTTAATTGTGTGTAAAAATTGTTTACATTAATAAGTGTGGAAAAAAAATGTAAGAAAATAGATTTTTCACACTTATAGTTGTATCAAATAAAAGTTCACACTTTTAAGTGTGAAAAATTAAAAGATTTCTCAACACTTTTAAATATGGAGGTTATTTGTAACACCCAAATTTTACACACTTTGAGGAAGTGTGGAGAATGGTTAGGTCCCCACACTTTGAGTAAATGTGGAGAATTTGGCTCTACACCTATAAGTGTGGACATTTCTTAGATTTTTTCACACTTAAAAGTGTGAGCTTTTTTTTGACACAACTATAAGTGTGGAAAATTAATTGTTTTACAATTTTTTTTTCACACTTTTCAATGTAACTAATTTTTACGCATTATTAATTGTTACGAAATTAATAAAATTTTACACACTTTTAGAAGTGTGAAGAAAAAAAGTGTGTAGATTAAACCAATTTTTTGTAGTGAAGGGTGTGTTTCTTTTTAATCTTGTGTCTAAATGGTTAAATAGTGGTGGGGCTTGTGTTTCTTTTTTTCTTGGGCCCACAAATATCCTTTACATCATCTGTATTGGCACAGGAAGAAAACTATACTCCTCTCCAACTAGAGGCATTAACCAAAACGAGCCCACTTGCCACTAATGGCACTTAATTCACAAAATAAAAGAAACACACCCTAAATGAAGCATGAAAGCAAAACCAAAATTTATTGGAGTTTTAACCTTTTATTTTACGATGAGTTTAATTCTCTCAATGGGTTTGTTCTTCACTTTGCATAATAGAGTTTGTTTGCCTAGTAATAGAGTTTCTTGCCTAATAACATTAATGCTCATATTTAATACGAGAACTTATTATTTATATATATAGATAGATATAAATTATAATATAATTTTTTGCTCTTAAATCTACTCCAAATCCAAGTTCTATACTAAATCCTAATCCAACCCCAGCTATAAACCAGTACCTTAAATCTATAAATTGCCTTTTTCTATATTTCGAATGTAGACATAATTGTTTTGTATCGGCGATTTTAAATTAATTTAATAATTTTCCTCCGAATTATCAAACGACTTAATTATCATACGACACAAGTCGTTCATGCATGCACCACCAACAAAGGTAAGGTTACTCTTTGTCCCCTTCAGCTTATCATATATTTTCAAATCATGGTTTCTAATTTCTATGATCTAAACAATTAAACAAGTAAACAATTATCATATATTAATGTTTCATGCATAGGATAAAGATCTGCATTAGTATTTGCAGTTTATAACTTATATAAAGATGGTTTACACAGAAGACTTGAATTTGGACCAAATATATTCAACTTATGTGTACAAACTGGTTTATATATTTATTTGTTTGTTCAGGAATCGAATGATTAAAAGAGGTGAAAATAGATACACAAGAGTTTAAAAGAGGTGAAAATAGATACACAAGAGTGTAAGTAGTCAAGGTAAATCTAGTAGTCATGTACATTTAAAAATGAATTAGTTTCAAATACAAATGAGAAAGCAGTAGCAAGGCCAAGAGTATCGCTTACTTTGAAAACAACGTTTGATAAATAGTTGCAGCTATAATTTTAAAGTGTAAAATGACAATAAAAAAACATGGTGCGCTAGTAATAAATTATCAACGTCATCAATACATCTTGATGTGGCAATAACGTTGTCTTCTTTACATATATCTTCTTTAATCTCGGTTAAACTTCATATAAATTGTTAAACATATACAGTGATGAAACCTTGTTTTTATTTCACATAGAAACATAAAATTTACATTTTAAACACACCAAAACTTTTTAACACCTCATGTGGATAATGCAACAAGTATGCCCTTTTTTTGATTATATGTTCATTGTTTATCTCGAAGCCTTTAAATAATAAAAGAGATATCAGTATATATATAAACGTAGCTACCAAACATACCTAGGGTTATATTGGAACAAATGTGTATATGACAATAGTCAGGGGGCTAGAAGTAAAAAACATTTAGAAGTCAAAGGATGATGCAGACTGTCACAGTTGCAACATGATGATGCAGAACATTTAAAGCAAAAGAAATTCAAAACAAGAGTTATCCATAAAGCCCAATGACAGCATCAATGCATGACAACTATAGAGGGTTTTAATCATTCACTTATCATTTTTAGATACAATCATAGAAGTAGAAAATTATACAAGGAGAACACCCAAGGTATATGTTCCATCATCTTCTAATTTATGCATGAAACTGTTGTTATTTGTTAGATGCTAACACAATTACAACATAAAGTACCTATTGTCTATTGATTTGTAATATAAATATCAAAGATGTATTGTTCAGCATATTTTGTTTCGGATTATGTTCTCTATTTGTCTTGCATGCTTCAAAAACATTCATGTTATTGATTTAATAATCAGTGTGTAATGGATTAGTGAGTAATGGTTGTTTTTAGTTAGTAATTCTAGGGCATATTAAAAAAAACAAATTTGATGTTTGTTAGAAGCTTTGTTTTTGGTACTTCATGCAGGTTGTTCATCTTGTTGTTATGAATAATTGGTCATTAATTCAAGTTACCACCTATCGAGTTATTTGCATGCAATGAAGATGGATCAAATTGGCATAATTAAGAAGTGTTTCATGTCATAGATAATTGTTTAGTTTCGTACTAGTTTATATTGATGTTTTTGAAATTTTTAGCATTTGTTACCTTTGATTTAATACTAGAGGTCTAGAGTCATTTACTAGGAAATATATAAGAGAACAAAAGCCAAACACACTTATTCTCGTAGCTGATATGCATCAGTGGATCAGGATTTTTTCTAGAATAACATTTTTCATTTTTACTTTGGTACATTACAACACACTATGATAAAACATTTGAAGGTATACATTGTAATTCATGGGCTCAAACCACCCTTCGCCAATAGCGGGGGACCTTGGTGCATGGTGCACCCAGGTTCCTTGGCATTCAGGAAGAGGGACAATGAAGGAATTGTATTATGCCATGGGTTCTAAAAGTATCCGTTGTTGCTCCATTGCAGGCGTGCTTTTAGAATTTTTGAATTTCTTTTAATATAGAAGTAAAAATCACAAGATGGAAGGGGGTGTCGCCAAGCCAAATAAAACCGAGTTTTCAGAGTGTTTTAGGACCATTTGGCATACACCTTACATAATGCTGCTTGCCCTTAGTGCTGGAATTGGAGGACTTTTATTTGGTTATGATACAGGTAAATTTTGTTCTTGTTCTTGTTCCTTTTCCTTAATACCTCTAATGTTACATCGATGGATTTAAAACCAAACAGGGGTTATATCGGGTGCCTCTCTTTATATTCGAGATGATTTCCGAGATGTAGAAAGGCACACCTGGTTGCAGGTAAGCTAAACTACATGCCATATTCTAATTATAATACTATGAGCTTACTAGTATGATATATTACAAAAAAATTTGTTTAAGGTTAAACAAATTACAATGTGCTACTTATTGTTAATAAAAATTTAAAGATTAATCCTGATTAACAATTTTATCTTGAATCTGAAGGAAACCATCGTTAGCACGGCTGTAGCTGGAGCTATTGTTGGTGCAGCCTTTGGTGGATGGATGAATGATAGATTTGGGAGGAAAAAATCGATATTGTGTGCTGACGTTTTGTTTATCGTCGGTTCAGTAGTCATGGCCTTAGCTCCCAACCCGTGGGTCATTATAGTTGGTAGACTCTTTGTTGGTTTGGGTGTGGGAATAGTCTCCATGACCTCACCGTTATACATCTCTGAAGCTTCTCCGGCTCGAATCCGAGGTGCACTTGTTAGCACCAATGGTTTACTCCTAACAGGAGGACAGTTCTTATCATACCTCATCAATTTAGCATTTGCTAAGGTACATTTAAGCACAATATCCCTTCTTAGGAAACTTACTTTATATTGGATTGGTATTTTTTTTAAATGATCTTGTTTTAGACACCCGGAACCTGGCGTTGGATGCTTGGAATTGCTGGAGTTCCACCCTTGGTGCAATTTATCCTGATGTGCTTTCTTCCTGAGTCTCCCAGATGGTTGTATCGACAGGTAATGAGACACCATATCCATTTCGGAACCTAGAGGTGGCAAAATGGGTGGGCTAGGCACAAGTCAACAATGAACACATTGGGTCACATTGACCAGAAACACTTTTTGTCCATTTTTTTCTGAACATTTTGTGTAATATTCTGTTTGAATAAAGTTACTTGAGTAGGCTGTACTTTGTAGGAATAAGATGATACGAAATACAGTTTGGACATAGTTTGACCCTTCAACCCATTCTGTTTTTACAAACTCCTGTGCTCATTTGACCCGTTAGAATAAAAACATAACCTGAACCCCAGTTGATCCATTAGAATTAAATCATAACCTGAACCCCAGTTGACCCGTTCACAAGTAAACGGTTTATATTTCATCTTGTATTAAAACTCACCCAACTAGGTTTCTTGATCGATTTTTATGTGTTAATATGAAGTGGCTTTTTTATCAGGATAGGATAAAAGAGGCACGTGTTATACTGGAAAAGATATATCCTGCTAACGAAGTAGAAGAAGAAATGAAAGCCTTGCGAACGTCCATAGAAACCGAAAAGATAACCGAAGGATCTCTTGGAGAAGGTGCTTTTTCAAAAGTGAAGAGTGCATGGGGTAATAAGGTTGTGAGAAGGGGACTATATGCAGGCATCACTGTTCAAGTTGCACAGCAATTTGTGGGGATCAACACCGTGATGTACTATAGTCCCACCATTGTGCAACTTGCGGGATTTGCCTCCAATAGAACGGCCTTAGCACTATCGCTAGTTACCACTGGCTTGAATGCAGTTGGCACAGTCTTAAGTATGTTGTTTGTTGACAGGTTTGGAAGGAGGAGGTTGATGATCATATCAATGATCGGAATCATTACTTGCCTCATTGTTTTATCAGTCATGTTCTTTCAAGCTTCTGTTCATGCTCCTCCTGTTAGTATTTTAGAGTCGAATCATTTTGGGGTTAACAATACGTGCTTGGATTTCAGAACATCACCTAAGCCGGCATCGTGGAACTGCATGACTTGCTTGAGAGCTTCTTCTCATTGTGCATTTTGCGCTAATGGAGAAAATATAGTAAGTTAACTCTTATGCTTTGGCCCGTTTGATATCATTATCTGTTCAGTTCTATATATTCACATCACATAACCAGTTACAGTACGCACACGCACATAGAAACATCCTTATTAGTCTCCAGTGTTGTTTCATTCATTTTTACATTCTGCTAACAATTTCTTGCATCAAGCAGTATAATCCTGGAGCATGTTTGGCTGTGGACACAGTAACTCGTGGCACTTGTGGAGCGCAACATTGTACATGGTACACATACGGTTGTCCAAGCAAGTTTGGGATTTTTACAGTTTTACTTCTTGGATTATATATTCTATCTTATGCTCCTGGGATTGGGACAGTCCCATGGATTGTGAATTCAGAAATCTACCCATTACGGTACCGTGGCACATGTGGAGGAATGGCTGCAGTTGCAAATTGGGTTTCAAATTTAATTATAAGTGAAACATTCCTCACATTAACTGAGGTGTTAGGATCTGCTGGAACGTTTCTTCTCTTTGCAGGGTTCTCAACAGTAGGACTTGTTGCCATATTTTTTCTTGTTCCAGAAACGAAAGGATTGCAGTTCGAGGAGGTTGAGAAAATGCTAGAAAAAGGATATCGACCGATGTTATGTTGCAGCAGTCAAGACAAGGATAGTGGGCCTTCGTCTTAGGTTTATGTTTTAGTTTCCTTAAGAATCTCAGATGTGTTTAAGCTCAAATGAAGCTCATCTTTAGTTTTGTTTTGTTTAATTTCAATATTAGTCTTGGATTGACAAAACATTGTATGATCCAACTTTTTCTACAACAAATGTCTGCATTCCATTTCTTGTGGTTGCTGTTATTTGTTTTTGTTTCTCATTTCTCAAGAGATCTTTTTCTTGCAATAAATAGTAGTTCGGAATGTATTTAAAAGACCAAACTTAGAGCAGCCGCAATGCATAAACTTTTAAAAGCTTTTTGTGTATGACACATCACATTTGCTCAACTTGAACTTATCAAAAAACCTATAACTCAACTGTAAAAGATTTTACAAAGCTTTTTCATGATACAAAGTGCTATTGAAAGAGGATATTGGTTAAGATAATAATATATTAGATGCTCAAATAAGTTGCACTTTTGCCAAGTTTATGCTTCATTACAAAAGGTCATACCACTTGATGCTAAAAAGCTTTTGAAAGCCTTTTTAGAATACTATTTTTGCTTCCATTGAAAATGCTTGTCTATAGTATTTTGCAAATTGTACCTTCCAGCGACATGCCTCATGCGCGTACTAAGCACACTGCCCATGATTTCCACTTCTCTACATTGGCTCGATGGAAAAAGGGTTATGGGTCGGTGTTTAAACCCTTTTTATCTTGCTTCCACTGAATCACTCATATGTTACCAACGCTGATGCACCAGCTCAAAGCCTCAAAAGTATTATCTTGTAGCCTTACATTACACACCCCAAGCTCTAACCCTGTAAGTATGCCTACACAAGTTAAATATTAAGATTAAACTCAGGGTGCGCTTGGTTCAAAATGGGGAATGGGAAAGGCAAAGGCAAAGGGAATGCAAAGGAATGAAATGGAGATTATCATTATCTTTGATGGTGCTTGGTTTAAGAAAAACACATTAACCTCCAAGGTGGTGGTGGCTGGTGGCTGGTGGTGGCGGCGGTTGTGGCTGGTGGTGGTGGTGGTGGCTGGTGGTGGTGGTGGTAGTGGTAGCTGCTGGTGGTGGTGGTTGCTGGTGGTGGTGGTTGCTAGTGGTGATGGTGGTGGCTGGTGCTGGTGGCGGCTGCTGGTGGTGGTGATGGCTAGTGGTGGTGGTTGTGGTTGATGGTGGTGGCTGGTGCTGGTGGTGGTGGTGGTGGTGGTGGCTGGTGGTGGTGGTGGCTATTGGTGTTGGTGGTGGTGGTGGTGGCTGCTAATGGTGGTGGTGGTGGTGGCTGCTAATGGTGGTGGTGGTGGTGGCTAGTGGTGGTGGTGGTGGCGGTAGTGGTAGCTGCTGATGGTGGTTGCTAGTGGTGGTAGTGGTCGCAGCTGCTGGTGGTGGTGGTGGCTAGTGGTGGTGGTCGTAGCTGATGGTGGTGGTTGCTGGTGGTGGTTGGTGGCTGCTAATGGTGGTGGCTAGTGGTGGTGGTGGTGGTGGCTGGTAGTGGTGGTGGCGACTACTACTGGTGGTGACTGCTGCTGGTGGGTAATCATTACCATACCTCCCAATTTACTGGGTAATGCCCCATTACCCAATACTAAATAATGATTGCATTCCCTAGTCATAACCAGGCATGTTTAGTCATTACTTTTCCCATTCCCCACCCCCCATTACCCCCAACCAAGCACCCCCTCACTTTTGGCCACTACCTAAGCAACCACCAAACTCATTTTTTTAAACTAATTTCATAAATACTAAATTTAAACCTTCATCCTTAAAATAAATTTAAAAAAAATAATAAAAAATAAATAATAATAATAATAATAATAATAATAATAATAAACATTAATAATTAAAAACTTAAAGTTGGAGCTCGAAAATCGACGGTAATGAGTGACCGAGTTAGAATTGGAATGGAGTGTTGGGACGTTTGTTGGGCGACGTTGTTTTGGAGTTTCATTTTTTGGAGTATACTTGAGATATTTTTGAAGTAGAATAAATATAATGATAAAATAAAAGGGTGAGAGGGTATTTATTGGTAAATATAATGATAAAATTTAAAATAATTTTTTTAATTAATGTCTAACAGTCTCTTTTTTAACGGCATCTTTCGTGTGCCAACAAAATACCCTTGTCACGGGGTTCACGCGCCCATCCATGGCCTTCGCGTGTGGTCGAGTATCACCATAACGGTCCCGCCTAAGGCTCGAAAAAATCATATCTTTAAGGCCCGTTTGGTTTGTACACGGTTTAGGATTTAGAACTGGATTTAGATTAAATGTAGCTTTCTGAGATACAAAATATATTATAAAATTGAGAGATAAAATATATACTCCTTAATATTTAAAATTTTATTGTTTTGTGATAGGTAAGATATAAAAATAAAATATTGATTTAAAAATAATAAAAAGAAGTCAAAAAATAGAAGTTATGGCTAGTAAGCAGGTCCACAAAAGTGTTCTATACCTGTATAAGGAGATGTATAAGGAGGTGGGGCTTAACTTGTTAAGCGAGCCACAAGTGGGAGTAGTACCGGATGGGTGACCATCCGGGAAGTCCTCACTTGTGGTCCACTTGTGGACCATATGTTCCGGAGATATCAGGCAATGAAGAGGAGAACCTGTAAGCCATTAGCTGCGCAGGTTCGAATCCAAGCCGGCCCCGGTTTTCATCCGGCCGTTTCTCCAGCGAGTAATCTCGTGTGGAGGCGGTACGGTTTCCGGGCGAAAGCCGTTTAAATCCCCACTGCGCCAGCGTGGGCCCGGTTCAGACAACATAGTCTGGGTATGTGGTGGATGAGGGCCTGCTATTTGGCAGGTGCGACTCTAAACCATATATGAAAAAAGTCACCTTTCAAAAAAAAAAGGAGGTGGGATCCCTGTCATGCAAAGAAAATTAGAAACAAAACAATGAATTTGATTAATCTTTAGTCCAAACTCACTCAAACCTGTATACCAAACGGGCCTTTATACCACACTCAATTAACAGTACGGGTCCGTTTGGTTTGTTGGATTTGGATTTGGATTTAAATTTGAGTTTGGAATAAGAAAGATAAAATATAATATAAAATAATAAATTATTAAAAAGGTAATACTAAGGTCCAGTTTGGTTTGAGGTTTCTGTTCTTAAGGTTTGGCATCAAAGTAATGTTTACACGTTTGTTTGAAAACTCATCTATAAAAATTTGGCTTCAACCCCTTGAACGTCGAGCTACACAAAAGTTGGTAGATCATGTTTGTTTTGTATCACTTTCTACTATTCTTTTTCTTTCATTGTTTTCTTGTCATTTTGTGATTTTCTCCTAAAATGTGGGCCCATTCATATATATATACTAGAAAGGTGCCCGCGCGATGCGGGGCGGATTGTTGGGGTGAAGAGGAGGGAGGTGGGGTGGTGGAAAGTGGTTGTTGGGGTGGTTGTTGAGGTGGTTATAAATTGTTGGGGGTGGTTGTTGAGGTGGTTATAAATTGTTGTTGATGTGGTTATAAATTGTTGGGGTTGGTTGTTGAAGTGGTTATAAATTGTTGAGGGTGATTGTTAGGGGTGGTTGTTCCATAATTAGTAAGTAAAAGTCTGAATTTTTAAGCCTTTCTAATTATAGAAGTGTCCCAAATACATTATATAGTAGTATAGATATATATATATATATATATATATACTTAATTTCTAAATAATTATATATCTCAATTATAGTTTATATAAAACAAAAAACTTTTACATTTCTCTCTCTTACATCAAAACTCAAATTCAAATTTAGTGCCCGTTTGGTACGTGGTTTTTCACTAAAAGGTTTGGGATGAAAGTGACATTTACATGTTTGGTTCGAAACCAAATGATTTAAATCTGAGATGAGACCCTTGTTAGTGGGGTTACACATAGCCTCTTATAAGAGGTTTGTTTTCTGAAACCATCACATTTACACACTTTCTTTTCATCTTTTTTTATTATTTGTTATCACTATTCTTTGTCAACTTTCTCTATTTCTACAAACTCTGGGCCCCATTTATTAATTTATTATTACGAAATAACGATAATCAACAAGAAGTATAAGCTAGAAGACTTGAGAGATTGTAGAATGCATTTTCATTGATGATCACAAATTACAAATGAACCTCTATTTATAGGGTACTTACAATCAAAGTATTTAGTACAACCATTATTGAGAGAATACAAAAGATGAGAGGTTATGGAGGTTAAGGTATATATATAGCCGCACACATAATTAATCGTAATACTCCCTCTTGACTATCCATCATTAATTGTCATACAATTAGATCTGTTGCCTCGTTAAAAACCTTGCTTGGAAAAGCCCGGTGGGAAAAACCATAGCTAAGGGAAAAAGAGTGCAGCCCGTATGTTCTCCTTTTGATGATTAGATCATTGAAGTTCATTGAGTCTTCGCATTCCAATGCCGTGAACCAACTTCTTAAATGTTGCAGTGGGAAGTGCCTTGGTAAACAAGTCTGCTAAGTTCTTGCTTGGACGAACCTATTGAACATTAATATCGCCGCTCTTTTGTAAGTCATGAATGAAAAAGAACTTCGGTAGGATATGCTTGGTCCTGTCACCTTTGATGTCTCCATCTTTAAGCTGAGCAATGCATGCTGCATTATCTTCATGCACGATTGTTGGAGCTTTCTGGCCTAAAGAAATACCACATGATTCACGAATATATTGTACCACATTTCTTAACCATACACATTCTCGACTCGCTTCATGGATGGCTAAGATCTTTGCATGATTCGATGAAGTGGCACTCATTGTTTGCTTCACGGAGCGCCATGACATGGCAGTACTGGAACTTGTGAAAACATATCCAGTTTGGGACCGACCGGTATGAAGATCAGACAAATATCCTGCATCTGCAAAACCAACTAGATTTCTTTTGGATGAGTTAGTATAATATAAGCCCATATCTTTTGTACCTTGAAGATAGTTAAATATTTGTTTCACCCCATTCCAATGTCTCCTTGTTGGACACGAGCTATATCTTGCCAATAAGTTTAGTGAAAACGATATATCGGGTCGTGTATGACTCACAAGAAATAACAATGCCCCAATTGCACTTAAATAAGGTACTTCGGGACCAAGAATTTTCTTGTCTTCATTTGGAGGTCGAAAAGGGTCCTTTTCAACATCTAAGGACCTTTACATCCATTGGGGTGCTCAATGGATGTGATTTTTCCATATAAAATCTTTTTAGAAACTTCTTCGTGTATGCATTTTGGTGGACAAGGATTCATTCTTTAGATGTTCAATTTGTAATCCAATACAAAACTTTGTTTTTCCGAGATCTTTCATTTCAAATTCTTTCTTGAGGCATTTAACTACCTTTGGAAGCTCCCCTGGAGTACCAATGATATTCAGATCATCAACATATACATCAGTTATGACATATTCAGATCTAAACCTTTTTATAAAAATACATGGGCAAATAGAATCATTTCTATATCCTTCCTTTAATAAATATTCACTAAGGCGATTGTACCACATTCGCCAGACTGCTTCAATCCATGCAAAGATTTATTCAGTTTGATTGCATATTGTTCTCGAGAACTTATTTTACATGATTCAGGCAGCTTAAACCCATCTGGAAGCTTCATGAAGATTTCTGCATCAAGTGAGTCGTATAAATATGCTATCACAACATCCATTAGACGCAAATCGAGTCCTTCTTGTATTACCAGACTAATTAGATAACGAAAGTAGTTGCATCCACCACAGGAGAATATGTTTCTTCATAATCTATACCCGGTCTTTATGAAAATCTTTGTGCCACTAAGCGTGCTTTGTAATGCGTAATTTCATTTCTTTCATTTTGTGTTAGGTCACCATTTTATAACATATGATCATAGAATCTTAGAGAGAGAAAGTAAGTAGAGAGAGAGAGAGAGAGTTGAAGGAACTCTTATGTGAAATGAAATAATGAAAATGATATTACCAAGAGAACCAACACCCTCCTTGGAGGGTTTACAAGAGTATTTATACTCTTAGTCTAGGGCATCTTACATGTATCACATAATGTCACTAATGGCCCTTAGACTTTAATAAAACATGAATTCTAAATAAGAATAACATAAAACATATTAAAACTTAACGTACTAATATAATATTGCAACTTATTGCAAAACTCAATGACCGACACTTGATTTAAACAAAATGTATTCCCAACAATCTCCCCCTAAGTGTTGGTCATCAAAGGTTGCTCGACGTCGTGAACTTCTTAACTTTGACATAGTAGTTGACGTCTTCAAAAAAGTTGTAAGATCTTTTATCATTCTTTGTTCTTTGTTCTTTGTTGATATGGTAGTGATCATCTTATGAAGTTCTCTGCCTTTCGTCACTTCTGTTTCTGTGGTGGTTGTCCGCCATTCCAACATGCTCATACATCTTTGGACTTAGACTTTCGTACACACATAGTTCCCTTTCTTTCTCATTGATCTTTAGTCTCTTTACTTTGTAGATTCTTCCATATGATGCAGAATCTTTTGGTGAACTTTGTGTTGCTTAGATCTTTAGGGGGAGCTTTCATTACTTCAAGATGTATGTATGAGCATGTGGAATCTATCGCCATGGAGGTGATGTGTAGCTGCAGGTAAACAGTTAGCAATAAACAATCGGTACTTACAGGTAAGGAATTAGAGATCATCAACAGCATAGTGTGAAGACTCCTTCTAACCCTTACCAAGGCCGTTCTCATTTCGGATACTCCCGGGGGAGCTTACGAGACCTACTAAGTAGCTCAACGAATGGGTGAGTCGCTGGGGATCACTCAACGACTGTAGACCATTTTGGAACCACCGCGAACACTAAGCGTAACCCCCAAGGAGTTACCGAAGTGACCTGCTGTCAGGGGTATTTGATGTTGACCATGGTAGGAGTTTCCGGTCAATCATTGAGAAATACATAAGTATATCCTCTCATAAATGTTCTCGGCAGATTGCTAGGATTGTTGGGACCCAAGTTTTACATCATTTCACACATATGAGATCTAGAGAGAGAAAGATGATAAGTTTTAGAGAGAGAGAGAGAGAGAGAGAGAGAGAGAGAGAGAGAGAGAGAAACAAGAGAGGAAATAAGAGAATTTCTTATTCCTAATGAGCAACCAACCAACCTCAAATGAGAGGTTTACAAGACTATTTATAGGCCATGTCTAGGGCAACTAACATCTTTCACATTATATCACTTATAGCCCTTAGACTTTGGCAAAACATGAAAACATTAATAAACTAGCATAAAACATATTAAATCTTTAACGTACAAACATAATATTGTACCCTATTACATGACTCATTGACTCGATAATGATCGTCACTTCAAACGTTCCCAACAATCTCCCCCTAAGGTACGATCATTGAGATCTCTCTTTGATTGCATTTATGATCATCACTTTTTTATTTCCAACAATCTCCCCCTAAAGGGGTGATCATTGAGATCTCTTTTGCGACCTGTGGGTTATGGGTTCACCAACAGAAATGACTGATCTTTTGACTTCTTTGATGCTTGTTGTTTTGAACTTTGAGTCTTTGTGTAATAGCTTTGCTAGATTCTTTGTTCCAATCATGCTTTGTGATCTTCATTCTTTGTTCTTGTTGTTGTGATCAAATGACGGTGTAATCTGCCTTTCCTCACTTCTGCGTTTGTGGTGGTTTTCCGCCATTCCAACATGCTCATACATCTTTGGACTTTGACTTTCACATGCACGTAGTTCCCTTTCTTTCACTTTGATCTTTAGTCTCTTTACTTTGTAGATTCTCCTTTTTTGGCGTAGAATCTTTCTTTGAACTTTGTGTTGCTTAGATCTTTGAGGGGGCTTCCTTTGACTTAAAGATGTGTGTATGAGCATGCGGAATCTATCGCCATGGAGGTGATGCGTAGCTGCAGGTAAACAGTTAGCAATAAACAACCGGTACTTACAGATAAGGAATTAGAGATCGTCAACAGCATATTATGAAGACTCCTTCTAATCCTTATCAAGGCCGTTCCCATATCAGATACCCCCGAAGGAGCTTACGAGACCTACTACTGCTCAATGATTGGGTGAGTCGCTGGGGATCACTCCACGACTGTGGACCGCTTAAAGAATCACCGCGAACACTAAGCGTAACCCGTGTGGGGTTACCGAAGTGACCTGCTGTCAGGGTTGTTTGATGTTGACCCTGGCAGGAATTTCCGTTCAATCATTGAGAAATACATTTGTAATTCTCTCATAAACGTTCTTAACAGATTGCTAAGATCTGCGAAGGACTCGATAATTTACAGCTGGTGTCCATTGATGTAGAACACCAATTGTAGAAATACTAAATGTTCCTAAGAGATCTTTGATGTATCTCATGGCTCTAGACTCGATAAGTGCACACTTAGGTTTCCTATGCGGAGACTAGGGAGGGGTCTCCTGCTTCAATATCAACCATCTCTAAGAGATAAGTCGATAGATTACACTGGTTCCCCGTGAGAATGAAACAAGCTCTTTTAAGAGAACTTGAGTGGTTAAGAAGGTTTAGAGCATTGCGTCACTGGGTCCATGACGACTTTATCTTCAATACCGGTGTTGTCTTTGCAACAAACAGTAGCATACGAGTTGAACCCGGTGTCTGCCCTAAGGTTGAACATATGGAGGGGTATTTCTTTTCACCCTTTTCTTTACTTTTCTTTTTAATTCTTCAACCCCTTCTTTCCCCTTTCATTCTTTTCTCTTTTTTTTTCGTATCATACCTAAGGACTTCTATTTCTAACTATTGGTGATGTCCTTGGGTAGATCCCTCCGGCTCTGGCGGATCATAGGACGGTTTTTCCTATCTTAATCACCTTATAACTCCATAGCTATCCTATATTTGCCATGAAACCTTTGATTGAAAATCTCTCAAAGTGTTTGTGATTATTAAACATTTTGTTTAACACTTTTAGAGTTTTATGTACACTTTTGAAGGGCTCCCCCTTCACATGTGCTCATAAGTATTTAATAAATTTGCACATGCGGGAGGAGCAAGCACTTTTTGAATTGATCCACTTTCAGTGAACAAGACCGATTCGAGATACGCTTACATCACTAGTTAAACTAGCTTGAAGTTATTACCCGGCCTGGTCAAGTTCACAGAAAGTTTCTCGAAACGGTACATTTCTACTAAGACAAATCCTTTTCGAGACACGCTTACGTGGCTAGTTAAAGAGTTCCATTGTCAGCTTTTAGGTGACAACTAGCTCTAGTAACTAACTTGATGTTATTACCCCGTCGAGGATAAGTCTTTTCGAGATTACTAACTTTAATGTTTCGTCAATTCCTGAGTCAATTCTGAGTCTAGCTCGCACAAGATACAACTTTAGCAACTTTGAACTTTCATATTTTAATCACATTCACTTCCCCCCCCCCCCCTCAAAAATAGCATATTAGATGTTGTTTTTGATAAACTTTTGATTAAAATATGCTTTTTGAGTCTTATGGGGAGATATCAACAAGAACTTTTGTTTTACAAACGATGAGTTTTTCAAGTGCTCCCCCTCGACAAGTGAATACTCATTGAGGTGAAATACTTGTCCTTTGAGTAGAATTATGAAAATCAGAAAATGTTTGATTAATTCTACTCAAAAGTAAGAAGCCTTCGCTCCTTATATAAGGATTGAGGCACTGATGTGTATCTCAGGGTCCTTTCAATACAAGTGCAGGTTGTGCACAAACCATTAAACATGATTTTGACGGAACATTTTGTTTTGGAAATACTTCCCCTCAAAACTCGCATATGTTTTGAGAATTTTAAACTTTTTAGAGTTTGGGGGAAGGAGTCTTCTTGAAACAAAATTCTGAAAGATTTAGAAATTTCAGTTTGAAAAAAAATTCTTGAATAAATTTTGCTTCAAGATAACTAAAACTTTATAAGCTGAAATACTCCCCCTCAAAACTAGCATATGTTTTGACATTTTTAAACTTTGGAGCGAATTGGGGAGTAAAGATTTGAAAAATCTTGAGCAAAATTTTGAAAAGTTTTGAAAAACCTTTTGAAAAATTTTGGATAAATTTTGCTCAAGATTAAGAAGTTTTAGATAAGTTTTGCATGAGAACTTCTTCTAGTTTTTTTAAGGATAAGTGCATGTTTGGTTTTAAAGAATAGTTTAGCAAGGCACTTTCCTTTCTTTGAAACCCGAGTTGTACACTGAAATGTGTGCATAAGTCGTAATGTTTAAGCCCGGGTTGTAAGTTGAAATACTTACAAGCCATTAAAAAATTTCAGATTAGACAACAACCTTGGGAACCCATTTAAGCACGGCGCCAACGGGTTTACCAAATTTTGAAATCCATTTGTAGGTTGTGTCAATCTGATTTAAAGATGTTGAATTCCAACGAGGACAGAAAACCGGTGTTTCATTTTGAAATAACACTCGCGGAATCAATGGATTCTCTTTAAAATTTGAAGAAGAAGATTTCCATCTAGAGTTGAACCTCATGGGTTCTCTTTGAAGATTTGTTTTTGTGATAAATGGAAACCTTCCGTTATTTGGAATGTTCAAAGCAGAGTTATTCTCATGTTGCAGCGAAAGCAATTCTGATATGGAAAATTTGAAAGGTTTTGAACGATTTTGCTTTGGTTTCCACACTTGCTTTACCGGTGTAAAACGAGAGTGTGGAGTTTGAAAAACATGATTCTTTTCTTTTGAAGCATTTTGGGGTTTCGAAAAACTTTGTTTTGGTCTCCACACTTGCTTTACCGGTGTAGAATGAGAGTGTGGAGTTTGAAAAACATGATTCTTTTCTTTTGAAGCATTTGGATTTGAAAACCTTTTAGAAGTAAATGTTTCGGAAAAACTTGGTCTCTTTGAAAACTTCCTTCCTTTTTGCAAAGAATAGGTTGTAAACTGAGAAACCCTTTTCGAAAATGGTTTTGAAGATTCACCCGTGTAAACCTTCTTCGAAACACTCACTTCTGGTGTTGAAACATTTGAAATTGGAGTTTTTCTCTTTGATCGGTTAAGATTATCAAACTTCACTTTTAAAGCATTGTATGAAGTTCTCAAATCATTGTATTCCTTTTGAATAGAAAAATGATCTTGGGATGCCAATTTTGATTCTAAAGAAGCAATTTGTTTCAAAAGTTGATCTTTTTCGGCTTTAGAATCATCCGTTTTACGAGCCAATTTCCGTTCGAACTCAACATTTTCTTTTTCAAGTCTTTCAAAATAATTTTCAAATTTGGTTACTTTGTTGAAAAAGTCGGTTTTGGCATCCTTAAAATCATTTGTTTGTTGAGCTAAAAGCGTTTCAAGCTCAATCACTTTCGTTTGAAGCACGTGATTTTCATTTTCAAAAAATACATTTTCTCCCCCGTTTCCTTTTCAAAATCTGGAGTATTAGAATCGAACAGGGGTTTTGGGAAGGAAACTTTTGTGATTTGAAAATCAACATTTTTCTTTTTCATTGATTCAATCTTTTGCAAAACATTTTCAAACCTTTTATCAGCGAATTCATACAATTGAGACTTCAAATCTTCAGTCCCTTTTTGTTTCAAGTCTGATTTTTGTGTCTGAACTCGTGAACGTTTGATTGAATCAAACAAGTTTTTGTAAATCTGTTTCAAACGCTCAATCTCTTTTTCGTATTTTGAAATTTGACATTTCATTGACACGTTTTCATTATCAACTTGTTCAAGCTTTGACATCCAGGGGTTTTCAAAAGACTGCTTTTCAAGATTGTGTTGTAAAGCTAGCTCAAAGTTAATGCTTTGTGCTTGACATCCTTGAAAATTTTGTTCAAGAGAAAATATTTGACATTTAAGTTTCTCTTGGATGTCACTTGACTCTTTTAAAATTTTCTCATTTTCGTGTTGATAAATTCTTTTTATAGTATATAATTATATTCTGAAGAAATACTCGTGAAAGTATTTCCCGGGTCGTTCTCCCAACGAAGGTTCGAATGGAATTTCGAATAATCGAATTGGGAATCGTGTAGTGTAAGTGAATAGTGAAAAAGTGATTGTGAAATCAAAATATGAAATGAAATAGTTAAATATGCACAAGGTACAAGCTAATAATGCACAAAAGTTTAAAACGTGAAAACGGAAATACAAACGTAATTTTTAAACGTAACGTACAAAATAAAACGCGACTTTTAATCTAAAAATGATCCTACAAACGTGAAACAATTTTTTAAAAATCTTAAACTATTAAAAAGAATTTTGAGAAAAAGAAAAATATTTTTTTGAGTTTTTATTTATTTTCTATTATTTATTTCCTATTTATTGAATTAAAAAGTAATTAAAAATTAAAGAAAATATGAAAAATAATGGGAAAATTATAAAATCTATTCTAAAAAATCTAGAATATTATAAAAGAATTATCTAAACTATTTTTGTATTTTTAAAAGCTTTTTCTGATTTTTATTGGATTTTTGTTATTTAAAAATGAATTAAAAATGATTAAAAATAGAGAAAAATTAAGAAAAATATCAAATCAACTCAGAAAATTATGAAAAATTTACAGAAAATCTAGAATATTATATTGAGCTTGCAGAAAAATTTTGAAAAGAAAAAGATGTGCAGATGTGCTTATTTTGAGAAAAATCAGCTTATGGCAAGTGCTTATTTTTAAGCACTTGCCACAAAACTTTATAAAATTGAAACCACAGATGCAATAGTCTAAGATAAGCTCAAATGTACTCAATTTAAACCAGTATAAGCTCAAAATCAACAACAAAAATCAATAAGCAGTTGGAATTAAGCATTTAAAATAAGCACTAGTACATCAGAATAAGCAAGAGATTGAGAAACATTGAAATATACTACAACAAGCTCAATTAAACTCAGTATGCACAAATAAACTTAGTTTACAAGCAACTAGGCACAATAGCAGGACTTAAAATCAATCAGCATACATCGGTGAACTCTCTAACTAGCAGGCCTAAAAGAGCATAGAACAGATCCTAATAAGCTATCCAAACAAACTCTTAAGTGAAAATGAAACTTAGACCTAATAAGCTAGAACTACAACATGTCCAAAACATTAAGGGACAGTTCAAATGATAAATCGGATAAGCAGATACGGGTTTATGAACAAGCTGAGATGGACCGCAAGAAATCAGTTAACTTGGTACTTTTGAACATCAATTTAAGCAAACACAACTAAAAACTAAACTAAAAAGCTGAATCCAAATAAAAGTGAGGTTGTAAAAGAAGCTGATAAGGGCTTGTTAGTGAGAGATAACTGGTTCAGATGAAGTGCAGGCCTAAGAGGCTGATTTCTACAGTTGCATAAGCTTAACAACTAAAAGCTACAACATCAAGACCTAAAGCTACCCTTATCAACCTAACAAAGAATAAGAAACACCAATGATGAAGCAATAAGGAACCAAATTTGCCTAGTTACTAAAGCTGAAACAGATGTTGCTGGGACAGCTTGATGGTGCAGGGGATTTTTGTTCCAAACAGTCAAGTTACGGCTGCTCAAAAGCTTATGCAGAAAAATTCATAAAAATCTGGAAAAATATGGATCAATAAGATTTGCAACCAAACTTTAATATCCCAAAATTTTAGAAAGATTGAACAAAAACTGAGTGAACTAAAAATCAAGGACAAAAATGGTTTTTGAACACTTTTTGGTAATTTTTGACTTTTAAATTGTACTAGTAGATTGACTAATGTGAGATGCTACTGTCCTAATCTTGGCCTAAATGTTAAATTAAGCTATTGTAAAGTTAAACTAACCTTGATGTGACTGTTATCTACCTAAGTGCAAGTTTACAGCTACCTAATCTAACTTATGAGCATAGAGATTAAATCACCAACTGAATTTGACTTCTACTATATCCTACTGAGTTTTATGATAAAACTTAACTCTGATAATCCTAAGGTAATGTAAGTGTGCAGAGAACAAAGCTAGTGGGCACCAGGAATACTCATAACCACTTTGTGCCAAACAACCCTATATCTACTAGATTGCACTACAACTATGGATTTTAAGCTACTACCTACTGATTTTAAGTCTCAAGCAGATTAAATGAACACTAACGAAGCTAATGAAACACTAATAACACAATAAGAACATCAAAAACAAGCATAAGCAGATTTAGCTAAACTAGGCAGTAAACTACAATTATGTTTAACCTAACTAACTAGCAACTAACACTAATCAAAGCAGCTAACAAATAAAGGACTTAATCAAGTAACGACAAGATAAAGAAAACTTACTAAGTTCTACCAATAATCAAAATAGAAATGACAGTTAATGTAGGACCGTAGAACAACCTAAATCACTATTGAATCTTGCCTAAACCTAGAGAGAGAAAGTAAGTAGAGAGAGAGAGTGAGTGGGAACTCTAGTGTGTGAAAATAATGACCTTGTTATTACTAAGAGAACCACTAAGAGAACCAACCTCACAAATGAGGTTTACAAGAGTATTTATACTCATAGTCTAGGGCTTCTCTAATCTTTTACATTATTACACTAATAGCCCTTAGACTTTTACAAAACATGAGTACTACACATAAACTTCATCATAATGATATTCTAAAGCAACCTATAACTACACATTAATGACCGACACTTTTTATAAATAAAAATACGATTCTAACAGTTAAGACTAAATGTAAAAAGTAAACTTACTTGTACTACCCTAGCTGAACAAGGGTTTCATTTGCACAGAGCCTATCTTTAATATAGACCCCAATTAAGCTTTGCTACTTCTGTAACCATAAACCGAATCTGAATCACCATTATCTCACATAAACCCCAAACTTTGACTTTCGTTGACTGCTTGTGATTTGAGAAAATTGAATCTGAATTGCACACTACTGATCTCTAAAACTAATATGAGCTTATGAAAATATGAAATGAAAGCTTGAAAATAGATTCAAAGTAACCAAAACCAGAAAATAAATTGCAAGAGAATTAATTAAAAACTTTGAATTATATTGAAACTGAAATTTGAGTACAATCTTTAAAGCTGAAATACACTAAGCTAAAAGTATTTAAAAAAAAACTACTAGGCTACCTCTAATTTACTCCTACTCCTACTCCTAAAAAACTAACAGCTTCAAATGGTGAGTGAGGAGTCTATTTATAGCCTTGAGGAGGAGTGAGGGTCTCAAATGCCAAGCTGGCAATCCACACCACTCTGTGCTTTCTCGCTTCTATTCATAGCCCTCTGATCACATTTGTGTTTCTTTGATCTCATATTAGCCCTTGGATCGATTTTTGATGCGTGGCATGTCCAATCAACAGCTTCCATCTGTCCCCAATCGTGCACCACTCTCTGTCCTTGTTAGAGCATCTAGATGGCGAATCCAATGATTCGTATGACGTGCATTCTCCAATAAAGCTCCGCCAAGTGTACTCATATCTCTAATAATCTCTCTGATACATGACTGACACGTGATTATGCTTCTAGAAGCCCAATGATTAGGTAATTGATGGTAATTGTGTTGGATTGGGGTAATTGAAAGTAAGGTAAAATTAGGGTTCATATTTTGGGGGAAAAGGAATGTATGGGGTAATAGTTTGGGTGGAGGGAAAGCTTTTTATTATTAGTATTTTTTTTACTGAATTTGGGTTTTACTTGGATAATAGGCTCGGGTCATGGTGTGGATGGTAGTGGGCTTGTGCTGATTTTGGGCTAGATGGGATAGAGTTGTATTTGGACCAGGTTTATTATAAGGTTTAGGATTTAGAAATAGGACAAGGACCAAAATTGAACTTTATGAAACTTCAAGGGCTATCTCTGTTATTTTTCTAAAGTATGATCCAAGAACTATTCTTGACAAGTAAGGATTTTCCAAGGTTGACTTTGACTTTTTGACTATAGTTTCTTCCCCGGCTTCGGCTTTTTCTACTCTTTCCAAATCTCGTGCTCGTTTTTCCATGATTTTCGTCCATTTCTACAATATTCGTACCTGCACAATCACAAACGCAAAAACACAGCATATTTGGCATAATTAGTTAGTTTTTGGTCAAATAAAGGTGTATGAATAAGCATACACCACGTGTCTCAACATCTCATTTTCCACTTTTAAGTTTTGAGACTCAACAATCAATGATTTATCATATGGAGTTTTTTCAAAGATTTTCAATTTAGCTTCTAAATCAATATTTGAAGCACATTCTTGATTTTTGATTCACATTGTCATGTTCAACCATACCTTTATTATGATCCATATGTGGAGTCTCGGGGGTGATATCACTATCAACCTGATTCACCACACATGTGTCGTTAATGTACTCAGGCTGTTCATGACTTTGCGTCTCATAAGCAAACTCATTATCGAATATATCAACATCATTTATAACACCATTTGAATGATCTACCTTGATGAATGTGTCCGAACTTTCTGAAGGTCTGACATCATCAACTGTATTCTTTAAATCATCCTTACAGTTGAGTTTCCCGTCAGCATTCGAATCATTCCCTGGAGTGCTACTTTCATTCTGTTGTTCTGATAATGCACTATTACCCGTGAAATCAAATTATCATCCGATGTCCCTTCATTGTTGACCATTCCCGCTTATATCAGCATTCCCATTTCAATTCTTTCTCGTTCTTTTCCTTTTAACTCTCGTTCTTGCAATTCTTTTTCATTTGACTCTCTCTTCTTTTCCAGCATATCTCTTAGATTAAAAAGAAAACTAAAACGGATATCTCTTTCTCTTTTAGTGGATATCTCCATCTCTTTTAAACTTGATTCCATTATAATTTTGTGTGAAATGAAAAATGGATCTTGTAGACGATAAAGAAGTAATTGTGTTTCTCAAATGAATCTTTGTCAATTTGTCACGCTTCAACTAGCACGGTAGTTATGTCCACACGAACCCAAATAATCTCAGCCCAAAATAATTAATCTCGGATTATTGAAGCTCGATCGAAACCGTTGTCGAAAAAAATTATCCCAATAATTTAGCCCAGTTAATTCAATAACACTTCGAAAAATTCGGATTTAAAAATTTGTAGCTCAAATATTTCCAGTTCAATGCAAAGCAAACAACAAAAAAATGCGGCCCAACTAACTTGTTTCATGCAGAAAATTTGATTAGCCCAATACCAATTATCCTTTACTAAAAAATAGCCCAGTTGATTAAATAAACACTTGAAGCCCAACACCTATTAACACTAACCTTAACTAATAAGGTATATAAGACACCACAAAATAACACACTACCCTAATATACTCAATTAAAAAAATACTCCGCCCCCATTACCTAATTGTTAACTGTCACCCAACACAGATCTCATCAAAAACTCATCTCATCTCATCTCATCTCAATCTAATCCTCTCCATCATCTATCTTATACGAATACCAAAGAAACAAACCTGTGTTTGTTACTATCTGCAACGAAAACCCAACAACATAGCCACCTTTTTAATCTAATTCTTTCGGCTTCAAGATCTTGTTAAAGATCTCAGGCAGATTTGATGTTATGTTTTCGTTTTGTTTTTGGTATGTGCACGAACTCGATATACATTGTAACTCGATAGGGTATGCTAACTCGATAGACCCAATTCTTAACTCGCAAGATTTATAAAATTTTTGACATAGTTTCATTACTCAAAGAGTGAAACAAGCAAACCCTTACTCGATGGTTTGTATGAAATACTCCTAACTCGGAGAAACAATATGTTACTCGCCAAAAAAAAAGTTTTTTTAACTCGCCAAAAACTTTGTAACTCGCTAAAAGCTTACTTGAAAAAACAGATGGTAACTCGCTAAAAAACGTGAAAAAATAGCCCAGATTGGGATTTTTTTACTTTAAAACTTATATTTGCTATTTGGACTAATAAACATGCTTGAAATATGTGACTATTTGATTAAGATAGCATGAAAAAAAAAACTGAAAAAGAAGTAGCAGATAAGGCGAAATAAGCAGAAAAACGTGAACAGTCAAAACTGAAAATACAAAACACTTCTAAATCATCTTCTAGCTCTAATACCAATTGTTGGGACCCAAGTTTTACATCATTTCACACATATGAGATCTAGAGAGAGAAAGATGATAAGTTTTAGAGAGAGAGAGAGAAACAAGAGAGGAAATAAGAGAATTTCTTATTCCTAATGAGCAACCAACCAACCTCAAATGAGAGGTTTACAAGACTATTTATAGGCCATGTCTAGGGCAACTAACATCTTTCACATTATATCACTTATAGCCCTTAGACTTTGGCAAAACATGAAAACATTAATAAACTAGCATAAAACATATTAAATCTTTAACGTACAAACATAATATTGTACCCTATTACACGACTCATTGACTCGATAATGATCGTCACTTCAAACGTTCCCAAAAAGGATCTGCGAAGGACTCGATGATTTACAGCTGGTGCCCATTGATGCAGAACACCAGTTGTAAAAATATTAAGTGTTCCTAAGAGATCTTTGATGTATCTCATGGCTCTAGACTCGATAAGTGCACAATTTGGTTTCCTACGCGGAGACTAGGGAGAGGTCTCCTGCTTCAATATCAACCATCTCTAAGAGATAAGTTGATAGATTACACCGGTTCCCCGTGAGAATGAAACAAGCTCTTTTAAGAGAACTTGAGTGGCTTAAAAGGTTAAGTGCAGTGCGTCACTGGGTCCATGATGTATTTATCTTCAATACCGGTGTCGCCTTAGCAACTACCAGTAGCATATGAATTGAACCCGGTTTCTGCCCTAAGGTTGAACATATGGAGGGCTATTTCTTTTCACCCTTTTCTTTACTTATCTTTTAATTCTTCAACCCCTTCTTTCTCCTTTCATTCTTTTCTCCTTTGTTCATATCATGCCTAAGGACTTCTAATTCTAACTATTGGTGATGTCCTTGGGTAGATCCCTCCGGCTTTGGCGGATCATAGGACGGTTTTCTCTAACCTTAGCCACCTTATAACACCATGACTATCCTATAATTGCCATGAAACCATTTATTGAAAATCTGTCAAAGTGTTTGATATTATAAGTCAAGTTTTTGTTAACACTTTGAGAGTTTTGGTTTAATTTTGAAGGACTCCCCCTTTACATGTGCTCGTGTTTGTTTAATAAATTTGCACATGGGGGAGAAGTAAGCACTTTTTGAATTGATCCACTTCAGTGAACAAGACCGATTCGAGACACGCTTACATCACTAGTTAGACTAGCTTGAAGTTATTACCCGGCCTGGTCGAGTCCACAGAAAGGTTCTCGAAATGGTACATTTCTACTTAGACAAATCCTTTTTGAGACACTCTTACGTGGCTAGTTAGAGAGTTCCATTGTCAGCTTTTAGGTGACAACTAGCTCTGGTAACTAACTTGATGTCATTACCCGTCAAGGATAAGTCTTTTCGAGATTACTAACTTTTGTTTCGTCAATTCCTGGGTCAATTCTGAGTCTAGCTCGCATGAGATTCATCTTTAAGCAACTTTGAACATTCATATTTTAATCACTATCACTTCCCCCCCCCCCCCTCAAAAATAGCATACAAAATGCTGTTTTTGATAAACTTTTGATTAAAATATGCTTTTTGAGTCTTATAAGGAGAAATCAACAAACAACTTTGATTTTAAGAACGATAAGTTTTCAAGTGCTCCCCCTCAACAAGTGAATACTTATTGAGGTGAAATACTTGACTTTTGAGCAGAATTATGATAAACTTAGAAAATTTGATTAATTCTACTCAAAAGTAAGAAGCCTTCGCTCCTTATGTCAGGATTGAGGCACTGATGCGTACCTCAGGGTCCTTTCAATACAAGCACGGGTTGTACACTGTTATATGTGCACAAACCAAAGTCATAAATGGAGAAAATTATAATGCGAAAGTGATAATGTTATACCAAAATGAGCAATTAGAATGGTGGATTTTCGGGACGACGATAGGTGAGAATGTTAGGAATAGGTGCCCTTCCTTCAATCGATGATCAATCTTGTCCATGAACTTGAGTGCTCTTACATCGTTTCTTTTCCAGCCCACATTAATCCCACTATCATGTTCCTTGAGCTTTTGATCCAGTTGTATTCTGACGAATTTGAGTGTTTGATCCCCGAACTTGTGAAGCTCATCATATCTCATGAGTTTGTTGACATTATTTTTGGTGAAGACGACCCCAAATGGATTGTTGTTGAACGTGAAAGGTTTCATCTTCGGGATGCATGAAATTTTCATTTGTGGAGCAATGAAGTTAAGTGATGTTTGATAGCTTTTAACTCCTAATTGTGCATCCTCAACTCTTGCCCGGATGATGATTTGGCACATGAATAGCATAATAGAGTTGATAATGTCATACTGAAGGCTGCCAGGCAGATGCTGAAGTTTGCCTTGAACCTTAAGCAAGTACATATCTTCGATGTCGTAAAGATTCAATCGATGATAGTCTGCTTCATTGAATGTGTACAACTCGTCATCATGTCGTCGGACCACAATTTCGTCAAGAAAGTTGTAACCAAATCTTCTTTCTGTTACAGGAACATCTTTGATGGAAAGAATGCGGTGTTGAGAGAAGACCTTTTTCTTTGATTTGAACGTTAGCTTCCATTTCTAAAACCATTTGCACATCTCTGGCCAGTGAAGACTACACAAAGCTGCTTCAACATTATACTTGTAGACTGATGTTGAGTACAATCCTCTCATTTGTTCTTCAAGATCATCTAGAGGATATGAGGCGGCTTTGAATTTGGTGAGAGATGTAGCATAATGGTGTTCTGGATCAGTGTTCCCATGCACTAGATATTTCAGATCATTGTTGAAGAAATATTGCTTAGGAATCTTTGGTCGGTTAGGAGGACCAATGAGGGGTAACGGTTGAGAGTAATCTTGAATCTTGAAGTCATCAGGATCCGTTCCGGTGTATATTCTATCCCCGAAGGCCTCTTTTCCCATGTGATATTCTCCGACGGTGCTCGTGCAACTTCGTCAACATTGTATTCAAACTCAAGTTCCGTTGTTGTGCAAGTTTTGAATTCCGTGAACCCTGCTGCTCGAATCTTAAATAAGTCTGAAAGTTGAAGTTTCTGAGTCTTCATCACTTTCTTGATTCGTTTAGTGAAATTAACAATTGATCCTTCAACAGGTTCTTCTGACTCAGGAATATCAGGATGTACATCAATCATTTCATCAAACCAGTTGTACGTTGGTGCATCGGGATTAATCCATTCTGGAGCTAGAACTGATGGAGCTTCCTTTGGTGGTTCTTGAACGTTTTCAGTTATTTCAGGTGAGATGTCGTTCATGGTTTCATATACTCCTGGTTCATCGGTGGATTGCATAGGGATTGCATCATCAGCTTGAATGTTGACACTTGCAATTGAAGGTTTGGAGGTGGAGCTGGATGTTATCTTGCGTTTGTCTTGTTGTTGTGGTTGGTCATCCAGATCAGAATCGTCATGACGACGCTTGGTTGACTTCGTCCTTTTGCAAGGTTCGTCTTTCTTTTCCGCCCTTTTTATTGATTTTATCAGCACTTTACGAAGTTCTTTCTCATTCGGATCATTCATGATAGCTTCTAACAATTTACCATTGAGATCACTAACAGAAGGGTTTGGTGGTAGAGTCTGAATAGTGATCGGAGTAGTCTGAAATTTCTGCGAAACAATCCCTTGAAGATTTCTCTAACATAGTGTTCCACGGCAACTGGGAGTTTCTCACGAACATATTTTCGAACTTCTCCTGGTAATCTCTCTTTCACCTGGTATTTCATAGCTTCGCCAATATTGTATACCTTGAACTGCTCGAAGTCCTTCTGCTGTTCTTTAACTTTTTTTTGAAGCTTCTGAAGTTGTTCTTGTAGCGATTTCAGCAAGCTTGGATGAATAGTTTTTGGTGGATCTAGGGTTTGCTGAGGGCGAACTTGTTTAGGTGATAAAGGTTAAAGTTGTGTCGGATCTGGAGTTATTTCATCATCAACACCAACTATATCGATAGTTGTGTCATCTTTATCACTCGTATCATCCTGAACATCATCATCACCATCGGATTCATCATCACTTTCATCATTTACATCTTCTACCTCTTCATCAGTTTTCTTTTCTTCATCACTTTCTGTTTGTTCTCCATCATCACTACCTTCTTCACTTCCGGACTCTTCATCATCTTTGCTTTCTGAATCATCCTTTTCTTTAACACTTTCATTTGCCTCATCGAGAGTAAATCTTTGTTCAGAACTTGAGGACTCTACTTCATTATCTGATTCATCATCTTCTTGATCAGTGAGTGATAGTGTTTGCGAGCGTGTTTCTTCAGATGATTGTTCTTCTTCTGATACTGGATTCACCATTTCATCATCTTGAGTGCCAGAACCTTTACCTTTCTTCATGAGTTTGGCAATTCTTTCCTCTTCTGATTGTTTACTTTCTCGTAACGTTTGTTGCAGTTGTTCTTCTTCTTCAGATTCGGACATTGGTGAAGTTACAGATTCTTCCAGAGATTCTTTGGCTTTTCCCTTTGCTGCTTTTTTCTTTTTAATCATTAAAAGCTTTTGTGTTTCGGTCTCTTCCTGAACGTTTTCATCCTCATCAGTCGGTTTATCACGAATAGTTGTAAGTTTTCTCTTGGGTTGACGAGTGACTTTCTTAGTTCTTGACTTGGCAACTATCTTGCTTTTTGTCGCATTTTTAGCTGCAGTTTTTCCTTTCTTCATAGGTATACCGACTGATTTGTTTCTTTGAGCATTGTCATATAACTCAAATGCTTTAGTATTACGAACATCATCAGTTAACAATCTTTCAGGAATTCTCTTTCCTTGTTTCTCGGTGTTCGTTTTCTGAATTCTGGCCCGTGAATACATATGATCCATGGCAGTTGTGTGAATTTTATCCTCCAGTCTTGGATCAATATCTGAATATGTATGCATGAAATGAGCTATGAGACACTTGGTATAATGATAAAATGGAATTCTTGAGTTTGATGCTTTCTTAAACTGTTGAGCTTGATGAACCATGTCTTTCCAAATTAATTGAGCATAGTCAATAGGTGCAAATTTGACACCCCCCAGTAGATTTACATGAGTTCAAGTGATGGATGTTCGTGCCCGGTTTCTTTGCCAGTTACACAATTGGTGAGGATTGAGTATAGGGTGAGCCATGGTTGTGGAATATACTTTCTGTCGATTGAGGATAGATTGGTGAATTTGGTCTCTGATTCATCATACCCAAAGTCACGAAGAAGACTGATAATCTCGGGCAATGAGGGAAAAGGAGTGAATTTCTTGAAGTTTCTGGATCCTTCTGCAGGTAAACCAAGAACAGAGCGGAAGGTTATCACATCAAACTGAATGTCTTTGTGATCAAGACGAATTCCCATGGTTTTGTTGTCTCTGCTGACTTCAAGAGATTCCCAGAACTGTGTCAAATAAACTTCAGGTACTGCGCTTGAGGTTGTGAGGATGTGTCGAATGAAGTGTCCTTTCAAAATCTCCACTATGATTTGACATGTTGGATGGCACGGGAGTGTCTCAAGATCAACATTCACATTACACTTTCCGACATTCCTTTCTTCTCCTTGAATTAACTCGTTTCTAGGTGTTGATGCTAGAGACATATTTGTACCTGAAATGTATAGTACAGCCAACAAACACAATATGGTGATATTCATGTTAGTTTACATTTCATAATCCAAGATGTCATCTTGATAGATACCCAGTGTGAATAAGTAATCACACGTAATCAGACATAATTGAAAAACACACAAGACTATCAGGCATCAAAATCAAGAAGTCAAATACTTAAGTAAAATTTAGACATATGAAGAACATTTTCCATACTTGCTAAGTTGAATGGCATACTCGACACATGAATCACATGTAAGCTATACTCGATATGCCAAAACATTGGATTAACTTGATAATATCAAACAGATAAGAGCTAACTCGACAAAACCAAACACTGAATCAAACTCGATAACCATTAAACCTTCTCATACTCGATAACAGAAGCAGTATCCTTACTCGATAATTTTTGGAAAATTTGGGCAGAGTTTCGTTTCATTTGAGTCATAAAATAAGAACCCATACTCGATGGTCCTTGTGTAACACTCCTTACTTGGAGAAAAACATGTTACTCGATAAAAGTAAAATATCAGTTTACTCGATAAGGATTAAAAACATGCATACTCGATAAAACAGCTTACTCGATAAATTCCATGCATCGATAAGATTCCCTTACTCGATAAGGAGATCCATTTTGCTTACTCGAAGCATAGAAACAACTTTTGTCGAGTAAGAAACTAAATTTCTTACTTGGAAAAAATTGTTTGTATGCTTCGAGTAAGGAAAAATGAATCCTTACTCGATAACGTTGATGCTTACTCGATATGTTCATCACTAACTCGATAAGTTCATCCTAAACTCGATAACATTCATAAAGACCAAAATTTTCCAGAGTGATTTGGGCCATGGGTATGCTAAACTTTGTTGTCATATGGCATCTAAAAGCATAATCCAATCCTAAACACAATATAAGCCTAACACATTTGTCACAAATGATCAAACAGTCGAGCAAAATCAACCAATATCAAGCATATGTTAATTTTAATTTCAGAAACAGTTGGCGCATGTTAAGGGAACATATATCAGCAACAAGTAACACTCATATGACACAAACACAACCCCAGAATGTGGCAGCCAATATTACGAGCCCTAAAACCAAGAAATCACAAAATTCACAAAGCTGATGAATCTTAGGCTCAAGTTAAGATGTAATAAGATAATTAGATACCTACCAAAGCATAACATCTAACTTAATTAGCGTAAAACCTCATTTTTGAGAAACACCCAATTTCTATGCATAAACCCTAATCAATCAATAAGAACAATTAGCCACAGAAAATGCAAAGAAAAATGGGGCGAGTGATATATGCAAGATAATGAGTCATTTAATCACTCACAATCAAAGAAAACTCAAAATCTTAAAATCTTGGTCATGAGAGAAATTTGGCAGCGTAGGGGCAAGTTTTTTGGTTTTGTTTGATAAATATGATTTTTTGAAATCTATTTATAAGCAAAACTTTTGAGAGTTTGCAGTTTTGGCCCCTACACTTGAATACAAACCATGGTTTTGACAATTTAGCATTTTAAGTCCCTTAGGTTATTAAGTCTTATCAAAATGAGTCCAAACGATAAACACTTTGCGTATTATGGACGTTACTCCCCCTTGAACCAACCAGGTGAAGTTTTTAAAGTTTAATAACCCATATGATTCAAGAGACGTCGGTAGAAAGGATTTACGTGATAAGAAAAAACTATTAATGAAGAGTTAGCGAAAAATTTGTCTCCCACACAAGATATGTTTTCTTAAAAATATGGAAAAGTTTTGAACAACATATCTTGAAGTAGTGAAAAGTTTTTTATTTTTTTTCCCCGTGAAATGAAAAAGAAAAATATTTTAGTGTTTTTCTTGGTTTTATATTTTTATCTTTTGTTTTTGAAAGAAATATTTACAAATATAGTTTTGATGTTTGACAATCATTTGTGTTTTAAAAACTTTTCCAGATCTTCTAGAGTCAAACATCGCATACCAATTTGGTGGACTAGATCAGCAAACCTTGTAGGAGGTAATGCTTTGGTGAGCAAGTCAGCCAATTGGTATTCAGTTCCCACAAAATATAATTCAACTGTACCCTTTTCGACATGCTCCTTAATAAAATGGTAGCGGAGATCAATGTGTTTGGACTTGCAGTGATGAACGGTGTTGCAGAAAATTGCTATGGAACTTTTGGAGTCACAATAGATAGGAATCTTGTTGAATAGGTAGCCATCGTCTTTATGCTGTGATCTCATCCAGATGACTTGAGCACAACAAGCAGACATAGCTACGTATTCTGATTCTGTTGATGACAAAGATGTGCAGTCCTGCTTCTTTGATTGCCAAGATACAAGCTTATCTCCGAGAAACTGTAATCCTCCTGACGTACTTTTGCGTGTGTCTAAACATCCTGCATGGTCAACGTCTGAAAAAGCAATTAGTTTAAAACCAGAATCCTTCGGATACCAGATTCCCAAGTGAATGGTTCCCTTTATGTATCGAAGGATTCTTTTAGCCTTATTGAGGTGCTTTTCAGTTGGTTTAGACTGATATCGTGAACACATATATACTGCAAAGACAATGTCAGGTCTACTAGCGGTGAGATACATGAGTGACCCAATAATACTTCGGTATTTGGTAGGGTCAACAGGAGTCCCATGTATGTCAGCATCTAGTTTAGTGCTAAAAGCCATTGGTGTATTATAGGTATCACAGCTTGTCATTCGATGTTTCTTTAAAATTTCCAAAGCATATTTGGACTGACTTAGAAAACTTCCACGGGGTGATTGATGAACTTGTAGTCCTAAGAAGAACGAAAGTTTACCCATCATGGACATTTCAAAGTTATCTTTCATTAATTTTGCAAAATCAATTGAGTATCTTTTGTTTGTTGAAGCAAAAATAATGTCATCGACATATATTTGAACAATTAATAAGTCAACCCCATATGTTTTAGTAAATAATGTTGGATCCACCGAGCCTTTAGAAAAATTATTAGCCAACAAGAAAGCAGATAATTTGTTATACCACGCCCTTGGGGCTTGCTTGAGTCAGTAAAGAGCCTTTTTGAGTCTGTACACGTGATAGGGACGTTCAGGATCAACAAAACCTTCTGGTTGACTGACATAAACTACTTCACGGAGTTGACCATTAAGAAATTCCGTTTTCACATCCATTTGATAAACAACCATATTCCAATGAGCAGTATATGCGAGAAAAATCCGTACAGCTTCAAGTCTAGCCACTGGAGCAAAAGATTCCTCGAAATCAATTCCTTCTTCTTGGAAGTATCCTTAGCTACCAAGCGTGATTTGTTTCGTATGACAGTGCCTTCTGCATCCAGCTTATTTTTCCAAATCCATTTTAAACCAATAACAAAGACTCCTTCAGGTTTTTCAACTAATTCCCACACTTCCAATCCTTCGAATTGCTGAAGTTCCTCATGCATTGATTCAATCCAGTTGTCGTAAGTCATTGCTTCTTTGATGTTCTTCGGTTCAGCTTGACATAGTGTGAGTGCATAGATGCAAGTTTCACCATCTGTGTGGAGTCGTTGTCTTTTCATGTTAGCCAATGATTTGTACTAATGAGTGATCTCGAGTCCATTTGTGTGTCGAAGGATGAAGTTGATAATTAACTCGCATGTTAGCAGGATCCAAATTGCGTGTTGATGACTCAGCAATGTCAGGAATTGTTGGAGCCGGAGCCGGTGCAAACGGGTTAACGAACACATTTGGATCATACTCTGCGGATTGTGGAACTGATTGAGGTGTAGAGACTTCAGCTGATTGTCGTGAGTTGGATACGGTTTGTTCTACTGTTGTTGGAGATGCAATTGGAGGACCGTCTTTATCAACAGTTATTGTAGTTTGTTGAGGCGTGTCAGTTACTTGAATATTTTCAGGGTGTGCAGCGGAAATTGGTGAGACCTCAAGAGGACGGTTTTCAATTGTATCATCGAACAGTGGAGCAAACAGGGTTTCTAATTCTTTGCGAGAGAGTGAAAATGGTTCAGTCGAAGAATCCGAAAAGTTCAAACGGTTTGCTGCGGGTCCTAAGCTGTGTTGGTTAGAAGCCATTTGTGTGAGTTCTTCAAAATTAGCATGAATAGTCTCTTGAATCTCTCTTGTATGATGATTCCATATCCGAAAGCCTTTGGAATTTTCACAATATCAAACGAACACTCCAGTGTCAGCCTTTGCTTTAAGTTTACCTAAATCATCACGATCATTTTTCGGATAACAAAGTGCTCCAAATACATGAAAGTAATCGATGTTTGGTTTTCTTTTGTGAACAATCTAATAAGGGATTTTGTGATGGCGTTTTGTGATCATGCAACGGTTTTGAGTGTAACATGCAGTTGAAACAGCTTCCGCCCATAAGTAATATGGTAATTGAGCATTGATCAACATGGTTCTTGCAGCTTCCACTAACGTTCTGTTGCGTCTTTCGACTACTCCATTCTGTTCTGGGCTTCTTGCAATTGATGTTTGATGTTCAATTCCCTCTTTCTCAAAATATGACCGAAGTGTCTGATTCTTAAATTCTGTTCCATTGTCAGTTCTAACCTTTCTGACCGTGTTGCGTAACTGAACTTGAATTTTTGTGAGAAAGGTGATGATCATTGAAGGAGCTTGATCTTTACTTCGAAGAAAATAAACCCAAGTCCATCTGGAGTAATCATCAACAATTACAAGTATGTAGCATTTACCGTTGATACTTTGAGCACGCATCGGGCCACACAAATCCATATGAAGCAATTGTAAAACATGATTTGTACTGTGTTCAGTTTTTGAAGGAAAATGAGCACGAGTACTTTTTCCTTGTTCACAGGCAGGACATAAGTGATCTTTGGCAAAACGGAATCTTGGAAGACCATCAACAAGTTTATGATGAGCAAGTTCAGTCATGGTTTTGAAGTTCAAGTGCGAAAGACGTTTGTGCCATAACCATGATTTAGTCGATTCTGCTTTGGAGAGAAGACATATTGGAGATGAAGCAATCATGTCAGACATTGAGATTGTGTAAAGATTTGTTGCACGAGAGCCAGACATTAGATCATTTCCTAGTAAGTCACGAACGAAGCAAGTTTTCTCACGAAATGTTACTTCTAAATCTCCATTGCAAAATTGACCGACTGAAAAGAGGTTGTGACCAAGACCTTCAACATAATATACACGACTAATTACAATGTTCCCACTGACGTAGTCACCATATCCCATGATTAGAGCGTAATTATCATTCCTGAATCTGACAGTGCCGATGAACTTTGAAACAAAGTTTACTAACAGTTTGAGATTGAATGTCATATGTCGGGTGCATCCGCTATCAACAATCCAAAGAACGATTTGAACCACCTGCATCACACGAAGACGACGAAGATGGAACAATGGTAAGGGTGGAACCCAAAGAAGTTGTTGGTTCCGGTTGGTTAGAAACACACATAGTTAGAATTTTAGGAATCCATTGAAAGTTTGGTTTGTATTGTAACCAACGTTGCCAATTCCAACTAGTTCTAGCTTTCTTTTTGGTGAATTTACTAACTTTGGGTGTGTTTCTAGATTTGTCATTGTGAATTATGGGGGTAACTTCAACATCATTAGAAACAGTGGTCGACGGCTTTCCTAAGATTGATTTAGAGGCAGTAGTGGGCCTAGAAGGAGTGCCAGATCTATATTTCTTATGATGATTCAAAAGAGAATTAGCTACATATTTTGCATGATCACCAGATAATACACTTTTACAACAAAACACACAAGATGCATTAATATTCAAAACATTCAAAGGTTCATCATTCGTTACACTGAGATTTTGATTACAATTTTCCAGATTAGAATCTAATTCAGATGCAACATGATTTTTATTCTGATTCCTAAGTTGATCTTCTACTTTTTGAGCTTCTAGTGTTCCTCTTTTATGTTGCAAGATCCTATTCTTCTTGTTACTTTTTCGCTTTGGTCTGCTAACGCTATTAGTGGAGACTAGTCCTGTAGAAGTTGAAAGATTAACATTAGAATTCTGAGTGTTATGATCCCTATCAGTTTTGTCTATTTGATACATTCCTAGTGCTATCACAGTGGTGTCAACAAACTTTCCTTTTTCAAGTAGCTTAATCTTCTCTTTTAAGTCAATGATGATGTGATTTTTATCCTAAATATCAGACTCAAGTTTTCCGTTGCAATAAGCAATGTCATCGCAGTCTTGTTACCATTCGGCGTTTTCGATTTTTAAATCCACAATTTCCTTCTCATATTTGATACACTGATTTTTGAAAGACTCATTGTTATTGCAAATTTGACAACTTTTTGAAACGTTTTGACTCTGTAACTGCAGTTCACGTTCAATACTTTGAGCTTGACACCATTCAAGCCTTTGTTTTAGTTGACAAATTTCTTTTGAAAGTTTAGTTTGCACATCATCATTGTGTTTCCGAATCTTTTCATTTTCATGTGTCAATGTTTCAATTTCAGTTTTCAACAAATCATTATCCACAGAGTGATCATCAACAAACTTAGAAGTACCAGCTACATAAATAGAATTCATGATAACAGACACAATATCAGCATGTAGAACTTGTTCCAAGAGTCGATCAACATCATTTTTTAAAGCTCTGTTTCTTTGCTTTTGAACCAAAAATGCATTTTCATTTGTGTTGAAAATATTTATCATTGGTTTGACCTCTTTTTGGAGTTCTTGTTCCCACCATTGAGCACAAAGACGCAAATGTTGAACATATGGCAAGAATTGTTTTTGAAAAATTTCTCTCTTTTCTCGCTCGTAGGCTGATTGAAAAGTAGCAATTTTTATTTCTGAATTACATTCAATTGCATCTTCCAAAATTTCGATGTCTTCCATAAAAGTTTTAAAATACTCAAGAACACGACAACGTTTGGGCAAAGGTGTAATTTTACCAGAAGATGGTAAAGGACCATTTATTTGTGCTACAGTTTGAACAGGAGCCCCATTGGAGGATGAAACATATGATTCGGTCACATACCATGATTTCTCAGGTATTTCTTTTGGAGGAACAAAATATTTTGAAATATGAGGAGCTTTTGAATAATCATACGGTTTGCAAAATTGTATTTGACTCATTTTTTATCGACTCTCTTCTTCATTCTCTTCTTCTTCCTCAGTATCATGTACAACAACATGCACAATTGAATTATCAAGCATTTGATCAATACTATAAATTTTAGGATTTTCCTTGAGTGCCTTATGAAGAAAACGGGATGTGTTGTCACCAAGAGCAAATCCTCCATTAGGTTTTGGCTTCATTTTGAATTTTTGAATTGTTGTGACTGAGCCCCCAGTTTTGTGAACAACATTTTGAAATTCCTTTAGTTGGCGTTCAAGATCCACAATTTCATCGATTAAAGAATCTTTTCTTTTCCTTTTCCGCACCTTGTGTTCATATAAATCACTTTTGCAAGTTGACAACTCTGTTTGTGTTTTTTAAAGCTCTTTTTGAAGTTGTTCAACTTGTTGTTTGAGTTCACATTTTTCATTTTCGAGTTTTGAAACCAGTTTTCTGTTAGACTCAATTAATTCTCGCATTTTGTGTTGAAGATCTTGTTCTTTATTGTAATATGCTTGAAATGCTACTTCAAAACTTTTTTCACGTTTGACTTTGTTTTCAAGATTTGAAAGTTGTATTTTATAGCACTCAAGATCCCTGGTTAATAACACATTTGTTTCTTTTAATGTTTTATTTTGCTCATTCTTTTTCTGAATTAGTAAAATTTGAGCCTGTAGTTGTTTGGCCATCAATATCTGTTCAGGATCTGGATAAGAGAAAGGTTCATTTTGTTCAACATGATCATGTTTGCCATTCTCAATAGGATCATCAAATGAAACAACTGTGTCATCATCAAATATAACAACTGTGTTCATTTGTTCATCTTCTTGAGAAGATAAAGATGAGTCAGATGGAACAACATGCGCCTTATCTAATTCAGAAGCAGAGGGTGATGTTATTTCATGTATTAGGCATGTGTTAAGATCATGTACCTGAGACAAACCGTCAGTGTCATACACTGGGCGTGAATCATTCAATTGAAGTTCCTGCATGTTGGCCATAAGCATCACAACAGCATTAGCTTCCAGATCTTCCATGTCATCATCGTTGTAAGCATTGGCCATGAAACAGTTTTCCTGCTCATTGAAAGCTCCACCAGCTTCATCATTGAGAGCTAGGAGTAACGCTTGCTTATGAAACTTGCTTCCCCTTGTTCTTGGTTTAGGATAAGCAGTAGCAATATGACCTTTTCCATTACAGTTGTAGCACCACACTGCATTCCCAGAGTCTGAGTTCCCAGTTTCCACAATTTTAGCCCTTTTCTGAGGAGCACCTGAGTTGTTTCTGAACCCTCCATTGTTGTTAAACCGCTGTCCATTCCCAGAATTTCCCGAATAACCACCTGAGCCTGATCTTCCATAATTACAATTCTGTATCTCAACCCGTCCATCTTGAATAACAGCTTGATTCCTTGTGTTAGATGAAGAGCGAAGACGGTTGTTTGTCTTGTTTGAAAATTTGCTGAAGGCACGAGCAATAAGAGCAAGTCCTTGACTCAACGTGTGGAAAACTAGAAGGGGGGTTGAATAGTTTTACGTCCTTTTTAAATTTATTACCAAAATATTTTATAGCTTATTAAAAACTTTCGATTCGATCTCAAGTGAATTCAAGTGACAACCAATATAAGCAATTCTAATCTAATAATGCAAGTATTGAAATGTAATGAAGAAAAGATAGAGTTAGAAAGATCAAACCACAACACGCGAATTTATAGTGGTTCGGCTACAAGGACACCTTCCTTGCCCTACTCCACTCCCCGAGTTCCACACTCGAGAGTTTTCTTCACTATGTCAACAAACTCCTTATGGTGGAGAAACCTTACACACCTTGGCTTACACGAGTTAACGACACTAAGCTAAATGTCGAGTTCTAATCGTAGCTAGAACCAATCTCACAACTTCTTCACAACTTCACACCTTCTTTACACCTTCACAACTTCTTCAAGACTTCACACCTTCTTCACACCTTGTCAACTTCACACCTTCTTCTAAGCACAACTAGATCACAACTACTAAACTACTTTACAACACACCTAGTTTCTACAAACAACAAATTCACACAACACTTTTACAAAGATCTAACACTACTACAATATGAAACTAACTAATCACAACACTACTACAATTAGATGGATGTAGAGGAGTGTTCTTCTTCTTGCACTTGATTGGATGAAGCTTTGGATCACTTGGAAACAAAGACTTATGAATTATATGATCAAAGGATTTTAGATCTAGAAATGGAGGTTGGATCAGAAAGTTTATAGTGCAAAAAGGTGAGAAAAATATGTGAAATGATCCAATATTTATAGGGCCAGAAAACATTGTTCTGGAGTGTGCCGGTCCCCTTAATTATGGGGCGGTCCCCTTAATGATTAAGGGGGACGCCTAGTAAAATTAAGGGGGCCGCCCTCCTGAACGTTGGAAAAGTTTTTCTGGATAAAATTTGCCTCTTTTGGTTGAAAATTTGAAATCATATCTTTGTGGTTTAATATAACAATACCAAAATTGATTTACAAATATATATAAAATGTTTATATCATTTTATAAAATATTATGTCTTAAGACAAGATTTCCTTTGATCATGTAATGCATAAGATGCGTAGTTTATGCATACCTTAAGTGATATTAGATGTAGAGGTAAATATTTGTTACCAAATACTTGTTTACGTCTTAATCTTGACTTAATTTGATTTGAGTTTTGTGATTATCAAAACATAGGTTTATTGAGAGATATTAATAACATTTTTAAACATTATTTATATCAACAATCTCCCCCTTTTTGATGATTACAAAACTTAAACTCATTAACTCAAAAATTAGTTTTTAAACAAGTATTTTAGTGAGTTTATATTTAGTTCTCCCCCTTTTTGTAGTATCAAAAAGGTTATGCCGACAATTTTCAAACGTGAAAATTTGACGGGAAGTTACCTCCCCCTTGATGTGTACTCCCTCTCGTTTGGGGGCACCAAGAGAACGAGCTATGGAATGCTTTGCAAAACAAAAATATTAGAAGCACAAGTATATTTATGCAAACATATATTAGGTGATAAGAAAAAAAATAAGCATGGTTGAAAGAAAGCATTTATATCAAAGAAATGGTTGTGTTAAGACACAACATACAAGAAGCAATAACAATTACAAGTAGAGAAACTAGTACACAAATTAACAACTAGGAAAATACATCATCATGCAAAGAGTACATGTTCTTCATAGAGATTGCAAGCAAAAGGGTGGTAGAGGCTTTATTTATTAAGCATATCAAATGCTTAATTTGGAGAGCATGATGGTGATGGTGGAGGAATGGGTGAGAATTGTGGTGGAGGAATGATTGGAGAGGATGGTGGAGTTGGTGGTGGTGGTGGGTTGGTAAGCAAATGTTCAATATATGAAAACATATATTGAATTTCATCTCTTAGGCCAAAGATGACGGTGCGGTTGTGGATGCAACAAAGACAAGTATCCCCATGGGATTCAAGTAGCCTCCAAGGCACGGGATTGGCAAAGAATGGTGGTGTAATTGGTGGAGATGAGAGATGAGCATCAAGAGGTGTTATTGGTGAAAGTGAGATGGTAAGATGGGTGGAGATAGGTTCTTGTGTAGGAAGTGGTGATGATACTTGTGGTGACAAGTGTGAGTTGATGTAGTCATTGATTGATGAGGTTGAGGGTATGGAGGATAAGGAAGTTCCATGAGTGGAAGGTGTTTTAGATGGTGCATTGGGTGCACTTGGGGATGAGCATTTGGGTGGAGGTGATGGGGTTTTGTTTTCTTCATTTGTTAAGTCAATGAAGAGTTGTTTTGGGGGGATGACCACAAGCTTTTGTTTCTTGGAGGCTTTGGAGTGTGAGGTGCTAGGTGGAGTCATGATGATTTAGATGATGAATGATGAGATGAAGAATGGTGAGTATGGAGGGAATTTATAGTATGGAAATGGTTGTTTTATGTATGTATTTGAAATGGTTGAATGAGATTCTAAAATCAGTTGTGTTAAAATGGGAAATGGTAGCTGATACTAGAGAAAGGGTTCACAAGATGCAAAAGAAAACAGTGAACCCAGTTCCAGATGGCCGGTCCCCTTAATTGTATGCCGGCCCCCTTAATGATTAAGGGGACCGCCTAGGGAATTAAGGGGGCCGCCCATCTGGTGTTTTCCCAGACGACCAGAAACCCAAAATTTGCAGAATTTGGCGATTTTTCAAGTGTGTTTTTCCAGCAAGCTCTATTAGAAGTATATACTCTAGGAATGATGATATATAAACATATATATATATATATATATATATATATATATATATATATATATATATATATATATATATATATATATAACCAAATTTTGCATTCAAATTAACATATTATAATCCACATTGAAAAGAAACATAGCATAACATTAAGAATTTAAGATAGTTGCATGATAACAATTTAAAGTCTAAACATCATCCAAGAGATAAACAAGAAATAACACAAGTATTTCCGAATAAATCGGACAAATAACAAACCATACAAATGTCTAATAGAAACAAATAATAACAAGTAGCAATACGTCAATATCTTCTACTTCTTCTTCTTTCCAAGCATCTTCCTAAACATCTTTCCAACGGATTTGAATCCTCCTCGAAGTTCTTCATGTATTTGTTGTTGACGGTTGATGATGGACGTTTGACGAGTGAAAAGAAGCTCATCGGTACGTTCATGAGGAAGAGGAACATGATACTCGGTATCATCAATATCGGAAAGATTTTCAACAAAGGTCGTGGGGGATGGAGTACTAACACGTGAGGTGTTTTCCTCCTCATCATCATCATCCTCACGATGAGATGTAGAACCACGAGGCCTAGAGTACAAAGGAACACGAGATTTTCCTTTGTCACTTCGAGAACGACGAGTACGAACAAGAGTGAGTTGGTTCAAGGTAGGAAGGATTTGAACGTAGTAATCTCTTTGAAGATGAGGGTAATGTTCCATGACATAACGATAAAGTCGTGTAAGGAACATACCATAAGGAAGATTGGCATTTGGGGTGTTTTTGGCGGACATGATTCGATGAATAAAAAGATAAGCCAAATTGTATTGCTCTTCTGCAACTACACAATATAACATGTGGGCAATGCTCGCCGTGACATGATCACGGTGACCACCCGTACCAAACGCATTCTCGCGAATGAGTTCTTCCCACTTTTTCATATCTTGGCTTAACTCTTTGAGGAGGATTTGATTTGCATGAATATCGACATTCTTCGACTTGATTACTCGACTAGTCGTACGACGTTCTAGTTCAAGCATTCGGAGAATGTCTTCAGGACTAGGAATCTCAGAATAGTAGGGGCCATCCTGAGGACGATTTCTTTCAAGAGAGGAAAGATCCCATTCATTTGAGAAAACGGCTTGGCCGTTGAATGGGATTCTATGAATTTGACCAAATTGAGCAAGAGTAAGAGTGATGAATTGATTTTGAATCATGAAGGAAATGAGGAGATGACCATAGGGATCGGTTTGCACCGTCACTTGGCTATAGAAGTCGAGGATAAAACGAGGAATGATTGGTTCGTTGATTTGGAAAAGACATTCAAAACGAAAATTGGAGAACATTCGTTCGGTTTGATCAGATTCATAGAAAGATGGATCAACAATTCTTCCTTCGTGAATGTTTCTATTTTCAATAGGACGATAGAAACATGCAACTGAAGTAGACATGCCGGGAGTAGAAGAGACATTTGGAATGTATTATTTGGTTTTGGAGACATCACCAACCGTGGTCTTAGGCATTTTCACAAAAGATGTTGTTGTATGTTTGGTTAACATTTGCCCCTTGCGAAATAACCCCGGACTGATGATATGGTGGAGGATTTTGATGGTTTTGGGTGTTTTGGTTCGTACTCAGTAGTGGTAGGGAAGAAATATATGAGCAAATGGAGTGTTTGGGAATGTAAATAAGGTGGAAAACGGATTTGGGAGGGTCAGATGGCCGGTCCCCTTAAACATTAAGGGGACCGCCCCCGATAACAAGCCGGTCCCCTTAATCATTAAGGGGGCCGCCCTTGAAATTTTTGAATTTTCGCGGAATTAGTTTCTTGAACAAAAATATTTATACGTATATAATTAGATTTATAATATATCAAAAATACGTAAACGTTTATTGGCATGATGATAAAATACTTAACAATTTTTAATTACCATTTCGATAATTAAAATGTACCTTTGACAATTTTGGATAAAATGATCAAAGTGTTAAGTTGATGAGGGATTTGAGGTGTGTTCGGGAATATGTGAATAAGTGTATATATGTATATATGTATATAAGTATAAATGTGAGTGAAAGATGGGTTGATGGGTGAGGTTTGAAAGATAGTAGCGGAGATAGAATATAGTCGGTGAAAGGAGTTTGTTTCATCCATAGTGTTCACGTGCGAAGGCATTCTTGCATGATAAAAGTCCACTTAACTCATATCCCTTCATCATCACGAGTCTTCTAAAAGAGGACTTAATAGAATAACGCGAGGGGGAAGGAAAGGGTTCGATAATGAACGATTTCCTGGAGTTCTAGAAAGTCAACTAATGACATATCTAGGTTATGTGCAAGTAAGTATATATATATATTTAATATAATAAGTATAAGAGTATATATATATATATATATATATATATATATATATATATATATATACTAGTTTCTAAGCCCGCCCGATGGGCGGGCATGACTTATAATTATCGTTGACATAATATACTATTGCGAAAAAAGGCGGGTAATCGTAAAGAAGTTTTCCCATAAAAATTATATAACATGTCTAAAAAGTATAAAACATGTCTAAATACTACATGCATTTAAATGTTGTAACGTGTTAAACAGTTTAAATTGGTGCACAGGTCGACGCATTTAAATCAGCTTGTGTAAATGAGTGTGTAATTCAGCCATGATACACATATGAGCATATATTTCACACAAAGATGAACTATTTTTTTATAACCATTCCATATTTCTATCGTACCTAACAACCACCGTCATGACTTAACCACTAAAAATTTATCTCGCAAACTTAATACATGTGACTCGATTCGCCAAAAACAACCACATCCAGCTCCAATGACCAAAACGACTTGAGCATTTTTGATGTTGTCATGAAACATATTACTACACTTGAATTTTTATTATAATATTCTTTTAGTGTATTATTTTAGAAAAATGAGATATGTATACGAAGGTTGATAAAACCAAGTAATGGAAAATACGAAATAAACACATCCTATTATTTATTTATAGCATTAACAAAAAAAATGAGCATAAGCTTTTATTGAGCTTCTATATATTTTCAAAGTTTTTGGCAATAACAAAGTATTTGATTTAAACTCAAATGAGTAAATAAATATTCTTTGTACACAACATTTGTTTTTTATTTTGCAGTGAATACTTAAGTCGAGTTTAACGAAAGAACACCAAAAAGGTGTAGAAAAGAAAACAATTTACTTGATCACATTTATAGAGATTTTACCTTTTGAAATCATGTCTTGCGTTTGAATGTAAAGAAACATCATCTAGACGCGTGTTTCAAATTTCAACACTTTTTATGAGACAAAAACACTCCACCTGTTTTTTTAGAAATATAGAGGTGGAAAGTTAGAGATAATTTTTCCCAACCAAACGCAACGTAGTTATGCTAATCAAGTTGTTCTATACTCACTACTTTTAATTGATGTGTTTTTGTTTCAACATTATGCGAAAATGTATTAGTTATCATGGGATATTCATCTGTTTTTTTTCCTTTATTGTTAAAATTAGCTGAAGCAATCTGGAGTACTAAGTCAACGTATCGCTTAAAGAACTTAACTACCAAATTTTCTTGCATCTTTTGGTTTTTTGGAAATGTTGTAAGACCCCTTATAGTAAGTTAACATGAAAAATGAGCATAAGCTTTTATTGATCTTCTATATAATTGTCTTACGTGGCCTTCTTATAGTAAGTTAACATGAAACAATTTCGCAAGACCCCTACCATCAAAACTCCTAGAAAAGTCAAAGGATAGATTGTTATTGGTCATGTTAGCTCCCTTCTTTTTAACTATATTTCAATCGATAGTAAATTGACATTCAACCCACTTTTTCTAACATAAATTGCATATTCAATATTGAAGGTATTAACAATCAAGATAAAGGTTCTTGTCCAAAGGATTCATGTAGAAAGAATAAGTATAACAAAGTCGTTATTCTGCTTTTCCTAACCCTTAATCCCATTTACAACACCTTATAAACTTCAGCTTATTGGCTCACACGAATAAAAGAGTGAGTTTACCTTATCTCTGAAATATTCACTTGACCTTCAAATTAGACTCATCATAAAAGCATTTCATAAAACCTCTGGTCTTTATAGAAAAACGCACTTAATCAAGTGTTTTTCCTAGCTAACCAAATATATGCTTAACAAAGTCACTATGATGGTTCAATGTATTATGTAAAGTAAACTAAAGTTGGTGTTCTTACATAGCTTCTTGGCGTTTCCCACTGCTTTCACACACCACACCACAATCTAAATCCTCAAAATATTATCTATCCCCTTTCCCCGAAGCGGCTATTAATGGGGACTCCACCGATAGGCTACTTCCGGGTCGAACAAACACCAACGGTCGGTCTAGGTAATGGGTCAATACGCGTGATTTTTAGTACATAACAAAATGGGACCAGGCCTGTGCACGGTGTTTTCACATAAAATTTTAATTATGTATAAATATTGTTACTTTATAGGTAATTGCATATGATCATATAGTTATAAGACCCGTGCACGCATGGGGTTTGTATCTATATAATTTTTTTTTTTATAAATTGGTGTATCAATAGTCATTGCAAGTTAGAAAAAAATACTTAAGAGTAGACATTGCTGAACACCAGGAACCGATGGATCAATGAAAAATAATGGGATACGTAAGAGGAAATATTGATCAGTTTTTATATGCTCGAACAACTACTTTCGAGAAAAGAAACAAAGGATAGCCAAAGTCAAGATATATCGTTATATCCTATATGAGCTACACTTTGAAATAAGGTTATATTCATTTATAAAAAGAATACGAATCTAGCAGTATTAATCAAGACAATATAATTCACATGAATTAAGGACAGACATTTTCTTCTGCAATCTCATCATTCACCTTTCTCTCGAATGCAACATTGTTCAACTCTTCACATCTTCTACTTTCAAGATGCAATTCATTAACGCCATCAATGAAATCTAATGCTCGTCACTTAAGTTTTGTCATCACTGAGCTTGATCCAAGATTTGTGAAACCATGATTAATATTATCGCACGCTGGCCACTTGAACTTTGACTTCATTGAGCTTGTTGATTTGCACGTAAAATTGTATCTTGATGTTGAATTTTGTTGTACTTTCTCCATTTTCAAGATTATTCCAAATAGATTGCTAAGATTTAGACAAAGATACCAATCAACTCAGTATTTTTCATAAGATGACAAATGGAGAGACTACATTATATTTGTGTTTGAGAAATTCAAGGAAATTGTTGGTGATTATTCATATTGATATGGTTAAACCAACTCTGAACTCACCTGATTGCTTCGGGATCTTCTAGCACTGTAAGAGGCTTCTCAATGGTCTTATGGTTCTGTATACATGTTTTTATTGTGATGCAGAAAAACCAAAGAATATTCAGGAATCAAAATTTTGTGGTTCAAGAGGAGATAAAAAGCATACTTTGTAAGTTATAACTATTCTTCCCACTTACACTTGCTTCAAAGTTGTTGTTAGATTGCTCTTGGATTTTCTCACAAAGTGGGAATGGGAATGGGGTGTTTGCGAAAAAAATCTTTGCTGACGTCTTTATTTTCGAGATGACAGACTGTGCAAAAATCTTTTATTGAATTCATCACATGGCTTGCAACATCAGACATTTGAAGGCTACAGTCACAAATGTTTTAACAGTTAGTTGAAATATTCATTTTACACCACCTGGGACAATGCATGAAAAAATGACCATTTAAAAAACTGTCATATACAGCAGTCAACAACCTTAATGAATAGTTCAAACATCCATTGTAGAGCTAAAGAAAAGGTAACAAAAAGTAAAATTTACGCAAATCAATTATACAAACCCATAACATTATGGACTTAAGAGAATGCTAACACGTATCATTTCCCTGTATTTTTTAAGTGTTTTATATAAGAAAAAGTTACATAAATCCCATTCTTTTTTGTACAAAATTGTTGGCTTTTCTATTATGAACATACAAATACATAAACTTTGTATTTTATTGAACAAAAAAAAGAGAACAAAAATCACAAGAATGCAAAATTGTGACCCATCCCAAACCAAATTCGTTACCCAACATGCCCTGACCGGCACCTGTAGCCACCTCTAACTTTAAAAGTAATACGTTAACATGTTACTTTATACTAACCTTGATGACTTCTAAGACATGCATCCACTCTTAGTTACCGATTGAGATATGTACTTTGTATTGTAACATCATGATTAAAAGATATAACAATCATACACATGCAGTCATTAGTTTGTTTAAGAGGGTTAAGTACGGGTAAAAATGTATACTTATTGGTACAGCCGTTCGGGTCAGGTTGGATTGACCCGCAACATTTTTGGTCTAAAATTTCAATGTATTTCATATTACTCTAATAGTTAGCGAGTCAAATTATGACCATAAAATTTGTAAAAAAATGGTAATAAAGGAGTACTATTTGTTTTTAAACAATGTGTTAGAAGTTTTAATGCAATCAAAATACATATTGGTCAACCTTTTCGGCCCATTTGACTCATCTCCATTCAAGCTAAAAAATTAAATCAGAATTAAAATACATTCTTGACTGGCCATAGTTAACATAAAATGAATGCAAATACTCACAAATAGATGGGCCAAAATTGTTACCGCTTGCAATATGTAATACAAATTTATTTTTTGTTCTATAGCTTACCCATTGACAGGTTTCTTATACAGCATGGTATGCAAAGCAGCCTTGTGGAAAGGAGGGCTACGGCTCAGCGTTGTGCCATGTTACTCAAGATGGTAAGACCTCAAATTCGAACACCAGCCTCTATTTTTTTATTTGCACTTTGTTGATATTCCCTGTAATTTTAATGTTTACATGATAACTTCTATATACTTAGCTTCAATAATTTTAAAAAACAATATTTACACTTCAACTTACAACATATACACAACATTACATACCAATTTACATAAATAAATTATGTTTTCATTAATACTGGACATAAAAATATATGAGAGCTGTAAGTCTCAAGTACCATTATTCCCAATGGCATAGTACGTCTTTTGATTGACACCTATAAAAATAAAGAAATGTGGTCTTTGAACTCGGCAATAAAAACAAACTCGAAATACTGAGAACGTCCAAAAAAAAGACTGAATACCTGAACCGTATCGGGCACGTTTCTGTTGTTCGGTACGTGTGTTCACCTTATCAAAGCTGGTACCATGGCGCCCGAAATCAGCTGCAATAATAGGCATCGCACACGTCAGTATTAGTTATTTGACAACTAATCGAAAAGTGTAAAATCATCACAACTGGTCAGATTTGGGATCACCGAAGTATAAGCTTTCCTCTAGATATACAAAACAGAAATTTAAACTATCAAATTCCAGTCACATTAAACTATGCAATTCAGAAAAGATGAACCTATAGCCTTTTAAACCGTCGAACCTGATATAGAAGAGATAAGTAATTAGGAGACATGTCATGATGAGCGGGTCATGCAACTGGTCAAATGTAGCCACTGGGTCGTGCTGGCTGCTGCAAAGTTGCATCGCAAACAACAGAGCGAGCAATCGTGTGACGTGTCAGTAGTAAAAGCATCATTATTTTCCAATCTCGTATTGTCAGAATTGGACTTATGAGCATGGTTATATATCTTGTCGTTTCTCAAACTAACATCCAGAAATATTGTCATTTTGAAAGTTAGAATTTGGGAGATTTTCACTGAGTAATGTACAGAGATGATAAATAAAATGAAACACCCGGATTAGATGAATAGTCAAGGTAAATGTTAGTCATTCTAATATTATCTGGCCAAACATACAATGGCATTGTTGTTTGTAGAAGCTGGTCAGATGGGAATTGTTGAAGTTGGTATGACCCAAGATCATTACTTAAATTCTAGCATTATATCTATTGTGGTCCTGCAGTGACACAATAGTTGAACAGAAGAAGTGTGATGGAGGATATGGCAAGAAAATTGAAAGAATTAAGAATATACCATGTTGTACTCATCTAGTCAGGTCTCCTCTTCACATGTAGCTGACCACTTGTCGATCTTCTCAAGTATGTCTTTCCTGCTGAAAGCTTGTTCCTTGACATTTGAAATCTGAAGTTCTACTTGTTCTAACAATTAGAACAAAGGATCAACTGCACCTTCAAGAAGATATTGGTATATTCAGTGAAGAGATTATAAGAACACCACTAAGTCGAGCTAGGGGTACATCAAACATATACTGAAGTTGAAGTAAGAAGTCAAGATACACAAGTTAAACAAACTACTAAAGAAATAAGTAATCTTACTAAAGAAGTATAGAAGTAGAATTATCATAGTCAATAACTTTACCTTTGCCATTAGTTGTTGTATTCTGAACATGGTGTGAGACTGCATATGTCAAATAGCCTACGCAATTTGCCTGTTGCCTTCTCTTTGTTGACATATCATGCAAAAAAAAATTTGTTCCATATTTATTTGACATGAACTGATCCTCTATAAGTGGTCTGTTTTGACTATAGTGCAGAGGATGAATTCTTGGATCATTTGGTTGACACAGGTTTGACGACTGTCTTATTGATACATTATTACCTTGCCTTTCATTGGATCCAGGATTTGGTAAACCGGTAACATCCCAAAATGGTCTATGCATATTTTCATATGCACAATCTAACTTTTCAATAAACAAAGGGTTTTTTTTTTTTTTTTTTTTTTTTTTTTTTTTTTTTTTTTTTTTTTTTTTTTTTTTTTCTTCTTGAAAAGACATCAACCATTGAACAACAGTCATTTGCATACATTATTTTTTCAGATTCCATTATGCTACAACTATCGGTGTTACTTTTTTTTTTCTTTTTTCTTAGCAGGTTCAGTATACATGTAAATACTAAAGTGTGTGCAACTCTTAAGAAGAAAACATATGGCATAAGCATAATGGTGGAGGCAGCAGTGTAACAAACAACTTAGAATAACTACAGCATAAGAAATACGCATTTAATGTTAATCATCATGCATGCACACCTAAGCAAAAACTGCTACAAAGAAGTCATAAAACGAAAATACCTGGTTTACAAAGATTTACTGATTGATATCACAATGGTTGTGGCAGTATATGTTTGCTGCAGCATGTCTAAAGCTTTTCTTGATTTTTTTTTTGTTTTTTTTTTTTGGCTTATAAGGTTGTCTTCTTTGAGTTTTTTTATCTGCTACAATGGATGTGGCTACTTTTATGTTGACTAATCAACATATATGGCCAGGAAGAATTGATCAAGAAAGTTCTTCAACAGTTGTGAACATACAAACATGCAGACATTCCATGCTGAATTACATATTTAGGTTACACATGTGTGGTTGATACTTTGTTGTACACAACTTATGTCTGCCATAGGTTATTAAGCACCACGTTAACTGTATTACGGGCGTCATTAGGGGGTTTAGTACATGAACAGTAACAGTGGAGACGTTTCTAGACAACCTAACACATACACACAACCTAACTGTAACTTGTACAATATCACAGAAATTCTTCCATTTTATCACTCACCTGCATCATAAAAAACATCACTCTCAGTCTCCCTCATTTTAAACAGAAAAAGGTGAAATATGCAAATTTTAGCAGATATACCTTGATGCCAAGAGGGTTTGCAACTCCTCGTAAAAATTCAACATGAAAACCATCAAGTTGTCGAGTATGTTCCCCAACCCAAACCATGTGAGCTGAGCAATCATAATAGAGACCTGAAGTGGAATCTTCTCTTATAAGTGCTTGTTCATAAGTCAAAAGCAATCACTCATGACATGTCCAAAATTGTGTAGTGGTCATAATCGGGTGATCAATTGTGAGTCCAACAGCAGCCATGAACCCCATTGCCTCATCAACCCGATGAGCCAGTTCCTATACCTGTCCCCTTGTTCACTATGCTCAGTGAAATCAAGTTCTCTATTACCTTATAATTAAACAAAAACTTATATCAAAATAAAACAAAAGTAAAGATTATTATACCTGATCTTTAAGATGCAAAATTTCACTTATTTATTTGATTTATATGACATGTATTGAGAGTTTTAAGACAATGATATCACAATCTATTAAGAAATATAAACAGTAGCAGTGGTTAACTGCCAGAAGATTCATTTTTCATGAAGTGGAGATTTAAATCTTAATTTCTTATTTACATCACCTTTCCTGGATGTTCTTATGCCAAGGACCTGTGACGAATATCAAGTCTATCAAACTAAGTTTTGAAATATCAAACTGTACCCAAATGCATTGCAGCTACTTTTTCATATGATAATATTTGTCAAAAAGCTTCTCTATGTACTCACGTAAGCGATTCATTAGCCTGTACTCTGGGTAGCTTTGATCTCTAATCACTGGCAGTACAGGATCTATGTACTCACAAAACTATTTAGAAACGTAGAATTTCCGCACTTATTATTTAGCATCATTTGTTTCGAATGATTAGAGATCTATGAATCCAGAGTAGCTTTGATTCTGGAATTTTAAGCAATTGGTCCTTGTGGTCTAGCATTGCTTTTGTTGTCACCTAAAAAGATGGAAAAGTAAAAAAATTTAATATCTCTAAGTTTAAGATGTTTTTTATTAGTAACATAGTGAGAACTTACTGTAAGAACTGGGTCAATTGTCAAATTATCAATCGGTCCATCCATGAATGTGACCTTGTTAAAAGAGTAAGAATTGAAGTTGAGGATACTAACAGCAGAGGTGAGTTGGCCCTTCGCATCACGACTGGTACCACACTTCTCGTTGATGAAGGTCACAAAACTGTCTATATCACGCCCGCCTTCATAGTCTTCATCGTATATATCATATAAATGAATAAAATAGGTAATAAATCCAAGCAAAAACCATGAGAAACATGAATACTGTATATATCATATATGACTGACCAAGGTGTATAGAACTCAGACCAACACATCTTTGTTGCCATGAAAGATGCAAGGTAGCTTTAGATCAGTTTATCACAAGCCGGGTCCAAAATATTTTTGAGATCAATTCCACACACTGCAGTTCAAAATTTAAAATGGCTACATGATTTATATCCAAAATGCTTCTATGAATAAGCACAATTGACACACCTCCTCATATATTTGAAGACTATTTAAGCATAACGAATTCGGTTTAGCAATGTTCACAAAGTCACCACAACAATTTTCCATTGCAGACTACAATATCATGCTATGTTAAAAATAACTCATAGTCAAATTATATAGTGGTAATCTGTATAGAAGTACGTTATAAATATCATCGGATATAAGAGCCATATGAATGAGAATTAATAACAGTTATTCATTCTGTGACCATTGACCAAGTGCCAGCTCTAATCATTAGTGACTAATTGAGTAGTTTATAATAATATATACCAATACCAATATGAAGATGAACGATATAGTGAACTTCGTGATAATCATCAAAGTATCCATAGTTCCTGCATGACTGACTTCTCCAAGCAAACCACCGGTTCTTTTTAGTTTTCTTGTTGAGCTCATTGGCATGTGTTTGAGTAAACTACATGAGCAAGTAAAACATGTGTGAACTGACTAAATAATTAATAAACATGCATAAAGTCACGTCTTATATTTAACCTCAATACATACCTAGCCACATATCGATTAATCTCAATATATACAACAAAACAAAACAAAAATTATTAAACATAATTGATGTTCATCCTCTATTAGAATAAACTGTACCCTTGCCCATCTTTTTGCTTTAACTTCCCACGTTTCCAAATCTTCATCATCATAATTGAAAATCTCATTTGACAAGTGACTATGGTTAACAAAACTTTTGGGAAACTCATCAAGGTTCTTCATGTAGAACCCTAAATAAATCACTTCACTAACCGGGTGTGATATTTCAAATTGATCCAGTCCTGCCCGTTTTGAGAAAGAGTAAAATTGATCCATTACCCAACCCACTGAGTTTGTCGACTCTACTCTCAAGTGTAGAAGTGCGCAGTCTTAGCCTTATATAATTGCGTAAATTACCTGAAAAATATCATCATCAAGGCCACCAACATGAGTCTCATGAGACCCTTTGAAGTTGTTTAGCTTGTGGTGTAGTTGTGTATACCATGGCCTGAATTAGTGTTATTGTGTATGAGTTGTTCATAGTTCTACCACCAAAGTCCATGGACCTTGATGCATAACCCCCATTAAGCACTTTTCCAAACCTTCCAGCTTCAGCCACAGATGAGCAACTACTGCAAACTGATTGGCCATGTGCCTGGGCAGGCTATGCTGAACGTTGAACTCATTGGAACTGTTTTCTTGAGTCTCTAAGCATGTATATTAAGCTTAGAGACTTATTGTTATCTTTTTATTATTTTGATTCTTAGTTTCAAATGATATTCTGCTTAGCATAAAACACTTGATATCCTAATCATCTTATTTCCTTGTATAAGAACTAAAGCAAATGCAAACACAATTTGCAGGTCAAATAAGTAACTTTGAATAAGCACCTTGATACTGGTAACACGAAAATAAGCAGATTCAAAAAGCAAATCCAAATACGCAATAAAGGCACACATACTTAATAAAACAAACATAATCGATACACCTACATGTCTAAAGCCGTAAATGAAGATATTATCACCTGACCAGTCCTGCTATCAAGCTCTTTAATTATATAAACCCTTGACTATGCTTCCTACGCAATCTGTATATATATAAAAAAATTAAAAATTAAAAAAAAATAATAATAAATAATGATTATAATAATAAAAAATATAAAATATAAAAAAAGGAAAACAAAAATAAAAACAACTTCCCTTAATAAAATGATTGACAATTTGTTGAGCCTCTAAAGTCCTTTTAACTTCCAAAAATGCAGCCAGAAAATTAGAAACTGCAATTCAACACCCAAAAAACACAATCAAAATACACATTCTAAGAACTGTAAGGAAAGTGGATCAAGAACAAACCATATGGGTGATAAAGTCTTTAAGCCTACTTAATTCCCATCATAAGGGTACCCTTGGGCTCTACAAAATTAGATTTTAACACATCAATTGTTATAAACCTTGTAAATAAGAAAACAAACAATCATCTATTATCTGCATAACACTTCCATGGACATTTACACTTTAATTTCTTCTGCTTTTGTGCTTACTTTTAGGCAGAAAAGCATTCTTGTCATAAGTAAAATCCAAACACTACTGCGAAATTTTTTTGCTTTGATCAGAAACAATAATGAATCCTAAACACAGCCTTAAACGTAAACGAAAACAAAGCCCTGGAAGTGAAAATTTCAATTGTTACCTCAACCATACATATAATCCTTTCACTAATTTCACCACACGACCATATAATCAGAAGCTGCAAGTGAGTTGGAAAATGAATAATTAGTGCTCGAGTCACATGTATGTTCTTTAACATTCCTTTCCTATAAATATAAGATGATATATGTATTAGCAATGAACTCCACAGATAATGGATGAACCATGATACCATTTGCGTCATTGCCTCGTGGAGCTCTTGATTATGCTTCTGTTTGAGTTCCCAAAACAAAGATGAAAAGCATAAACTCGGGGTATAATTTAGTGTTTGAGTTCCCAGAACGCATGTTCATCGGATTTTGTTTTCAAATGTAGTCAATCTACAAATACTATGAAACTCACATTTAAGATTCAAATCCAATATTTGGAAAACCTTCAGTCGTCGAGGAAGGTGCAAACCTGTAATTTCTTTGTGTCAAGTGATCCTTGCTTGCAAAGCGTCCTGAATATATCATTGCATGGTAGTTACTTGGGTCATTGATAAAGAATAAAACGTACGCATTCATGACTGATGTAACTGTCTGTAAATATACAACAAATCATCATTAATAGAACTATTATAAATCAACTGATGTAATTACACACATGTCATTGAAACAAAATAACTTTATCAGTAATTACATTCAACTGATGTAATTATCTATAAGCACCTTAAAAGAACACTATATTTAATTAATCAAAATAATAAACCACATCATAAGAACATGTAATTACCTTATAAGAACACTAATTTCATGGATTACATAAATACTCGATAGGAAAAAGATCACACCTGGGTTGACTGATCTTTATAGAAGGATCTTCAAATTTAAAACCCTAAAATCATGATAGAGTTTTCTTGATGCAGAGAGTTCAGAGTTTTCGGATTAGGGTTTTTCTTTGAAAATTATACGTATGTTTTTTTTAATAAGGAATATATATGTTTTACAGAATTTGTTTCATATTTTGTAAACGTTAGGATATAGGTTTTGAGTTGCAAAATTTATCACAACCATTGGAATGCTTCAATGGTTGAGGTGTTGTTTAGTTGTGCATACCATCCCAAGTTCGAATCATGGCAATGCCCTATTTTTTAAAAATTTATTCCGATTTTAATTTGTTTAATAGTTGCTTACATGAACATTTGACAGAATTTTGAAATAAATAAATAAATAAATTTAAAAAATACAAAAAAAATTATAAAAATTGCTTACATGGTGATGACATGGCAGATATTGAATTACTGGGCAATGAGGTGGCGTTTACGTGGCATTATCTACGTGTAACGCCTCCTGTTATATATAATATAGATATAGATATAGATATATATTATATATAACAATATATATATCCAAATTATGATAGGTTTAATACTTGCTTAGGTGGACAATTATTTAATTAAATACGAATTTTAATTAATCAAAATTATGCTTAGGTGGATCAATTGTGATGACATGGCATCAATTACAATTACATGGCATTGAGGTGGCATTGAGGTGGCATTAATGACGTCATACGCCTCCTGTTATATATAATGTATAGATATATATATATGATCGAACAAATAGAGGGAAAAAGCAAGCTATATCTATGCAAACAACGTAATCAAATAAAGCATATTTATCTAAGCATGGCAATGAGTTGTGAAAGAATGGCGTACCCGGTGGTCTTCAAAAAAAATCTTCAAAATCATCAAGTTGACATATAGACTTTGAAAAAGTCTATGTTGAGAGAAACTTCAAGATTGCCTCAAGGAATGTTCATCTAGCTATTCGATCCCCATTGTCTCTTTGGTCCAAAGTTGTTTGGTCCAAACATGTTTAACATTTGACTAGGATGCATGAAAGGTGGTAGTATACCCCAAGGATTGTAGCTTTGTTGGTAGTTCCACATTTGATTACTATTGTTATTATAGTTTTGCCTATTTTGGTTTCTTCTTGGTTGAGGTGTTTTAGACCTAGGATTAGGATTATTTGGTTATCTAGGTGGTGGTGTTTTAGATCTTGTCTTAGGTTTAGAAGATCCTACCTCGTTTTTTAAAGACAGTTTATAGAAAGTTTTTACTTCTTCATTGTTGGCAAGAGGTATTTTTCTATCATTAATAAGTATATACTTAGGATTAGATTCTAGAGGTTTTTGTTCATTAGGTCATTTTCGAATTTGACATTTTTAATATCACTTGTTGAAGCTTCATTTGAATTAAATCCTAAACTGGTTTTATCTCCGGATGTTCTTTCAATACTAATTATTTTACTAAGTGAGTGACTACTATTTTCAAATTTATCAAGTTTGCGAATTTCTTCCCTAAGTATTTTGTTTTCACCTTTAAGCTCTTGACATGATTTACATTCTTCATAAATTTCTTTACCTTTTTCAAGTTGATGTATTTTAATTTTTAGTTCCAATTGATTGTTTATGTATTTTTAGTCATTTGTTTTTGGCCATTACTAGTTGTCCTAATTTGCATAGCCTATTATATTCATTATCTAGATCTTTTTCATCTAATGATAAACTTTCATCACTAAAATATTCGGTTTCGGAACGTACCTCATTTGATGTATTCGCCATAAGACACTTCTCTTCTTTTGTCGTTTCTTTCTCATCTTCATCACCATCGCTCCAAGCGCCTCCAACAAAAAGCTCTTTGATTTTGATCTCTTGTCATCATTGGACATTTTCCAATGAGGTGATTTGGATCACCACACTTGAAACATTTCCTTTCAATCTTGTTGTTCTTGTCATCCTTACTCTTTTGAAATGTTTTCTTTTCATCATGCGGTTGTCTTACGAATCTTCCTCGCCTTTTGAAGAATTTCTTGAAATCTCTTACGGCCATGGCGTATTCTTCGTCATCACTTTCGGAAGATGAGCTATCTTCGATACTAGATTCCTTTCTAGCTTTCAAGGCGATTGACTTGCTTTGCTCTTGTTTTTCTTTGACCATTTCGGAATCCTTCTTAATAATAACTTCGTAAACTTTTAGATTTCCAATTAATTCATCAAGTTGCAATGTTGACAAATTCTTTGATTCTTCAATAGCTGTCACTTTAGCTCGCCATTTTGGATGAAGAGCCCTAAGAAACTTCCTAACAAATTCTTACTAGAAAAATTCTCATCAAGTGCTTTTAAACTTGTGATGATAATGTTAAATCTAGCAAAAGCATTATCAATTGATTCCTCTTCCGGAATCGTGAATTGCTCATATTGTTGAACAAGTAGATCTATCTTATTATCTTTGACTTGACTATTACCTTGGTGAGTTATTAGTAAAGAGTTCCAAATTTCTTTTGCGGTTTCACACATAAAGATCCTTTCGTACTCTTTACGTGGTAGCGCATTATAAATAACCATTTTTGCTTCATTATTTTTAGCAAGTTTTCTTTTTAAATCATCATTTTGTTTTTCAAAAGGTACGATTTCATCTTTCTTTGTTTCGGGGTTATTTTGAATAGGTAAAAAATCACCATTAGTAATAACATGCCAAAGATCTAGATCTTTTGAATTCACATAAGTTTCGAATCGATTTTTCCAATATAAAAATCCATCACTTTCAAATAGTGGTGGTCTTTGCATAGATTGCCCTTCTAAATATTTTTCAGATTCCATAGATCGTTACAAGTTTTAAAATACAATATATTTTAAAGATCTTGCTAGACGTGGCTCCTGATACCAATTGTGGAAAACTAGAAGGGGGGTTGAATAGTTTTACGTCCTTTTTAAATTTATTACCAAAATATTTTATAGTTTATTAAAAACTTTCGATTCGATCTCAAGTGAATTCAAGTGACAACCAATATAAGCAATTCTAATCTAATAATGCAAGTATTGAAATGTAATGAAGAAAAGATAGAGTTAGAAAGATCAAACCACAACACGCGAATTTATAGTGGTTCGGTTACAAGGACACCTTCCTTGCCCTACTCCACTCCCCGAGTACCACACTCGAGAGTTTTCTTCACTATGTCAACAAACTCCTTATGGTGGAGAAACCTTACACACCTTGGCTTACACGAGTTAACGACACTAAGCTAAATGTCGAGTTCTAATCATAGCTAGAATCAATCTCACAACTTCTTCATAACTTCACACCTTCACAGCTTCTTCAAGACTTCACACCTTCTTCACACCTTGTCAACTTCACACCTTCTTCTAAGCACAACTAGATCACAACTACTAAACTACTTTACAACACACCTAGTTTCTATAAACAACAAATTCACACAACACTTTTACAAAGATCTAACACTACTACAATATGAAACTAGCTAATCACAACACTACTACAATTAGATGGATGTAGAGGAGTGTTCTTCTTCTTGCACTTGATTGGATGAAGCTTTGGATCACTTGGAAACAAAGACTTATGAATTATATGATCAAAGGATTTTAGATCTAGAAATAGAGGTTGGATCAGAAAGTTTATAGTGCAAAAAGGTGAGAAAAATATGTGAAATGATCCAATATTTATAGGGCCAGAAAACACTGTTCTGGAGCGTGCCGGTCCCCTTAATTAGGGGGCGGTCCCCTTAATGATTAAGGGGGCCGCCCTCCTGAACGTTGGAAAAGTTTTTCTGGATAAAATTTGCCCTTTTTGGTTGAAAATTTGAAATCATATCTTTGTGGTTTAATATAACAATACCAAAATTGATTTACAAATATATATAAAATGTTTATATCATTTTATAAAATGTTATGTCTTAAGACAAGATTTCCTTTGATCATGTAATGCATAAGATGCTTAGTTTATGCATACCTTAAGTGATATTAGATGTAGAGGTAGATATTTGTTACCAAATACTTGTTTACGTCTTAATCTTGGCTTAATTTGATTTGAGTTTTGTGATTATCAAAACATAGGTTTATTGAGAGATATTAATAACATTTTTAAACATTATTTATATCAACACAACGTATTGAAGTCCTCATCTTCATCTTCATTGGAATTTGATTAGTACATTGAATCACTGCTTTCATAAGGAACTAGTTGATTTGAAGCCGATTGCTGTGAAGAATCATATGGGATCATCTTATTTGAAGTTGTATGTTGTGGGTAACTGAAGTAATTCTGTTCTTGAACATAAGCATGATTTGACATTGGAGGTGGAGCAGTGTGAGAATGAGCGACGAGTGCCAAAGAATTTGGTGTTGGTGGTGGTGAGTAACCTCCTCGGAGAGCTCGATCTTTTTCCACTTTAGGTTCATGGTGCTTCAGAAAATCATACAACAAACCATATGGTGCATCATGAAGATTTTTGGATTGACGAACAAATGTCACATATTCACTGCGATCCTTGGTATTTTAATTTCATATCTTTCCAAATCATTAACGACATTAGTGAAACGGTGATAGTAGGATTCAAGTGTCTCCCCTGGTTCAATTATGAAGTTGGTGTATTCCATATAGAGTTTTGATTCCATATCTTCTTTGTTCAATTGAGTGCCTTCTATTAGAAGATGAACATGTTCCCACATGGCTTTAGCCGTTTTCTGAGCATCAACACTTCGGAAGATTGGATTTGGAATTCCTTGAAGTATGTAAATCATGGCATACTCATTTGCTTCGCGATGTAGTTGTTGTTCAGCTGTAAGTTGAGTCTTAGGAACAGATTTTTCAACAGGAGGACGTGGAGGATCAGCAGTAGTATCACCTCCTTCAAGTCTGGTTGGCCACTCAAATGGTCCTTCAAGGATCACTAGTTTTATGAATTTACCATGGGGTTTCTTGAGTTCAATAAACCGTAAGAATCGACTTGCCCACTGAACATAATTTCCAGGTGTAAGCATTGGGGGTGTGTCAATTGATCCTGCCTCATGTCTGGATTGTTGAGTTGTTATTACTTCACACATCTGATCAAACCAGTGAGGCTGTTTGGATGGATACTGAATTGGTTGTTGTGACATTTGATATGGTTGTTATTGAGGAATGAGCTGATGTTGTTGCATCAAAAGATGTTGTTGTTGTGGATTGAACGGTTAGTGATGATACTGTGAAGGTTGTTGATACTGTTGCTGTGGATGATATTGCTGTTGTTGATGATACTGTTGTTGTGGATGATTTTGCTGTTGATGATTTGAGAAGTAATAGTATGGTGGTTGAGACATGTTTAGTGATTACGTTAACTTGGATCTTTAAAGGATAAACAAAGGTTGTTGTTGTAGGTTATGTGTTATTGCCAAAATTTACAGAAATAGGTACTGATGTCCTTACTCGATAGAAAACAAACTTCAAAACAAACAATCCTTTATCGAGTAAAGATGCTTGCTCGATAAGAGTGTTGCTTACTCGATACTAAATGTTTACTCGATAAAGAAAAATAAATCAAGTATAGTTTGGCCTAAGTATTAAGCAACAGAGAACCTTACTCAATAAACGATAAGGTGGGATTATCTTAGTTGATAATCTGGCTAACTCGCCAATGTTAATCGATAACCAAAGCTTACTCGATAAGCTTACCCGATAAAACTAGTACAAACTCGATAAAAGACAGCCTTACTCGATAAGCACGTAATGAACAGTAACCAGATTTTTAAAAACAGTCTCTAATCCTAGTTTTTTCAACCAAATCTAACCTAAAACAACCTATATTATCCGTTGGCGAACGATACCACTTGTTAGGTCACCATTTTATAACATATGATCATAGAATCTTAGAGAGAGAAAGTAAGTTGAGAGAGAGAGAGAGTGGAAGGAACTCTTATGTGAAATGAAATAATGAAAATGATATTACCAAGAGAACCAACACCCTTCTTGGAGGGTTTACAAGAGTATTTATACTCTTAGTCTAGGGCATCTTACATGTATCACATAATGTCACTAATGGCCCTTAGACTTTAACAAAACATGAATTCTAAATAAGAATAACATAAAACATATTAAAACTTAACGTACTAATACAATATTGCAACCTATTACAAAACTCAATGACCGACACTTGATTTAAACAAAATGTATTCCCAACATTTTGTTTTTGCATAAAGACCCATTTATACGCAACGGGTTTTACACCTTCAGGCGTACGGACTACCGATCCGAAAACTTCTCGTTTTTCAAGATATTTTAATTCTGCCTCAATTGCGTCTTTCCATTTTGGCCAATCATCTTTTTTTTTTTTTTTTTTTTTGCATTCTGGAACTGACTTTGGTTCTTGATCCTCATCATTTTCCATAACTTCTAGCGCTACATTACATGCAAAATTAGCATCATCGACGTCGATTCATTTCGGTTCCATACATTTCTAGACATGATATAATTTATTGAAATCTCTTCATTTTCAAGTACCCGAGGTTCATCTTGAACCATCATGTCTAATGTCCTTATAGAGGACCCTTCTGGTGTTTCTTTAACCTCGACTTGACCATATTGATTATATGCTCCCTTTTTCTTTCGAGAATTTTTATCTTTGGAACCGACTGGTCTACCACGCTTTAGGTGTGCCTTAGACTCATTAGTAATTTCTGAATGTTCTTTAGGAACATCAATTTTAACAGGAGCATTAACAGCTGGTATTTGTGACTTGGTTACTCTTTTAAGGTCAGTAAACGCATCTGGTAATTGATTTGCTAACCCTTGTACATGAATTATCTTTTGAACTTCTTGTTCACATTCTTTTGTTTGAGGATCAACATGAGATAATGATAATTCTTTCCAACTTATTTCATTTCTCGGCTATTTCTTTTCTCCCCCTAATGTTGGTAACACTGACTCATCGAAATGAAAATCAACAAATCGAGCAGTAAACAAATCCCCCGTTGATGGCTCTAAATATCTAATTACAGATGGTGAATCATACCCAACATATATTCCCATTCTCCTTTGAGGTCCCATCTTTGTGCAATGGTGTGAGCAATTGGGACATATACTACACAACCGAAAATTCTTAGATGGGAGATATTTGGTTCCTGACCAAAAACCAACTGTAATGGGGTAAGTATTGTGACTCGTTGGCCTGATATGAATAAGTGTTGTTGTACGTAGAATAGTGTGGCCCCAAGCAAAAACTGGTAGTTTCGCTTTCATAATCATGGGCCTTGCGATCATTTGAATTCGCTTGATGACTCAGCGAGCCCATTTTTGTGTATGAACATGAGCTACTGAATGTTCTACACTTATCCCAATAGACATACAATAGTCACTAAATGTTTGGGATGTAAACTCACCAACATTGTCCAAATGTATTGTCTTTATATGATAATCTAGAAAATGTGCTCTCAGTCTTATTAATTGAGCAAGTAATCTCGCAAACTCCATATTGTGACTTGACAATAAGAACACATGTGACCATCGAGTCGATGCATCGATTTAAACCATAAAGTATCTAAATGGTCCACAAGGTGGATGTATGGGCCCACATATATTCCCTTGGGTTCTTTGCAGAAAGTTAAGGGATTCATTCCCTACCTTAGCTGGTGATGGGCGTATGATTAATTTTTCTTTTGAGCAGGCAACACATGTAATATCTTTAGTTTCAAGAACCTTATGGTCCTTTAATGATCCGGGATGGCCTAGCCGATCATGCCAAATGATAAATTTTTCTCGGTCAATAAGTTTTTTATTTATGACCACATTTGTTTCAACAATATTAATCTTAGTGTAATACAACCCGGATGAAAATGCTGGTAAGTTTTCTAACACTTTCTTTCTACCCAAAACCACATTTGTAATATGAAGGTACTCATGTCCTTCATTTGTAGTCTCAATATGATACCCATTTCGACGAATATCTTTAAAACTTAATAAATTCCTTTAAGACTTGGGGGAAAATAGTGCATTGTCAATTTTACCATTTGTTCTTTTGGGATCATTGGTAAAGTTCCACCAAATGTTTGTTGTGGCCTTTGGAAATAATAACTACGCCGTAGGTTGATCATGTGCTATGGTCGTAGATTCATCAGGTGTCATGTCTACTGCGTAGTTTTGTAAGAGCTATGCCGTAGTTTCTTCATTGGCCTAGAAAGTTCTCTACTGCTTGATTTAGAGGGTTGCGCCATAGGTGGAGATAGGTTACTGCGTAGAACCCTTTGAAATATTATTACGCCATAGCCATGGTAGTGGCTACGCCATAGTCTTCAGAAATAAGTGCTACGGCGTAGGTAGATGGAGCATCTATACCGTAGTTAGTGCAGAATCCTCATACTTCAATGATTTTCATCTAAAACCTTCCAAATCTGCGTCTCTTCGTTCCTTTGCTCATCTTTGCCATGAAAACAGAATATAACCAAATAAGAGTATATATCCTAACATATAAACATAAAAGATGAACAATCTAGGGCAAATTAACACTAAAAACCGGGTATTATTTGATGTTATTAGGAGATGACTCAAGCATGCGATGCAAATTGAAAATTAGTAGTCATCAAACTTTTGATAACAGCCATAAACTTAGCAGAAGTAGTAGGCCTATTCAAAGAACCATAATCTGCGCTCAATCTTTTGGGCGAAAGAGTCGAAGTATTCGCACCGGCTACCACATCCACCTCCTTCCGTTTCCGTTTAAGGGGGATAACAATACGACGCGGAGAAACATTCTCAGCACGCTCGCCTTCATTACCAACACCATAACCAAATTGCCCCATGCCATCACCTTCATCATCATTAACCTCCAATTTACCCTCCACTTGATTTTGCGGAGGCGGAGAAAGTGGAACAACTTGATCAGCGGTAACCTCCAAAGGTTTGGGTTCATCCTCCGCTTGTCACCTTGTTTCAACCTTTACCTCATCCGGACCGATGTGAGTAATAAAAGCATACACGCTTATCTCTGCACGGACAAGGAGAAACAGTCAAAAAAATAAATAAATAAAAAGAGAGAAAACAGGGGGAAGTAAGCATAAAAGACCAACCTTCTCCATTGAGACGATATGTAGAATAATCATCCTCACTAAACGGATAATAACAGCTCAGGCCGACCCAACAAAGAAAAGCCTCCGGGTACCAACGAAACGGAGCCGGATTACTAATAAGGATGTTATATTCTTCCTCATTATACTCGCTAGACTCGGGGAGCCAAAACCCTCTTAATACTATCACCCGTATGCCAAGGAAAGATATTTTGGCAGGAAAAAGTATCAGCCCAGAAAAAGCGGTCGCTCCAACCTTTCACAGAATCCAAAGGTTTATCATAACAAATACCGGTATCCTTCGAGCGTTTGCTAAACGAGAGCCACCCATTTTTTATGGAATTAACATAAGGACGCCGGAACAGTGACACTGTTGGAACAATGTTATGAACGCGCCACAAAACTTCAAAATGCGAAACTTTTCACGCCTCAATAACGAAAAGCTGATAGATATTGATGTGGTAATATTTTATAATCTCAACAAAGAAAACAAAGAACGGCAAGCGAATGTCGGCATAATCAAAAAATCGGCTGTAAAGACCAATTTTCCCAGGAGGATACTGGTTGATGGTCTGATCTGGACCAGGCAAAAGGGGATGGACAAACTGTTATTCCTTTTTACTTGATTAATCTTAACTGTGAAGTTAATTCTAACCAAGTTCCATGGTATAGCCAATGATTAATAACTTAAGGTATATAAAACATAAAGATAAGAGACAATATTTTTCAACGTTTAACTCTTTATTGGAAATTAATCAAAAAGAATGATACCCAAGTGTTTGCGGAACAACACTTGGGATTGAAAGACAAGTATGGTATGTTTACTCCTCATTAAACTTAAGTAACAACTAATGACCAATCTGAGCTATCTCAGTGGACCGTTGCTATTTGGAGAGAGTAAAGATTTGGTTTGTGAATGTCTAAGCATTTAGTGCACAAACATAATCTTTACATCTCTCTTATTCTCTATTTATGCACAAGTAAAATCCTAACAGTTACATAAGAGACAAAGCCTAAAAGACAAAGATTACATCAGCCTACATTGGACAAAATACATAGGTATTTTGTCACTGTTACAATTGGCTATAACTAGTAAAGGACTCTTGGTTTTATACCCATTCAGGGAAAGTTGACCTTTGCTTGATAAAAACTCTTCCTTATCTATTCAAACTTATCCCGCCTAATCCCACCTTTACTTTAGTCTTTACATCTTCAGTCTTTGTTCACTCAGTCTTCATAGTTGGTGAGGAGTCTAGGGGATTCAGTGAGCTATTGTCATCACTCACTGAATCCATCATCTTCTTTGTCTCAGGTATCATTCATTGAGGACCACCTCACTGAATGGTGAACATTTCTTCATAGGTTCGTCCTGAGCTTCTTGAGGATGACTCACTGAAAGACTATACGTTCAGTGACTTGAGATTGTTCATGGTTATCAAACAATTAGGATATTTTATGTTCAAATCCTAGTTTAAGGAGTTTGGGTATTCACAGACCCAACACAAACGGAGGAATGTGACATTGGCGACACAAGTCGTCGAGCTTCCCCTATGTCAGACGAGACTTAACCTCCGTAATTTTAACCATTGTTATACAAGAAGTTTTAAAGACAATGTGCGGGACGAAATGAGGCAAGGAAAAGAAAAATAGAAACTTGGAAGGATTCTTTAAAAAGCGGAGGAGAAAGAAGTAGAAAAGGAAAAGTAGCAACACGCTAACCTAGGTATTTATACATGTGGTATATCCAAGAGATCTGACATATGACACGTGTCAAGCACACTCCAATCAATGGCTACGCTCAACAGTAAAAAGATAAGGATGACAGCTAATCAAAAAAGCAGGTCAGGAGATGGAATAGTTAAAAAACGGTCCACGTCCCCCACGACCTTATCCGTTGACCATAAAGACGCGCCATAGAAAAACCACAAAGCTCATAGTAGAGCGGACATAATATTAGTCTAGAAGTATTCACCGCACGATACAAAAAGAGCACGTGCAATGAATACACTAGACTGGGGAGACTTGATGACGTATAATACGGATATCAGGCTTACTGGGCCTGGACTATATCATACAACCGGGCCTGAACCGCATTACACACAACTGGGCCCCGACCCAACAAACAAACATACTGGATATCGCTAAACCTCAAGCTATGCGCAAGGCATGGACCAGACTTATAAGGGCGCACACAGATCACCCAAGCGGCGTTTTCGAAGTAAGCTTACGGACCGCCCTACGGTCCGGAAGGTGATCTATGTCTGCAATCATGATTAAGCTAACGGGCCCTTGCCCGACAAGGGTCCCTCTGGCACTACAGTAATATGCTAAATACTGGGAAGCCCTAGCATTTTGACCACCTATAAAAGGTAACCTCAATACAGATTCGCGAGGTATGCCTTTCTCACACATCTCAGTACACACATATTTCTCTGACAACATGAATTCTTACTCTCACGCCAGAGCTTAATCGTGGGGTCCGTCCCCACGATAAGGCTAACGGTTTACTTTCATTTGTGCATGGAAACGATCTATCACTTGGATTAGTGCAGAACTTACCATAACGGACAGTCCATCAAGGACGGCCCAACGCATAACTAGGCCTAATCCTAACCTATCACACTTTTTGCACTAACATTATTTGGTTTGATACTTTAGGAATAAAATAAAAGATTTGAATAAAAAACTCATTCAAGGATATTACGAGAGGTTTTGGTGAAATACATGTACTATTCTGACACATTTGAGTTATTCATTTATTCACAGCCACACATTCAATCACTATCTCATAAATTCATTTCTTTCTCAATCCCACTATTTTCTAATAATATTTTAAATTGACAATTAATTTATAAATTATATATGTGTTTAATTAATTGTGGATGGTTTTGTGGATTTCTTTTTGTGAGTCTAGCATATCCCATTAATTATACATTTTTCTCTCCTCAATTTCTTTAAAGGGGTGTTTGGTTGGGGTAAATTGAAGGCAATTGAGGTAATTTGAAATTAAAATTGCTCAAATAGTCTTGTTTGGTTCATAATAAAAACGTGAGCTCAGTAATTTTAATTGCATTAATGAGGCTAAAAGTGGGCTAATTTAATTTCCTTCCAGTTGGGAAGCAATTAAATTTGCTTAGAATTTTAAATAGCATCATTTACATATCTTGAACCAAACGCCCCCTAAAATCATTCACAAATTCAAATCCGATTCTAACCCACTTACAAATCAAACGCACCCTTAGCATTACTTTGAAAGTATTCCCTCAAATCATAACCTCTATAGCAAACACACCCTAAAGATTTTATTAGTAATTTATTTGGTTAAATAAAAATATAGTAGCATTATGACAAAAATGAGAAAAAAGAACCCTATTGCTTAAACCCTAAAAATAAACCCATCTACTTCGCACACATAACCACATACTCTTTCTTCCTCGTTCATCACCTCCTCCTTCCCAGTTTCTTCCACAGGTAACAACGATCTTCCTCTCAATTCTTGTTAATGTGTAAACAAAAACTATGCTTGTTATATATATTGGGTTTCGATTTAATGCATTTTATCTACATGATTCAGTCTGACAGAAACTATAAGCAAAAGGGTATATAAATCAATACCCTTTTTTACTAATTAAATACCATTTTTCATAAATCCCAACTTATTAGAATAATTATCTACTAATTGGGTATCAAAGAAGTTAAGAGGGTGTTTGGAATTGTATATTAATTAGCAGACAAGTTGTTTGGGTAAAACTGCTTATTTGTTCAAATAAGCAGTTTTGGGTGTGTTTGTTAAGCTATAGTAATTTATTTCAGCTTTTGAAGGATGTGTAGTATGACTTATTTTCTTTCAAATGGTAATTTAATGTTTTTGAACTTATTTTTCTTGTTGTTATTGAGTTGCACAAGTGATTAATAAGTGGTCATGTTGTAGGATTTGGTTTTTGGTCAGTTGGACTTTTCTATTAGACGAGTTTGGCTAAATTTATATGCAAATTTTTCTTTTTACGTCTTGACTACATATATTTGTATCTGGTTTTAGTTAAAATAATTAAAGGGCAATTCATCCGATTGCCATTTGGAATTGGGACGAAACTTGTGACTGATTTCGAATCCTTCAAAAGCAATCTTTAGACCAAACGGTGGCAATTACTTGGCTTCAGTTTTCCTTTTCTTTTATCTACTCCAGGATTTTTTATTAGTGACGACTATTCTAGTTAAACACTGATGACTATATAGGTTATTCCTCAGTGACAATGTTGTGTTTTTTAGTTCTCGATGTTTTACAGTTTGAATCTGACGATGGATTAATCATCTACAAACTGTAATGAGTTTTGAAACTTATAGAGAAAGAAGTGGCTAAACACATTGGTGTGTAAAGTCGTAGTAGGAATAGTACACTCCACTATTTGCATCAAAATAATTTGTCAATTGGGGAATTTGAACAATACCATTGTTTTTTCTTACTTATAGATTTTGTTAGTAACTTTAGCTCTTTTGTAGTTGTTAAAATTGAGCTCTGTTATAGAGTACGTACTTGAACGTTGACTTAAAATTAGTTAAGTGCTACTATGTGTTGTAGACTTGTAGCTAATCGGGACATTATTTGGGCAGAGTGTTCTAAGTCAATTCACTGAACAGTGCGCGTTTGTTGGACCAGGTGTTATTTTCGATTAATCATTTTTTTTTTTTTTTTATTTAGAATGGCAACTTTTTATATTCCTATCCCACATATTCACAGTTTCACACATAATACCTCACAATGTCCCCAACGAGACTTGAACCCACAACCTCTGGGTTGATGGACCACTCACATGCCACTAGACCAAAGGTCTTGGGTTTTCGATTAATCATATGGAATGTGGTTGCATGGATATCACCAAAATGACTTGCATTCTATGCTCACTTTCAAACACTAGTTGATTTACATCAGTAAGCATGACGGCAATTGGTATTACATGCATCTAACATTCTATCGACGAGAGTGCAATATAAGTCTAGTGATTTCTCATAGTGTACAATATCCAACTAGGATTTCTAATCGTTGACATTCAGAAGCTTTTTTACTATTTTGTTTTGCTTAACTGATTTGAAAATTTTCATTGGTTATAAGCATAGGGATTAATAAATGGCTGAAGAAGTTCAATTGCAAGAAGCTGGAAAAGGCCTGCGGAAGAGAAACATAGGGCACAAGAAGGGGAAAGGGAAGAAGAAAATGAAAGTGCATCATGGGGGCAGCGGACAAAAGGTTAAAATGGATGGAAAAACGAAAAAACTTTTCCGAAAAAGGGCAAGAGATTATAATTCAGATGATAGTGATGATGAGAATGATATAGTAGAAGAAGAGGAGCCTGCCCCTCCAGTGAAATACGAAAAGAAGCAGAAATATACTGAAATAAGAAAAGAAAAGAAGCAGATGCATATTGAAAATAAGGAGGATGATGAAAAAGTGTCAGATGAAGAAATGGATGATGATGATGATGAGGACGAGGATGTGGATGGGGATAAGGATGAGGATGAGAAGGTTGATGCGGACAATGATAATTCTGATGATGAAGAAGGGATAATTGAACACGGGATTATGAAATTTTCTGAAGGATCAACATCTTTTAAAAAGGCCTTTAAGAAGATAGTAAACAGAAGTGGGACAGATGCTGTACTGGTAAGAGTCTCGATTCCATGTGTTTGAATTTATAATCCTTTCTCATGTTCGACATTATCAATACTGTTATTTTGTAAAAGACCATGTAGGTCTGAGATAGATATAAGACGTTTTAACTTTTTTTCTTTTTCTTTTTCCTTCCCCTCATTTATTCATTATTTGTTGTTGTAGGGTCCTGTATTATCTGCCCACAAAAATCTTGTAGTAAAAAAGCTTGCGGAAGAAGCTGCAGAAAAGAAAGTTAAGGGTGATGCAAAAAAAGAAAAAACCATGGTAATTCATTTCGACCTGGGTATAATTTTATGTCATAGATTGTATAAATAAATATATATGCTGGTTTGCTAACTGTCTGCCCTAAAATTTTTTTTGGATATAAAGTTAGGAGAGAAAGGACATGTAAAGCCTGATTCCTTCTCGGTCACTCATGAAAAGCTACTCATTGGAGTTGCTACAAAAGGAGGTACTTATATTTCAATTGATAAATTGGCTTTACAAACTTTTCTATTATTGAATTCTGCTAATGTGTTTACATTTTTTCATGTCATGGTGGAACTTTCAGTGGTGAAGTTATTTAATGCTGTAAGTAACTGACTTATGAATTGGATAATGAGTTTCAATGTTTCTGTCACAGCTATGAGCTACATTTTTTGGAATCAAGCTTATTTTTGCTGGTTGTTTATAGGTTAGTAAGGCGCAAAGTTCGCAGAAAGGTTTGAATCCATTAAGATCTAAAGATGCTAAAGGTATGCATAACTACATAACATAGTCTCCCTCCCGTTAACTTCTATTTATATGGAATGAAACTTATGTTTCTGTCTTTGTTGTTCAGTGTAATTTGCTCATGAATTAGTAAATTAGTGTGCTTGTATAAGTTGCTATGAAACTTGAGATGTGGCTTTGGTCTTATATGCTTGCTATGGGCTTGTAACTCATGCAAACGTTAGCTGTTGTTTCTTTTATCGGGGAAGTTAGAAGTGTTCTATAAAGAGTTACAAATATAGTATGTCAAGTAGGCTAAAAATATATATTGAAAGATGACACTGTTTTTTTCATGAACTTCTAAAAAAAAGATATATCTCAAAAGATGTTAAAAAGCATTCTAATGCGGACTGTCTGTTAATTCAGTGGTAACCTATATGATCTTTTTTAACTGTTACCTTTTTGCCATGCCTGTTTATAAGTCCTGAACTTTGTTATTAGAGCATTGTCTAACAAAGTAGTTCTAATTTCATTGCTAGGATTCTTTGCAACTATATGTTAGAGGTCACAATAAAGGCCAGTTGAGTAACGGGTCAAATTGAGTTTGGGTTGAAACAGTTAATTTTAAGTACAGGTCAAAGGGAGTCGGGTTGGTGAACCGTTGGCATATTAGCGTGTGTATCTCTCAAAATTTCTTATAGCAAAGAGCTAAAGACAGTAAAACTACAATTATTTTCTAAATCTTCGAGATAAAAAATTTCAGAGCTTGTCTACAATAATTATCTAAATCTTCAAGATTAATAATTTCAGAGGTTCTATGCATTCAATACATACCTAGTGCAACTTCAATCCATTTGACCGTTCTTTCAGCTAATATATACAGCTGAACACTTGAACCATTTGACCTCTTTACCGAGATTGACACTTTCATAGTTTTGATGGAAAGAGATTGTATATAGTAATTTCTAAAGATAATTGATGTGTGTTCTATGACTTTTCAGTGATTCAGAAACGGAGGAAAGAAGCATTCTTTTCTGAGCTGGGCAAAGGTCCATCAGCATCAGATGCTAAGGTGATGCTTATTTATCTCTCTCTGTATATATTCAACTTGTGTGATTGCTTACTCCCATCTTGTATTTGCGTTACAGGTTGGAAGTGCAGGCGATGGAGAAGGTCCTGCTTGGGCTCCTTTACGTGATAACTATATGCTTACAACGTCTAAGTTAAAGGATTGGGATAAGGCAGCTGTAAGAGATTTTCCTTTATTTCTTTAATTTTATGTTTATGTCGCACTATTCCCTTCCTATAGTTTTTTCCGCTTTTTTTACTCTAATAAACAGTTTAAGATTATCTGGTTATTTATAAAATATCCATGTCAGCATTTAATGAAAGGAACCTAAACCAATACGTGTACCCAAAAGGAAAAAAAAAACATTGATTAAAATGTAATCAGAACAATGGCTGGTTTAAGATTCTTGTATCTTTCATACCACCATCATTCTTGTTGAGGTGTAAAATGGAAGCGTTGGGAATGTTGGGTAATGGGTCAAAAGGCTCAAAACAAGTAACATGTACATGTCAACCTAAACCAATACGTGTACCCAAAAGGAAAAAAAAAACATTGATTAAAATGTAATCAGAACAATGGCTGGTTTAAGATTCTTGTATCTTTCATACCACCATCATTCTTGTTGAGGTGTAAAATGGAAGCGTTGGGAATGTTGGGTAATGGGTCAAAAGGCTCAAAACAAGTAACATGTACATGTCAACCCAGAACACCTTTTGTCTAAATTTTCTAAGTTGTTACAGTATAATTAATCAGAGTGTCGATTTTGTAATGATTAGGGAGGTTTCATGCATGCAAACACATTTCGTTTGGCCAACCTTTTGCATTAACCTATATGAATCGCTAGACATGAAACATAAACCAAATCGACCCATTTGTAAGGACATGGGTTGAAGTTGCCACCTCAGAGAATTAATGGACCTAAGGTTCAGTGTTCTGTTTTGAAACCCATCTTTCTGCCGGAAGGAAAGAACAAAAATTGACTCTGTTATTTGGAATTATTCAAGGAAACGGAATATATAGTTTCTGTGCGCAGGTTTTAAATATCGAATTTTGATTTGCGTGTGCAGGATGAACCTGAAGCAACAGACGATTTCGGAAGAGAAGACAGTTCATCTGATGAGGATTAGTTTTGCCTAAGTTAAAGGTCTATGGATATGCTATGTGTAATTTTCCATGCTAGAATGCCTCAATTGATTTTAGGCAGGTTTTTGTTAGTGTAGATTTTTCTTCATTTAGTACTTTTGCATATGCCGAGTATATCAAGAAAAGTCATCTGATCTTAGCCTTTGAAGAAACTTGTAAGCAAATGTTGAGTATATGAACATTTGACAAATATTGTGGCATTTAATGCTGGATAATATTTGGTAGATTAATTATTACAGTATTTTGTTGATGGTACGAGCATGTGACAGCTCTACGTTTTGAGCATCTTGGGTGCTTTCAGGGCAGAGCCTGTTAAAGTAACATAATTCTGTGTCTCATGCGCTCTGCAGATATATATTTATTGTAAAGTAGTAGAAATTTTCCAACATACAGGTTGGTCCAATGGTCCGATGGGTTGCCCTTGGCCGAGCTACTGATTTTTATGCGTCAAAGACGGCAAAACAAAATACGTATATTAGAGTTAAAAATCGAAAGGAAAAAAATAAAATAAAAATTAAAATGATAAATTAAAGAAGCCATTACAATAAACCACTGTGATTTTAGAACAAATACTACTCTGAACGTCACTCATGATAATAAAGATTTGAACAAAAACTAGACCAAATTACTTATAAATACATAAGAAAAGTGCCATATAATTCTCAAAAACAAAGTAAATGGATGTTAAATGTAAGTTAACTACCGCACCTTTATCCCCTTTAGTAAATTACTAAATACGCGACTCTTTTGTGCAATTTAACCCCAAATAGGCAAATACTACTAGTATCATTTTACTAAATTTTTCAATAAAACATCTGGGTAGCGTTTAATTGTAGAAAATTTTTATTGTTTTTGTTTCTAGATTGTTTAAAATTTTATTGTTTTTGTTTCTAGATTGTTTGAGAAGAGAATAATTTTTCTTCTCTAGAGAATAGTTGAGAATTTTGAAAACTCGTTTAAATGAAATTATATTTTTTCTTTTTAAAAAGATTACTTCAGATTACAACGGCGAGGATGGAAGGTAGAGATGTTACTAATGATGATTAAAATGAGAAAAAACACATTTTTTTTTCTTTTTCTTTTTTTTAGAGAGAGAGAAAAAAAGTAAAAAAAATAGTTGATTGGGCTTTCATTTTTTAGTTAAAATTTAGAAAGTGAGATTTCACTTTATATGAAAATTGTTGAAAAAAAATGTGATTAAACATGATTTTAGTTTTTCCATTTTCTTATGAAAAAGTTGCTGAAACATATGATGTTTTTCACCAACTAAAAACACCTCTACATTTCCAGTCTCAGTCTCAAATTATCTGCTCAACCAGTCCCAAATTTGTTCAATAATCAAAGTAGATAAACAGTTTGATTGTGTTTATCTTGTCACCTTTACTTATAATTTTTGTTACTCCGTACAAAGTTTAAAGAAAACATTAATTAACTAATAAATGATAAAGTTGTCACTAAAAATTATGTTTATTTTAAACTGTGTGTTTTTTTTGTCAGGGAACAACCCGAACCCGAGGGAGTAGTAAATCAGTACATTTAAATTGCTTTTTGTATTTTTGTTAAGATGAGGGGCTGTTGTTGCCAAGTGAATAGAAAAAGTCAAAACTCAAATTTTACACCATCTTTCTATCAAACGACACGAGAACAGAACAGAACAGAACAGGGGGTTTGGCTTTTGATCTCAATAAACTGAAGATGTAGAAAATTTTAAGAAGCAAAATCATAGGAGTTGTTGTGGTGTCAAAAACCAATATTTGAAGACATGATTTGAGGTAAAAATCATAAATATCTTTTTTTTTTTTGGGTACATGTCACGCATGCAATAGTTTTTTGAACATTTGTTATCCATACAATAAATTAGGATGCACATTTTCATGCCTAAATGTAATATTTTGTCTGAATATTATTTTAGATGGGTTTGATTTTTGAGCCAAGTAATTAATTTTATGGACCTAGCCATAGTTCAGGTTTTATCTTCGTTGTTGTTCAAGTTGTCGAGTCTCACGTGGTTCTTTCTTAGGTGATTTCTAAGTTTATAGGATTAGTGAAAGACGGTGTATGTGGATTTGGAATGCCAAACATTTAACATATCACATACTTGACGTTTATTAAGATTTAAGATGTTGATAATTTGATATGGTATAATAGTATCATCAAGTTGCTCAAGTAGGCGGGTATTCGACAGTGTGTTAAAAGCTAAAAGGATGTTATGAGGGCATTAGTTTGAGAAATTTAGGTATTTGGCTTAGGATGCCTAAACTTAAACTACTAACAGAAAAGGGGTTCTAGAGTGAGAGAGTTACAGTTTTCTAATAAGGCTCCGTATACGCTTATAGTACAAGATAATATATGGTTGGTACTTAGATGAATTGTCAAAAAGCTTGTGCCGAAATGTACCGTTGGCAATTGAAGTACCTAGAAGCTCATGTTTGATTCGTTCTCAAATATATTTGGCTAATGTTGCTATGACACCAAAGGTCTTTTTGAAGGCAGTCTCTCTACCACAGGTAGGGCCGTATGGGTATGGGTATGACGATCTACATCCTATCTCCTTCTCTCCCTGCTTTGGCGGGATTGTGTATTGTTGTTGTTGTTGCTATGAAACTAGCATTACGTGTGTGTCCTTACTACAACATGATGTATCTGCTGATGTGTATACACAGTACACACATCTAAAAATGGTTGATTACTTATAGAACTGTACAGTGATATAACCATACCTGTAAGTACTCAACTTGTTGCATGTCTATGCATTAAGAACTCAAAAATTTAATTATTCTCAATGGAACATATATTAATATCTTTGTTACCTTGTATGGCAGTGAAGAATGGCAAACATATGTGGAAGAATTGCCCACGAGGACAACTAACTGGAAACTGATATGTCTACACTTGCAAGCCAGTGTGAGGTGATCCCGAAAAATCAGTTTGGTTAGAGGGAAATGAAACAAGTTCTTAAAACAAGCTGCTAAGAAGTGGACAGAGGAACACGACTTTTACCTTCATCATCCATGAGACAGTGGAAGAAGCTGTTGTTAGGGAAGATGGTGAACATGGAAACATATGCAAAGCAGTTGAGCTAGGTAAAGAGGCTAATGAATACAACGATCTTGGGTGTTTTTATAAATCAAATATGGGATACAAATCTCCCAAGTTTTCAAGTTCGGTTGATGGCCGGAGGAAAATTTGCATGTTAAAATGTGCCCCACAGAAAGCAAGGTGAAACATGGCACCAAAGAATTGGTTAGTGCTGCAATGTTTTGGTGCGAGTTTATTGCCGATAACAGGCGGAAGGTATAGTTACACTTTTGAGATTAGAGAATTTTAAAACAAAGTTTGTAGAGACATTTGTCTCACCGACTCGCTGTGATAACTAAGAAAGAGTTTATGGACTTGCTTCAAAAGGTCTATAGTGTTAGAGAAGTATAATCAACACTTTGTCGAGTAGTCTCCTTTTTCACCACACCAAGTTCCCACCAAGTAAAGAAGGGTTGGATTTTTTATGTAAGGCTTGAGGATGGAAATTCAGGAGTTGATTAACAGCTTAGAATTCTCAACTTACTGAATAAGAAAATGTAGGAGGGACTAGATCCACTTCAAATTCTGTCTTGTTCAAACAAGAAGATATTTTATCATTGACAAGAATCAAACCAGTAATTGAAATAAATCGCAAGCATGGTGGGGATTTTGCCCTCGACTCTTCAAATTATTTTAAGTGTCGGAACTGAGACCTGTTGATAGCACCCCAAGAATGTTCCATGAAGGACGATGTTTGTTTCTATTGTTGGGCGATATGGAAATGTTCAAGCTAGTGCATATCAGCGGAAGAACAGGACTTCTGTTAAGTGACTTCTGAAGCAGCTAAAGCTGCTTAACTCGATATAGTAATTGGTATGTTCCTGGTTAATTTCATACACAATCTTGATTAGGTTATTTGGGAGAAGCTGTTCTTCTGTGCCAAAAATACTTTGTGAACAACCGAGTATGTCAACTGGTGAACTAAAAGTAGGCTTTAGTAATGGAATACAGTGATGTAGATTTCTAAAAACAATGAGATGACTGTTGATCACTTTTATGGTCTACCATCCACTAAACGTCATAGTCATACTATGATGTATTTGAACAAGAGTTGCATGTAAGCATTGCACTGTTCATGCTGGTTTTCTACTCTGACGTCACTTGCATCATAGTCATACCATATTAGGTGGATCAATGAAATTCAAAACTGATAAACATAACGATTCAACATTTTATTAGATGGTGATATCAGCATGATCCACTAATGTTGAATCATCATTAGCGACAAGGAACCCATATATCTGGCTACAAAACTATCAGTTTTGCATATTGTCCCAACAGAAAACAACATTTTGTGATTCTCAAAACTCATCACCACTAACTATACTCCCATTGATTCATCAAATGAATGATTTAAACAACAAATCATTATTATTATTATTTTTTGTCTATAATAGAGATAAGGGTATTGTTCTAGTGAATAATCACGATATCCACAAAATGTGTATATTACATTCAGGTCTTAATTTGTAGTAATGAAATCTAAAGCACTCCGAAAAGATGTTACAATAAGTAGAAGAAAGTTTCTATTCTTGCAAAAGATAATATAGGATTTGGAAAATAGGCTGATTTTAATTTATGATATTTTGTGTCATTTCATGTAGGTTGTCTAAAAGATTAAGATCATTTTATCCAAAATGAATGAAAGAGGTGCGTTGTTTGAATAAAAATTGTCAAAATAATGTGAGATTTTGTTTATCAAATTCTATACACAATATAAAGAAAAAACAATATATTGATATTCAAAATCCGGTTTATTATATCCAGGTTTATTTTAGGTGTTTGTCATTATTCGATATTGTTTAAAGTCTCGAATTTGTAATTATGAGTTGATGGTAGTAGCATTTATCACATGATAAATGCCATCACCTTTCATGATATTGGTTGCCGAGTATCTATTTTTACCGATTATTTCCTCTTTCACAAAATATCTGACACCTCTCTATTCACAATGTTTTGCTCCGTCTGAACCCTAGTGGACCTTAGAACACCACCGATCGAACATACATTCCATATTTTCCCTTCAAGTTAAAAATCCAACACAACCTCTTCCAAGATTACGTTGGCGGTCATCTTTCTTGATCCAACTTAGACTCCATCTTCATGGGGGAAGAACATTCTTACGCTAATTCCCCTTCTTCCATTTTTTCCAATCAAATTACATTTCAGCATAGGGGTGCTTCTTCCAGTTCTGTTCAAGATCCGAATTTCTTCCGATACTTCATTCATGTAATGCCAATACGTAAGAGATATAAAAGCTTAGTCTTTTATGGAAAGCCGGAAGATAAAGTGCATTCAATTCATGAAAAAATCCAATCGCTCATTGGAATTCCTGCGGCCGAGCAACGTTTAATGTTTGACGGTAGATTTCTTAAACAAGAGGAGAGTTTGTCCGAATGTATGATCACCAATAACTCCGAATTGTATTTGCAAGTTCAGATGGGGAATCATGTTGAGACTTGGACAAATGATTTGGCTTCAGAAATTTACAGGTTGTCTAAAGATGGAGCAGGGATTTGTTCGATTTTGGTGAAAATGAAGCTGATGGATTTTGTAAAGATGATTCCAAAAGATGATGTCCGTCTTGCTGCACTTCACGTGGATATGTTTACATCTTGTGGTGTTCCTGAATATCTGGTAATGCTCTACATGAGGCCAGAAACAGAGATTAAATTTTTTGCTGAAACTTCAGTTAAACATCTTATCAACACTATTAATTGTATTTTGCCGCAACCTATATCTTTTGAATTCGCACCTTTAGCGTTAGAGTTCTGTAAATTGTTTCGTAAAGCTAATTTAGTTTATGACCCTCTTTACAAATTATGCCGAAGTTGTCTAGCCATGATTGTGAAACAAGATAACTATGATGGTGGTTGTAATGACAATATGTTTCCTTATGCAACTGGGCAAGTGAATGACATATCTGTGGATCTTGTTTGCTGTATGGATCCTATGAATAATTTTGGGCCTTCATCAAGCACTGTAAAGGACTTTGTGAATTTTTTGAGGCCGTTGAAGGCAGAAGCTGAAGACCAGGTGCATTTAAATTCATCAAGTAGAACACTTGATGACCCAACTAACAAAATCAATTTTCTGTATGTGGTGTTTCATGATTTGTTGATCAAATTGCTAATGTGCCTTGACACAATGGAAGAAATGGTTTTGGAAAATACAGAATGTTCTGGATGGAAGGAATTTTTGAAATTATTGAAGGAATTTCATGATGTTTCGAAACTTTTTGGAGGTACTGAAGAGTACTTCTGGACTAATTTGAGGCACAACAAGCTTTCACTGTGTCATCTGATTCCTAGATATGCCAAAAAGGGTGAGGATTATGAATGGATCATTGAACATAAGGAACTTATTGACTTTTCCTCTAGGAGGCATTTGGTAATGTTAATGCTTCCAGATGTGCATGACAATGCTTTTGATGTCCACATGATGTTTATTGATAGATCAAATTTGTTGGCTGACTCTTTTGAAAGTATCGTACATGCACAACTTGGCTTCTTGCGTGCTGGATTATATATAGAGTTCATGAATGAGGAAGCAACAGGATTTGGTGTGATGCGGGAATGGTTTTTCTTAGTTTGTCGAGAGATCTTTAATCCAAAAAATGGTTTGTTTATCGCTTGCCCAAATGACGGTAGAAGATTCTTTTTAAATCCTGGTAAGTTTTGTTCCAACATATATGATTTTTTTTCTTTCTTTCTTGTGCAACTCCAGTAACATGTGGCTTTACTGAATCTGGAACTGTTATAAAAAGAATATGGTTTGTATTTTTACTTTTTTAAAACCAATATTTGAGGATGTTAGGGGTAATTCTGTTCCTGCTGTTAGGACATAGGGATATAAATTAAGGTTTATTATTGAGAATTTTATTTTGGGAAAAGTTTTTATTTGAATTGCCATTAACATAAATTGTTTTTCTGTTCTCCATCATTGCAGCATCCAAGGCGAACCATGTGAACCTTCAATATTATATTTTCGCGGGCAGGGTTATTGCCTTAGCTCTAATGCGGAAGATACATGTCGGTATTACATTTGATCGTTCTTTCTTTGTTCAATTGGCGGGGAACAAAGTCTCCTTAGAAGACATTAAGGATGCTGAGCCACAGTTGTATAGTAGTTGGAACCAAATATTGGAAATGAATCTGTTTGAGGTGGATATTAAGGGCCTTGGGTTATGTTTTGTTTGGCAAGAAGAACAAGGATTTAGGATAGCTACAGAGCTTTGTCCTGGTGGACAAAATATGTTGGTAGATAGCACCAATAGAAAAGAGTATATTGATCTGCTTGTTCAGTACCGTTTCATGACATCTACTTCGGAACAGATGAGTCATTTTGTTAAAGGATTTACTGACATTGTTGGTGAAGAAAGAACAACGAAAATGTGTTTTAGAGCGTTGGAGCATGAAGATCTGGATTTGATGCTATGTGGGAGCGAATGTGACATCTCTTTAGAAGCCTGGAAAGCACATACGGAGTATCGAGGATATAAAGAAACGGATCCGCAGATATGCTGGTTCTGGGAGGTATGTGTTTCTCATATTTCAGTTATTGTTTCAATAATTTGCTTTATAATTACTAAGCTTGAGGGTGTGTGGAAGGTTATAATTTACGCTGTTTCACCAAAGAAATAGCGGACTCTATAAAGTGACCCACTTATTTATATACATTAAGTGACCCAATCTTTTTGTTTTTATACAATATGTTGATCTGACCTTAAGAGCAGCTAAATCCCAAATGTTTAAAACTTAAACCATTATTATATTTTTGTCTTATCAGAACTTAGTGTATCAACTATATATAAGAAGAATCAAAATGAATGAAAAATGTTTGTGAAACTACCAGACCTGTTTCTACCCACACTAAAAACAAGTTTTTCAAGAACTTGTTATTACCCATTGTGCATATTTTGCCACCTCTAATTTGGTATTCATTAACCTTTAAAGTAACATTCAACGCCACTGCCTGTTCTATCTTCCTGTCTAGCTGACATAACATAATAATCATGTTTACGCTGCAGAGTGCCAAATATAGTTTTATATGAACTTGGTAATGTATTCTGGCTTGAATCTTTGGTCTAACCTTTAACAAGTTATACGATACTGTAACTTTTTTGCACAGTTTTGATATCTAGCGTATTCTAGTATTGGTCAAGCTTTACACATTATTTATGTGAATATTGTCATCTTTGACCTTTTGTGGGCAATGACTGATCTATGCCTTTATTTAACTGTAACTACCTTCATCTAGATTTAGCAAAATGGGCGGGTCACAAGGGGTGTGTAACAGATCAAAAAGGGAAATCATTCTACAGGTCGGGTTTGGCTAAATTCACATCGTTGATCCACTTCTTGTTTAGCTAATGATTTTGAGTTTTGATCTTAAATTTTAATTTTCCTGTTTCACCTATTAGAGATGCATCATTGTGTGAGAATTGCCACATCTAATATATGCTAAATTAACAGTAAATATCTACAGGAATTAATTTAATCTCGAATCTATAATTTGCAGATTGTTGGAGGAATGACATCCAAGCAGCAAAGGGATCTTCTATTCTTTTGGACCTCCATGAAGTACCCACCGGTAGAAGGTTTTCGTGATTTGAATTCAAAGCTTTCCATTATCAAGTCAGATAAATCCATTGATCACCTGCCTTCTTCTCACACATGTTTTTACCAACTTATTCTTCCTGCTTACCCATCATTGTCTGAGATGCAGAGTCGTTTAAGTTTCATCATTCAAGACCATGTCTGCTACAGCTTCGGAGAATCTTAGAATAGTTTCCTCCTAAAAGTCTTTGATTTTGACAATTGCGCATATCAAAGATAACTATATTACTTTTAGGCTCTTAGATTTGCCAATGCTTGTTGCCTGTTATAATAGTGGGTCTTAGCTGTTATGCGATGTTATACTTGTACAACAAATAACAATGCAGTTGGGCGTTTGCTACATGTTTTAGTTTTTTGAACAATACAGCATTCTTGAGTTATGTTTAATTCAACATAATAGGATGTTGTTTTTCCAATTTGGTTTCTTGCCTGGGACAGTTCTTATGAAATGGACGGGTTGTTGATGGGTCAAAATACAGGCGGGCTAGTCCTTGAGAGTCTGCAAGGACAACCATATTAGTTGTATACAACCCAACTATATTAGTTGTATATAGGGATGAGCATGGTTCTGGGAACCGGAACCGGAACCGGTGGATCCGAGAACTGATTTTTCTGAAAAGTGGGAACCGAGAACCGAACCGAATTTAGTTTTTGGTTCCGGTTCTGGTTCCGGTTTCGGTTCCAGTTCCGGTTCTTTTGGATCTACCCGTATAGGAACCACTTTTTTATTAAGATAATAAAAAACACAAAAAATTAAACCTTTTAAGAACTTGCAACCATTTACATTTAAGCAAATAACAATTAACAGCTAAACCATAAACTCGAATAATCAATCATTCTATAGTTACTTTCACTTGTTCATATTTTTAACAAAACAATAATACATAACAATCCGGGAAAAAAAAACTTAAAACTTTGTTCATATATGTTAGTCAAAGTATTAATAAAACTAAAAGTGCTACGTGATCATCATATGGCTACGTGATGATGATAGATAATAAACAATGTATTAATAAAAGTGCTAGCAAATTTTAGCAAGATGAACATGTAAAAGCTAATCGAATGCAAATAAAAATAGAATATAAACTTACATCCATTGTTTTGATAATGATGAATGATCTTCGAATGTTATTAGGTTTAGATTAATTATTCATTTGTGGATGTTTCAGTGAATTAAAGATTAGGGTTTAGAGTGTTTGGCTTGATTAATAATTTTTTATTTTTATTTTTATTTTTTTTGATACATAGGATTTGATTAATATTTTGATAAGAAGTAAAAAAAATTACATATTTTTATAATTATTGGATCTTTGGTTCCGGAACCGAGAACTGGTGGAACCGATCCGAACCGACCCAAGAACCGAAAAATCTCAAAATCAAGAACTGGAACTGGAACCATTGGTTCTGGTTCCGGTTCGGTTCTTCATGGTTGCGGTCCGGTTCTTGGTCCGGTACCGGTTCTTTGGCTCTTTTGCTCATCCCTAGTTGTATACAACCCATTAGTTGATGTATCAACTATATTATGTAGTTAGCTTAATTACCAAGTTATCTATAAATTGTATATTATCACTTTCAATAATACAACTGGTTATTAAAATATAGGGAGAATTTCCTATATCATTTTCTTTTCATTATTAATTTCAGAGAGTTAATTGCATTTTTGGTCCTTGTGGTATGGTCAAATTGCAGGTTTGGTCCTTAAAACTTTGAAAATGCAGCGATAGTCCTCATTTTGAAGTTTAGGTTGCATTTTTGGTCCTGATCGGTATGAAATGACCAAATTACCCTTATCTTTTCTGAAGAAGACAAATGGTATTTTCATCATTAACTTTAACTAAGGACAAAAAATGCAACCCAAACTTTAAAATGAGGACTATCACTGCACTTTCAAAGTTTTGGGGACCAAACCTGCAATTTGGCCATACCACAAGGACCAAAAATGCATAACTGTTAATTTCATATATATCTATAATACAACCATTGAATGCATTATGTACAATACTTTTAAAGCATGATTTGGGCATATATATGCCATTTCATGTTTTAAGAAGGGAGAATTTCATTATATTATCCACTTTCAATAATATATGACATTTCATGTTTAAAGCATGATTTGGACATATATATTATATCCACTTTTAATAATATAGTTGGTTATTAAAATATAAGAAGAATTTCATATATCTCTCTCTTTTCATCAATAATTTTATATAGATCTATAATACAACCATCGAATGCATTATGTATAATATTTTTAAAGCATGATTTCGGCATATATATATTGAGGAATTGCGAGTTAACCATCAAAGATAAGTTGCATAACCTTGAAAACAAAGTAGAGGATTGAGGATTTGCGAGTTAAAAAATAAAGATAAATTAATATATATATATATATATATATATATATATATATATATATATATATATATTAAAAGCCGTTTGATACGATGTCGTGTCATATCAACGAGCTTATTTTTTTTGGCCTGTTAAAGCATCCAGCGGCCCACATGTTCTTTGCGGCCCATTTTTAGAAATTGTTGTAAACACCTAATACAATGTATCCGGCTGTGGTTTTGCTAATACACCCACTACGATGTACGGAACATCATATGTGTCAACAATCTACAAAGGGTTTAAGTTTTTTGTGCCTAAGATTAGTGCTGCTCTCAACATGTACGATATTCAGTTCCTTATGTAGAACCTTCTCAAAGCCATAGTAAGATACATTATATTTTTACATTAACATAAGAATTAACAAAAAAAAAAAAAAAAAAAAAAAAAAAAAGAAAAAAAAAAAAACAGCCAACAAAGGACAAGGAACAAGGGGAGAAATATGAAAGAGACAAAGATCATGTACTCATAATCTTCACGTCTACTATGTACTTTGGTTTTTCCTTTGCCATTTAGTGGTTTCCAATTTGCTTTGCATGTTTGCTTCCTTTTGCCATACTTTCATGCTTTATTCCATTGTTCCATGCTTTATGCTTTGCTACCTGCCATACAATTTATATATGTGCATGCTATCACTCTAGATATATTTTACCTGTCATATACAACTGCTTTTATAAAGCTCAATAAGTAAGCTTAGCAAATATGAAAACAAAACAAAAAGATGTTCGTCGTGTTCCTTCGATTAGTCAGCTACCGTATTTGGATCCGTACCTGGATGTTCAGCAGATGGATAATACTTTTGAAACACTTAAAAGAAAACAGCCTGCATGTGAAGATACTGCATCCAATATATGTGACACAAATGTTAGCAAGAAGATTTGTCAAAGGCAGGATGCACTAGGTCATCGAAATTCATTGGATGCTGTACAAATGAGTTATAAAGGGCAGCGACCATTACCAGAATCTCATCAAAGTCCCTCTGGCCTTTTTGGAAACCCAAAATCAGCAGCCAATACCATCACAGTATCGGCTGATGCTGCATGTTCACCAGTAGTATTTTCTCAGTGTAAGTTTCTTATTCCTTATTTACGTATAATTTCCTATGTTATTATTCTTATTGTCACATACCGATGATGCTGAAAATGCTTTTGATGTTCAAGGTCAAATGCCTTGCTCTTCAGCTTCTGCTGCCGAGCCTTCACACGTACATAACACAGAAAGACCTACGAATAGAAACTACAAAAGGCACCGTTAGATTAGAAGTAAAGACGCTAACACAACAATGTCCCCATCTAATATACCTCATAATGCTTGAAACTGTCATAAAATACCACGGTTTGTGCAAGGTATGTACAATAATATTATACAAATCAGTATTACAATATAATAGCCACACTTGCCTAACTATTAGTATTACAATTACAGACTTGCATAGCTCAAATAGCTATATACATCCAAATAGCAGACAACGTAGACGAGCTGTTCAAGGTACATCCAATGTTCATTTAGCTTTTTCTTTTATTTTTTCTTTTACGTATATTTATTCAGACAGTTTATTGCCTTAACACATAACTCATATGTATTTGTCTATTTGCTGTAGGCCCACCTGGCACGTATGTTTCTATAGGCAGTTGTAACCAGGTGTGCGGCCACTGCAAAACTTTATTTTGGTATGATGAGTGAATTAAAAGTGGCAGTGCACGGTTTCCACAATACCATCGGTGCTGCAACAACGACAAGGTTTCATTACCTGCTACTGAAGATTGCCCACATTACATGAAACAATTGGTGCAGGATAGGCATTTTATGGAAAACATACGCGCTTACAACCAAATGTTCGCGATGACATCTTTTGGTGCAGATGTCGATGACTCTATTAACAAAGGAAAATGACTCTATTAACAAAGGAAGGGGTCCGTATGTATTCAAGGTTTCAGGCAGAATTTATCACTGGATAGGAAGCATGTGCCCTCCCCAAGATAAGAAGCCAAAGTTATTGCAACTCTACATCTACGACACAACTCAAAAAATTGACAATCGGTTGGAACATTTTAAGAACAGCTAGCACAGATTAGACCGGCAGATTGTTGAGAATTTGAAAGAGCTTTTGGATCGCAGCAACCGTTTGGTTAAGCTATTCAGAACAGCAAGAGATAAAATGGAAGCTGCTGATATTGCAGATTTTAAGCTAAAGCTTTTTGGAGTAAGCGGCTCAAAGCAGTATGATTTGCCAACAGGCGATTCTATAGGAGCAGTTGTGTTTGAAGGAGGCCCAGATGTTTCTACTGACCATGATATCATTATCGAAGAACGTGGTGGTGAACCACAACGAATAAACAAGCTCTACCCTTACTATATGTCCCTCCATTTTCCGCTTCTTTTTATTCATGGTGAAGAGGGCTACCATCTGGGTCTCAAATTATTGGATAAAAAAGGAGAGCCAATAGAAAAAGAAAAAACCATGTCTATGAAAATGTACTATGCTTATCAGCTTCACCAATGATCTCAACAATATTCATTACTCTTAAGGGGTGGCAGACTTTTCCAAGAATACGTCGTTACTGCTTACTGTAGCATCGAAGAGTCGAGGCTTGATTATATAAGGAATAACCAAAAGGACATCAGAAATGAATATATGGCAGGTTTATACGATGCTATATCGCGCGGTGATACTGATGGTTCGGACGTAGGATCACGTACAGTACTCCCAGCATCATTTACAGGAGGGCCACGCTATATGTATAGCCACTACTTAGATGCTCTAGCAATTTGTAGAGTTCATGGCAATCCATCGTTCTTTGTTACATTCACATGTAACGTCAATTGGCCAGAGATACAAGAGTATATGGAGCAGTTTCTAAACCTTACACCCGCTGATAGACCAGATGTTGTCGACAGAGTTTTTGAAAGAAAAATACATGATCTTGCAGTTTTTTTTTTGCGAGAAGTAAGGCCATTTGGTCATGTTGAAGCAGGTAAACAATTCATATACATGTACATAACCTTTTAATAAAGTTAGATATACTTAGAAATCTAATTATAGTCCTTTATTTTACAGTATTGTACACCGTTGAATTCCAAAAAAGGGGATCACCGCATTGTCATTTGTTGCTATGGCTGAAAGAAAGTTTGCGTATTCATAGAAATGAAGACATTGACAGATATATCAGTGCTGAATTGCCGAACCCAACAATTGATCCTGAAGCTCACCGAGTCATTTCAGAATTCATGTTGCATGGACCATGTGGTGTGGCAAAAAAATCTGCACCCTGTATGAAGAACAGTGACACATGCAAGAAAGACTTCCCGAAGCCATACTGTTCAGAGACTTTTATTGACAAAAAAAGGATTTGTTCATTACCGTAGAAGAGACACGCGTATAACAGCACTGAAACAAAATCTACAACTCGACAACACATATGTAGTACCGTATAATTAGGTGCTATGTATGCGGTTCTATGCTCATATCAACGTTGAATATTGTGAATCGACAATGCTAATAAAATACCTTTTCAATTATATTTCGAAGGGCACCGACCGGATTATTGCTCATATAACAAGAACAATAGGAGAAGCCGAATGAAGCAACCGTCATCGAACAAGGCAAGTTGATGAAATTACAAAGTTCCAGGATGCTAGGTATATCGGACCTCACGAAGCATGTTGGAGAATACTTGGGTTTGATATACATTCAAGACAACCAGCAGTTCAAATACTAGCAGTGCATCTTGAAAGTATGCAACGAGTGAATTTAGAGCAGGCCAATCATTAGAAGAAATTGTCCAGGACGAATCAAATAAGCGAACAACATTGACCGAATGGCTACGCTACAACAGTGAATTCACAAATGGTGAGCATTTAACATACCTAAACTTTCCAAAAGAGTTTGCTTGGTATGCAAATGACAAGACCTGAGTACAAAGGCGTTATAAAAACAGTTCATCTATAGGCCTGATACGTGGGAATCGCACCAGGCTTTACCTCTCGAGGGATCTCGAGAAGCTTACAACCCCCACCAGGCAGTGTACCTGATCGTTGTAGTATAGTATATTGACAAGTACCGGGGGATTGATCGTTCAACTCAGGAATAGTGTCGTTAGGATTTAAATAAATCTAACTAGGTCTAAAGGTGAAGGATGATTCTTTTTGTGTTTTTATATTTTTATGAAAAGCAGGTAAAAATCTCGGGTATTGGAAGAGTGGGCGGAATTAGTTGCTAATCAACTAATCCAAAAGCTACTAATTAAACTAATAAACAAGAAAAGTAAACTAAGGTTCTACAAGGGATGTGAAGCATGTCTACCCATGATATGTTACTCCTTGCTAGCTATCCAATTCTACCTATTGAATCGTCACACCTTGTTTTAATTGACGGGTTGTATTCCTTAATATTAGTCGTAGGGCCGTGTACAATATTCCCTAACTCTATAGGATCCTACTTCACTCATATGTCGAGCCGTTAGAAGCTCCTAACATGGGATCATTAGAATTCTCCTACGCATTAAATACAACCAAAAATCATAGTACACCTCCGATCATGTTTCTTAAGACGTTCAAGCAAGTTACCAATGGAAGTCTGCCAGTTTTCTTAAGCCTAACATCAAATTCATTCAATTAAACAAAAGACAATAGGAAACAAGAATTATAAGCTAAACCAATTAGACCTATCGAAGTGTCACACCCTAATTGATGAAGATAGACACAAACATCAACAAGGAATCAATAAGATCTAATCAATTATATACAAGTTTCACACAATCATAAGTAGACACAAGGTGAATTAGCAAAACATAATCAATGAAGAGCAAACAACAATAATAATGAAAGACATAATTGAGATAGAATCAACAAACCAATATAAGATGTTTATGGAGTGATTGAAACCCTCTAAGTTGCTGGAAAAACACCTACCTAAACCCAGGAATTGACCTTAGGGTTTAGGGCTTACAAAAAGTGAAGTTATGATGTTATATTTACAGGCAATGTTTTTGTCGGCAAAGCTTGACGGCGTCATCCCGTAAAGAGTGACAGCATCATGACCAACTTTTATTCACCAAATTGTAGATCTCTTCTTCCTCTTCGCGTGGGCTTTTGAATCACCTAAATCCGAGTCCGTATGCAAAAGTTATGACCAAAACAATATCAGCTACTCCGAGCGCAAGTTTTGATAGTTTCGATCATCTTGTGACAGTTTCACTAAGGTTTCTTCTCGTGTAAGCCTTCTTCCTGACGTCTTCACTTTAAATCATCTGACTTCGTCAAGTTGAGTCCTGACGCCGTCATGTATAAACGTGTTCTGGGCTGTCACATGTAACGTGCTCTTGACGGCCTTAGTGACGCCGTCATGTATAAATTCCTTGAAATCTTTCTGGCCCGTCATGTACAACTTGAATTATCCACTGTTTCCAGCATGGGTTCTTGATTTTCTTGTTTTCTTCATTCATGAGCATAAAAACGTCAAAAAACTCCAAAATGCTTCCTTTTGTAAAATTCTTCTCAAAAGTACCTAAAATGACAAAAGGAACGATTTAGGGCAATATTTGATTAAATAATCTTGATTCCGGGCTTAAATGACCCCTTAAAAACAGTTCATTTTTCGCCTCATCAAGGCCGTTTGACGTACATACATCCTAGCGCAGGTGATCTTTTTTATCAACGGATGTTACTTTGCCACCAAAAGGGTCGTAAGTCATTCAAGCATATACGGACAGTCGATGATGAAGTTTTCCCTACAAATAGAGCAGCGTGTGAGGCTATGGGACTACTAGGCAATGATCAAGAATGGACCATCGCTTTACAAGAGGCATCTTTATCAGCAACAACATCACAGATGCGCGATTTAGTTTGGCAAATACTCATCTTTTGTGACGTCGCCAGCCCCGTATCACTATTCCAGGCACATTCACCTGATATGTCTGACGACATACCAGCGATCCTCTCTCAACAGTTAAATATGCCATAAATGAACATGGATACAGATGATATGCAACCGGGCCTACTTTATGAGCTTGAAGTGGGCCTTAGATTCTATGGCAAATCTTTGAAAGATTTTGCTATAGAATTACCACCTAAGCACTTGCTAGATATGTTAAAGAATAGAGCAATAATGGAAGAAAGAAGCTATTATCGTGAAGTTTTGAAGAGGGAAAGTGAAAGCTTAATACCTAAGCTAAACCTAGAATAGCGAAGAATCTTTGAAAGAATTCTAGGTGCAGTCAACAACCATAAACAAGAGCTCATCTTTTTGTATGGTTACGGAGGTACTGGCAAAACTTTCGTTTGGAAAACTCTTATTTACTCGCTAAGAGCAGAGCGTAAAATTGTATTGGAAGTAGCATCTTCGGGTATCACTGCATTATTGCTACCTGCTGGGAGAACAACTCATTCAAGGTTCAAACTGTCGATTAATTTGACCAATGAATCAATATGTACTATAAAGAAAAATACACAACTAGTAGGTTTACTGAAGGAGACAGATGTTACTGTTTGGGATGAAGCTCCAATGAATGACCGTAGATGTTTCGAGGCACTTGATCGTACACTAAGAGACGTGCTTGATTCGCCTGATCATTTGTTTGGAAAAAAGACAGTTATTTTGGGTAGCGATTTCAGACAAACGCTACATGTTAAGAAAAATGCCAGCAAAGAGGAAATAATCACATCGTCGATTACAAAATCTTATATATGGCCATACTTTGATGTCATCTGTCTTAAAGAAAATATGAGGCTACACCAACCATCTATTTCTAGCCAAGAACGAGAAAATTTACGGAAATTTTCAGAATGGCTGATAGATATAGGCAATGGTAATGTCGGCGAACGAGATCCAGACAATCCAGAAAACGCAGCTTGGGTAAAAATACCAGAAGCATACTGCATTCCCGATACAGACGAAGGGTTGCTACAACTAATAGAATTCATTTACGATAATACAAGCTTACCAAATCCAACTGCAAAGTCGTTACAAGAAAAGGCTATTGTATGTCCAAAAAACGAGACGACAGATCTAATAAATTCCAAGGTTCTTGATATGCTTCATGGTGAAAGCTATACTTTCAGAAGCAACGACGAGGCAGTTCCTAAAACAAATGACAGCAGTGCTGTTGAAATGCTTTATCCTACAGAATACCTTAACACACTTCGGTTTCAAGGATTACCTCCGCATATTCTTACGCTGAAAATAGGGGCCCCGATAATGCTTTTAAGAAACCTTAATTTAGCCGGGGGCCTGTGCAATGGCACAAGGATGATAGTTACACAGGTTCTTACTAAGATCATAGAAGCAAGAATCGTCACAGGTACTAGAATGTCGCAAAAAGTATTCATTCCAAGGATATTGCTGATTTAAAAAGATGAAAGAATTCCGTTCGTGTTCAAAAGAAAACAATTTCCTATCAAGCTTTGCTACGCAATGACAGTAAACAAAAGCTAAGGGCAATCGCTTAATAAGATCGGTGTCTACTTACCAGAACCTATTTTTGGCCATGGTCAACTCTATGTAGCATTATCTAGATCAACATCTCCTCAAGGACTCAAAGTTATCATCAAAAGACAACGATCCAAATACTACTAAAAACATTGTATACAAAAAATTCTTAAACGAAGTAAAAAATTCAGGTTATCTTTCCGTTTATTCAAATGCAAATGTTTCTTACAAGTCTATATGCATTTACTATTGTTTTTTATATTCATAAATATCGTGGCATATTCATTGCCTTTTTTATTCATTATGACAATTATATATTAATAGTATCATATGCCCAGCAAATACTTATAAGCTATTACCTAACATACCTAACGTTGTACATGTAGGCTAATGGCAGGTACCTCTGACAAAAGTGCTTTAACTAAATATCAAGGGAAACAGGTTGTCGTTCATCCACAGGAAACGAACCTACTTAGCCTAAAAGCAACAGACATTGATAAATGCATTCAAGTCAAAGTTTACCGCAAATGGACTGTGGTAAATAAGACATCAATGCCAGTAATGCATTGTTGCATTTTACTAGATCAACAGGTACTTTGATTAAAACCTAATCCAATACTACATTACATACCTACCAATCTTTTTGTCGTAATATTTTTTTTCCTATAGGGAGGAGCAATACAAGCAAATATAACGCCACGTGAAAAAGATCAGTTTAACATCCTGGAAATCGACAAAGCATACAGAATCTGGCTTTGGATTCCAAGATTCTAACACGTGGATGCAGACCGTGCCACATCCATTATCTCTGGTCTTTGGAAGATACACTGATATACAGCCATCACTAAAAACAAAATTCCCACAACATTACTTCACATTTGTCCCATACAGCGAGCTTTATTCAAAGATAGACAAAAAGGAAGGCATGCTTTCAGGTATATAAAATACATAAACAAATGCCATGTAAAAAAAAAAAAAAAAAAAAAAAAAAAAAAAAAAAAAAGAAAAAACTATGACTAATGTTTTTTTCATGCAGATTACATTGGATGCATTCAATACGTCTCCGAATTACTTGATTCAGTTAAGCCTACAAAAGAAACTGTATTCTGGAGAGACATTGGGATTCAAAATCTAGAGTATGTATCATTTTCTTTAACAATAGCTAAATCTCTACAATTGCTCTGCTGATTATTGTTATTTCTAACAGTGGCAGTACTGTAAGATTTACCTTATGGAATCAAAAAGCACGTGATTTCAACATGCAAGAATACGAACAAAGTGAAAAGCCAACAATAATAGTAGTTATTTCATGCGTTGTCAAAACCTATGGTGGTAAGGCTATTAACGTATACCTTTTAAATACGTCCTATCTGCAACACCTATATTCATTCATCACGTCATACAGGCCTTTAGCTCTCCAACACGGCTGCAACCTGTTACTACTTAAACCCAGACATACCTGAAGCAAACAAAATACGCTCAGTGTAAGTACTTACAAATTACTACATGAATTAAAATAAAAAAATTAATTAAAACACATGCTAATGTTACTTATCATGATTATGCAGGTACAACGAATTCCTTGAACCACCAACAATCTTAAATATCCAGTATCAACGTTGCAGCAACATAGAAGAAGAAAAAAAACGAAACCGAGTAAAGTTAGCAGATTTGCTAAACGAGAATCCAGAGCATCAGCAGGTACAAATAATAAGGTGAATACTTACAATAAAAACGAAACCAAATATTAATAAGACCATGTTAGATTGCAGAATCTGCGGTTCACAGTTGTTGCGACTGTAGACAGTATCAATGACAAAATCCCATGGTTCTATACTAGATGCCGCGTGTTCCATTCCAAAGTTTCTGAACGATTCCCCCATGCCCAATGCCGCCAATTCGATACAGGAAACAGACCAGACTACAGGTACACAAGCATTATGAAAATAGTCAGACTCTTATATTAGTCTATAAACATACCTATACTGACAAATATTGTATAAACTTCTGTGCCAACTACTGTTTTAGAGTGTTCATATTTGACGACACTGGAAGCATCATGCTAAAATGCTTTAGCAATGAAGTGCATTCATTAGTAACCGATTGCAATGAAGTCATGCAGAAACTAGAAGACAAGGACCCTTACAAAGTCCCACCAGAACTAACTGCCTTGGAAGGAAAAACTTACATTTTTTAGCTCCACTACGGATCAGATAGTACAAAAGAAGAAAGAATCTTTGTTTTTGACAAAGCACGGGACATAACAGCAGCAATCGCATTGGCAACTGAAACAATAGACACAACCACAGAAGAGAAATCACCTGTTGGAACCAGTTCAGCTATTGAAACAAACACACAAGGTACACCTGCAGAAGATACAATGAATTTACCTGAAGCCTCTTTATCGAAGAATGAAAAGAAACCGACTTCAGCACTAAGGCAGCTATTCCAAAGTAGCGCATCTGGAACAGAAATAAGGGCTGCGAAAAAAACAAAGAAACAAGACTAGTCGAAATGGTTAGTCATAAACCATCACAATCAACCTTCTGTCACTTTATCTATGTTAAAATAACTAATGTATTAGGTATCTACGTAATATCCTATGCAACACAAGACTTAAGTAAGTATGTATCCACTTCTTTATGTATCCCGTACAGCAGAAGACTTAAGTAACTATGTATCTGCTATCTTATGTTTATATATTTCTTTATGACTATATAATACTTTGTAGGTAACAATAATCATCTCCTAAACATTAAGGTTGGCATGGTACAATGGCACAAACAAAAAGCCAAAATATTGATCATCAAACTACTGGTATGAAACCAAAGACATGAATTCCTCTATGCCATATGATTAGTGTCAGTAACACGGCATCACTGTTAACAATATTTGCAAATATAGTTTACGAAACTCTGAAATCACTGAAACAATAGCTTACCCAAAACATTGAACAGTCAACAAACACAGAAACGGATGCCTTTTATTTAAATATCTTACAAAATACAATACAGAGACTACAAGTGACATCCTAACCAACAAAACACCAACACGATACAACAGAAGCCACAAAGACTGGATGAAATTTTCAAAACAAAGACTGCTCCACTGATCACAACAACTGATAAACTACTGATGAGCCTCCATCCCCATCACGTGCCTGCACTTCTCCTCACGTGCATTACGCAGGACATCCAACAGACGAAGGAATGCCTGCAGCATTACTCCATTCCTCGCCTGTGCTTCAACCAAATATTCCATCCCATCCCAATGTGGCACATCAAAACGGCTAAAATGATGACCCTCTTCAAACATTGCCCCAAACTATGCAATTTTTTCTTGATGCCCATCACACCAGTCAACAACTTTCCTAATGAAGCCCTCAATCTCGCCTTCCTCTTAAAGAAACAGATACTTGAAATAATCTTTTGACTCATTTGAACCACAAATTGCTTTTAATTCATTAAACTTAGGTGTAGAGACCATTTTTTACAAGACAAGTTTTATATTAACTTTATAAGGTACAAGTGACAATGATAAACATACAACCACTCTTTATATAAGCCACTCTTTATATAGAAATAAAGGCAACCAAAAACAGTATCACTAACTAAACTGATACAGTACCTGTTTAGGTTGCATTTTTTATGCATCTAACTCTAACAAATAACCATTTAAAAAAGAAAAAACTATAGCCACAAACTAAGAATAAACAACCACAGATATTCTGCAACAATCACATGATGTTACTGTATTACACATGGCTGAGGTAATTTTATCCATCTAACAATGTACACAAACAATAACCACACAAACACAATACCAAATTCAACTATCCAATAGACATTCTCTTTATTATTTTCAACCAGTCAAACCCAACAAACCTAAAATCATTTCCAATAACTAAAAATTTAAACTATGTTAAATGGAAAAAAAAATGAACACAAATAACATAGAAACTGATACTCTTATTAATATTAACATAAGTATCAAAGAAGTTCCAACCAGTCTGGAACATTGAGACACCACATACATCTACTTCAAACTAGGTATTTGCTCCTACCATAACCACAGCAAAATACAACACATTCAAACACCTAAGTGATACAAAAGATTGCTAGACATCCAGATATTTAAACATACAAAAGACACATACAGAAACAACCTTATAAAAATCTCTTTAATTTCTTCACCATCTTTCGTTTGTCATCAGTATACAAAGAAGCACGGTAACTTTTCTGAAACAACCACCCAATTTCTTCAAAATCCACACGCTGAGCATTCTTCAAATCCGACACATACTCATCCAAATCAACTGACCTACCCATCTTTTTCAACTCCATGATAATTCCGTTCCTATGTTCAATCCTAACCTTCACTTCCTCGATCCTTAGATTGTAATAGTTTTCATCACATACATAAGCCTTCTTTTCCCTAGAAAAAATAGCATGCAGCACCTTCTCGATTCGGTTATCACTAATTTGATTACTAATTGCTAAACACTTTGGATACTTAGGGGCCATCTGTTATCACAGCTAAAAAAAACCCTAATTTCTGACAATATTATCCCCAATTTATGCGTACGAAATGAAATGAAAAAAACGGGTACATAAACTGATACCCAAAAAAGTTAATCATGTTGGGCCAACAAACAAATACAAACATAAACACAAGGCCTAAAAAAAAAAAAAAAAAAAAAAAAAAAAACAGCCATGACCCAATTTCCTATTATTAGTTTAGTTTATTTTTTGTCAAATACAACGCTCACTCACGGCAAACTCTACTGGTTTATTAGTGAAAAAAAAAATGTCCAACTCTATTGGTTTACCTATAAACAAAAAAATTGCCAATGTTGAATACAACGACCACCCACGACCAATTCAATTGGTTTAGTTATAAACAAAAGATATGACCAACTCTATTGGTTCACTTATAACCAAAGAAATTGCCAAAGTTGAATAAACACAAAATAATTACATCAATATTCTGTCTTAAAATCTTAATTAATTTTTTTTCGCAAATACAGCGCCCCGCCGCAACGCGGCGGACTGGCGCCCGACTCGTTTAAATAAAAAAGTAAATGAAACGTGAATGAAAATTAACAAGTGACAATATAAGTTTCGAGTTTCAACTATGTACAATTGTATATAAGTAAAATAATCACAATGAAACGTCAATATTTTTTTTAATTTACTGAATACACATATAGGGTCTGCTCTATATGCCGTATCGACTTGCAATATGCAAAATTGTAAAAAATGAATTTTGAATTAAACCCGTTTTTGGTAACATGTAAACTCTAAATCAGATCATGAGGCTTATTTTCCATGAAAGTAGACTCTTTTGGCTTTTCGAAAACTTATGGCACACTCCCAACGAAGCTACGGTTGATCCGGTATAAATTTTTAAAGTTATGGTTGTTGTACTTTTCTAAATCTGACATTGCTGCACTAATTTGCATTTTACATAGCGGTGCTCTTTGGGTCTTTTAGCCTAGCTTATTACCCCTCGGGATATTCATAATGTGGGTTTTGACATGAATTATAAGGTTAGCGATATTGTTGGTATTGATGGTTGGTTGTGGTGGAATAGTTGGCTCTCGAAATATCTGGCTCTTAATACGATCATGGCTTCGAACCTTTCGCCTTATGCTTTGGATCGTTTAGTGTGGAAAGATGATTATGATATTGATCATGGATTTTCTGTATGTGGGATTGTATTCGGCCTAGAGGAACTGAAGTTGATTGGCACGATTTGGTTTGGTTTTTTCAAAAGATTCTCTGCCATACGATTCATCTTTGGTTGGTTATTAATAGGAAGTTGAAGACCCAGGATTCCTTGAGGAAATGGGATGTTAGTAGCAATGCTAACTTAAATCTGCTCCAGTGTCCTTTTTGCAAAAGTCAACCGTATTCTCATAACCATCTTTTCCTTGAGCATGTTTTTTCTTATCATGTTTGGAAGCATTTGAAGTTTTATATGGGCATGGGCAACATTCCTACGTTCCTAGATTTAGTCATGGATTTTCTTATGCATGTGTCGAGGAAAAGATAGTGTAGATGTGTTATTATTAAGATTGTATTTGCGGCCTTGTGTTACTTTATATGGTAGGAACGGAATAATAGGCTTTTTAAGAATAGGAAGCGGTCTAAGGATCAGGTCATCGACGTGATCAAGTCAAACGTTCGTCTCAAGCTCCTTTCGTGTAAATTTAAGAAGATGAGTAGTATGGAGGTTTTCTTGCATCGCTAAAAGTTGCCTAATTCTCTTATCATGTCTAAAAAATCATGAATTTTTCCCATTTTGACAAGTTATTCTCTACCGGTTTGATGGTTAGAAGTGAGTCTAATTATGATTATGTGTTTCACGTGGAGTTTCAATTGAGAGTTGTACTCTTTTTTCCTTCTCTGAGGTTTTTCCCACTAGGTTTTTCTTGGGAAGGGTTTTTAAGGAAGCAGTCTCAGTTGGCTTGATGTACTCCTCATTTACGGATGTAGGATGGTGTTGGTGATACTTGCTCTTTGAAGTGGTTTTTCCTATTGGTGTTCTAGTTAGTGTAGTTAGCTAGATTTTTTCTTATTTCTCATTTATGGCATCTCACAAGTGTGTTAGTGGTTGTTCAAGCACTTGCTTGAGGTTAACGCGGTATTCTGCCACATTCTATTGTACTTAACTGTTTCATGTGATTAATATATTTTACCTAGGTAATCCTGTAACACCCCCAAAATACCGCAGCGGAAGACTGTGTCACTGGGGGTGCTACTTCATAATACAAAGTACAAGTTATAGAAAACGAACTCTAAATGAGACGTTTTGAAAAGTTACCATTCGATTAATGAATTCAAAGTTACAAACATGAGATTCCAAAGTATGATACATAAATGTATACAAAATGTTTTGAATGGTAAATGATAAAAGCGTAAGTCTTCAGAATATGCAGCTTGACTCTAAGTTCCACGCACTAGCTATCGCCTTACTAACCTGAGATAAACATGCTAAAGTGTCAACACAATGGTTGGTGAGTTCATAGAGTTTGTCTTAAAACAGTTGAAAAGTCTTTAAAGAATATTCGCATAGCAAAGGCATCGTGAATCCACTCAGTTGCAAGTCCCGCCATAAGAGACTTGCAACCTGTGTGTTCACAACCCACTGCTAACATATAGTATGATTTCGATATATGTGTATACGATATATGCATGCTTAATGTAAAGTATCACTGCCTACTGAACCTCTTGACAAGAATAAGCACAAATGCTTTAAAGAATAAGCACAAATGCTTCAAAGCTGGATTATATTCACCCAAGGCCAGGAATATATGGCAATGGTGGGGGCGTCAGCCCGATAGTACTATCAATACCTCTCCATCGGCTCCATCCAGGAGTTAAACAGTAGTTAAAGAATATAGCGCATAGAATAGGTTTAACACATTAAGGCACATATCGTAATAAAACTACACATCATGTTTAAGAGTATAAAAGTATAGCATAGCATATGAGTAAAATTGTCTTTAGTAAAAGAGAAAGCAAGTAGTTTAAGCATGTATCTCCCCAAAAGAGTTTAAAACAAGTATGAAAAGAGTAGGGGCTATAACTCACCTTAAGTCTATGTAATGAGAAATGAAAGTGGTAGTCGAATCGTGAAAGTCTCTAAGAGCAGCCTATAATAGAACGTTGTGAATTAGGTTTGGAGTAACATCTAAGAATACGAAGAATTGCCTATATATGTCTTGCATAATGTTCATGATGTAGTACTTAGTATATAGTGTAAGTCTTTAAATATAAATGGCTTATGAAACATGTATATGTTGTATATCTCTTACTACCGTTCAGGCCGACATAATTCAGAAGTCATGAAGTAAACGTTCGAGGAGCCAGGACACTTTAATTCGTAAATCCACAACTCATCTCGACGGCTTACTTAATGAACTCCTCACATGAGGCTCCCTACTATTGTAGTATTTGATAACATATATATAAGTTTTTGATCTTTAAAAGTTATATGGTCTTTAGCCGTGGCTTTAGCCGTGACCTTGGTAATTGTTACCATGGTCTTGAGACTCAACCTTGGCTTTAGCCATGGTTGTGGTCTTGGCTTTAGGTCATTAGACCTCTTGGTCTTAGTAAATCATAACTATTATATAGTGACTTTGGTCTAAAAATGGGCTGTTAAGAATTTGAAGAAATATCACTCGGAAAGCGTTTTCAGGGCTCGAGCTTCTGTGATCCTGAATGAAAACGTCGTTCTAGACAACATTCATGTTTTAACTTTTTGATGAATCGGACCAGAAGGGTGACTTTCAAAATGGCAGATTGCAAAACAGTAGGGTATTGGCAGTTTCGGCGTTTTGGTTTCGCTAACTTCTTATGGCCATAACTTTTGACTCGGGTACTCATTTTGGGTGATTCAAATTGCTATGTTTTCCTTGTTAAGTCCTCTTTAACAGTAAGTAAGTGTCAAATATCATAGTTGTACTATTTTGGTCGTGGTTCTCCATAAAAGTCACTAGTTTACTTGTTTAAATATCATAAGTTAACATATATATACCATAACTTGTTTTACTAGTTTTTATACATCATGAACATAATACAAAGACCATATATAGCATGAAAGAAACATAATAAGCATGAAAATGATATTGAGCAATAAAGTGTAATAGGGTTTGCTTACAACTTTTGGCTTTCTAAAGAAAGGAAGTCAAGTATGAAACTAGGACACTAAACCTATGCTTGCAAACCCTTCACCACAAATCTTGTAACCCGTGCTAGCCTTGATCTAACCCTTGTGAAAACCATTTAACTTCAGCCCTAGTAACCTTGTGTAGCTCCTAATTCAACCATGGAATCACCAAACAAACTTAAGAACTAGGTAGAGAATACTAAGACTTTGAACTTTGTAGTGTAACTTGTATATTGAAGATCAAAGGATCATGGTGCTAGGATTTAATAGTCTGGCGTTTTGGTGGTGAAGAAAGGAAGACATGAGCTTGCTATTTATACTATGAAGAGGAGGTTAGGAAATAACTAGGAAAGTTACCTAAACTTGGTGACCAAGTTGTAAATAAGTATTGATCTAATGGCTAAAGTCATGAGATCATGCCACAAGTGTGAATCCCCCCCTATATGGCGGTTCATAAGGCTTGGGGAGCAAGTGTGGACTTTTGATGATATTATCCAAGCTTATGTAACTAGTTTTGACTCCGTACATTGCTAACCGTAAGTTGTTAAGTCACGAAACGTAAAACCGGGTATCCTAAAAATATGAAACTTATAAATATGCTAGAACTTATCAATATACTCCATAATAAAATATAAAATGAGTGGTAGGTTCTATTGAGGTGCTAAAACCCTGCTAAAACTGGAAACACGGGTCTAAAACGCGTAATACGTAAAACGTACGAAAGTTGCGTAAAATTGAGAAAAGTAAAATGTAACTTTTCTAATAGGATACTAATGACTTAAAATGGCTTATAATGTCTAGGCTGGGCTCAGTCTAGTGTCGGTTGGTATTTAATGTCTCTAAACTTAAAACCGTAAGCTTAAAAATCAAGGAATGACTTATAAAATCATGGAATGATTTTTGGTCAAAGGAGGAGGGAAAAATATGTTGACTTATTCTAATAAGTTGAAAACTCAAATTGTCTTAGAAATGCGGTGTAGGTATAGGCTAAGGTTACGGCTGAGTAAAAACGCTTAAAACTAAAAATTCCAGTTTTTGACGGCCGAGGCTTATTTTGGTCATGTTTTTCACAGTCATGATTAATTCTCAAATAAATCATGAGTGTGTCGAACATTTTTCTGATGCGGGGTCACTTAACGCGGTCGAGTTTCGTTGTGCGTAGAATTTTTGAATGACGTTTTACCCTAAAACGTGTAATTCCTTAATAACTTTCACGAAAATGATCTGCTGAATGTCAAACTTTTAATTTGCCATAGAAATGATTTATCACTCGAGGCCAAGAAGCAAAAATCAAATTTCGGGAAAAATGAATAGTAAAAGTGAATAGTAAAAATGAATAGTTAAATTTTCGGAAATAGAAGTTAACCTGAAAATGTGAATTGTTACAAATCCCCTTTAAACAAAAAAAAAAAAAAAAAAAAAAAAAAAAAAAAAAAAAAAAACCTGAACGAGGCAAAAGATAAAGAATAACAATTAAAGTAGACTCAAGGGCTACAATTTTCCTTTTTACTTCATGTCAATCCTATAAACGGTTAGTTCTCTATGACCATTCAAAGTCGACCCATATTTTGAAAACCTTGTCGTCCTAAATTCGAACATCACCAAATCGACCAAAAACCCAAGATAAGCTATTCTACTCTTTATCAAACTTCTATCTCAGCTTATTAAACATGTATATGATCATTTTCAAAAAGACATGCACTTATAACATGTCAAAATTTGCTAATATGGCCTTGTGCCAAACACCCTTTTATGTGTATAAGCTAAAAATCATCTTCTTTATTAATCAGGAACAACTCATCTATAACATGATTCAGCTATTGGTTTCTAACCATAAAATCATAATCTCATTAGGATAATCATATCTAATCTGAAATCATGACAACATGATAACGCTCAAATTGTGCATGTTTTTAGTAGCGTTATTCGTATGTTTTTCGGTTATTTTTATATGCTTTTGTCACCTAATCGTATCAAAGTGTGTTTGCAAGCATTTATAGCCAAAAACAGGAAAAAGGAAGAAAAAGTGAAGGAAACGAAGGATTTGTCATTCCCAACTCGAGATTCAATTCGTTCAAGCATTTCACAAAGAAGAATCCAAGTTTTCATCATTCCAAAGTTCGTTGACAAGGAATAATCAAGTTTGGACAAAGAACGAAGAGCCAAGTTAAAGATGAAGTTTGTTGCGGTCAGAACGCATCCAACCGATCGATATTCATCCAACCGACCGGTTAGAAGAAAAGGTCACAACCAACCGATCGGTCATAATTCTAACCGACCGGTTAGTCGCAGAGGTTTCATCCAACCGATCGGTTGGTCAGCTCGTTAAAGTTTTGCAAGAAGTTTTCTATCTCATTCTACCCGATTTTAGGCCCTTTTTTCTGGTATTCTAGGTCCTTCTATTCACCTTGGAGGCCAAGTTGCTGCATTGATGAACCTAGGCTTGAGGAGTAGTATAAATAGAGGCTTTGTAATCTCATTTCAACACACAACTCAATATCACTCATTACACCAACAACAAAGCAATCATCATGTAGTCCTTTACTAGTCTCAAAGTTCTCAAATTCGTCCATAAAAGTTCAGGAAGCATTGGAAGTCCAAAAAGTCAACATCTGGAGGTCAAACTTTCAAGAAGTCAACACCAATACTTAGGAAATCATTTTCTACTCATTTGTAATCATATTTCAAACATTTGTAAGACTTTAATTATGATTTCTAATGTTCAATATTCTGAGTTTATGTTCATGTTTGCTATGAGTGGCTAGTAACCTTTTGCATTTGCTTAGATGATGTTAATTACTTAATGATTAGTCTATGATTGTGATAACATGTTTTAATTCAATTTCAAGTCAATTCTAAAACCCAATTAGACTAAAGTTTCATAGTGACATTTGTTGAGTCAAGTAACTAGTTGCTTATAATATCATTTGCCGAAAGGGTTGTTATCATTCAACTAGTTATAATCTTTTGTCTATGAAAGATTGGTTTTCACCATAATTATTCTTGGCTAAAGAAAGAAACTAAGGTGTAATTGTAATGAGAATACTTTTTGTTAATCAAATCGGATTGGTTGTAAACGCCTAATTGGTCAAAAGTTTTAGTAGTTTATAATCAATTGTAACCTTGTTGTCTATGATTAGGTTACCTTTTGTATTGACCATTTCTTAAGAGTAATTGATTAAACAAGAAACTATTTTTGTGTTTAAGGTTGTTAACTCAACTTTATGAAACTTGAATTAATCTTGAATTGATTGGTCCAAACCTAATGCTTGTTTTTATAAACTAAAATCTTGACGAAGGTTTAACTTGTAGAAACAATAGATTAGAACTCCAACTAATTCTAATTACCAACATGTTAAGGAAGTTATCACAATCATGCTTCTCTTATGAGTAGTTAACTAGTCTAAGCAAGTGTAGTTTTTAAGCATTTGAATTATCTTATAATCATTATCGCTAGTGTTAGAGATTTACTTTTTAAACTTACGCTTAGATTCACTTACAAATCCCTGCGAACGATCCCGACTTAGCAACTCAATCTTGCTATAACGGACGAGTTCACTTGCTCGTATGTGTTATTTCTAGATCCGGTAATCATGTTTATAAATTTAAAACCTGTACACACCGTGAGCACACATCAAGTTTTTGGCGCCGCTGCCGGGGATTTTGATTGTGTTTTCTGTAAGTTTTAAAGTTCCATTTCTTTCCTTGTTCATTTTCTAAAAAAAAAAAACCGAGCCAAGTAACCGATCGGTCACTCATCTAACCGATCGGTATTTCAAAATTGTTCAATCTAACTGATCGGTATCCATTCCAACCGATCGGTTCCTTTTTCCTGATTTCTCCAATTGTTTCCATTCTTTGCTCGTTTGTTCCAAAGTTCCCGAGATTCACTCGGTAATTGTATGAACACTCGATCAACCGGAGTAGAACCAATGTCACCTCTTTCCAATCCCGAAAGTCTGATTCGTAGACTAAGAAGAAGAAGAACACCTTTTGTTCCACAAATCAACCGTGTACCAAGAGTACCAAACCCACCGTTTGATAACCTTTCCGAAGCCTTAGTTGTTTATAACCCATTCACCAATCAACCATTTCCAATGGCTAATGACCAACCCATGTGGGCCACAAACCGAACCGTAGCACCCACTCCTGGAGCTGCTATTGTTGCTGTTAACCTTGGTGACAACTTCACCGTGAAGGGACACCATCTTTCTATGATCAAAGACCGTCAATTCGATGGCCGTTCGAGGTCCGATCCTCACAAACACATTGCCGAATTCATAGAAATTTGCGGCATGTTTCGATATGGCAATACCGATGTCGATGCCATTAAACTCAAACTTTTCCCATCATCACTTGCGGAGATGCCAAAGTGTGGTATAACGAATTAACCCCAGGAATTATCAATACTTGGGAGGAGATGAGGCAAGCTTTTGTAAGCCGATTCTTTCCACCTGCCATGTTTGATCGTCTCATGGGAGAAATCCGTGCTTTCTCAGAAAACCCCAATGAATCTCATGTCGAAGCTTGGCTTCGTATGAAAGATTTACTTCGTAGTTGTCATGGACATGGTTTAGGATGAGGAACCATTATCCAAATCTTCTACTATGGACTTGATGAAACATCTCAAGGAATTCTTGATGCTGGAGGAATTTTTCTTTACAAAACTCCCAATGAGGCATATCAATTGCTCGAAGATCGAGTTCTTCTTAAACTCGATTGGTCAAAAGATTCCAAAACCAAACTCTTACGAAAAACCGTTGCTTTTGCCGAAAGTTCTGATACTTCTAAACTCATGGACAAAATGGAAGCCTTAACTTCCAAAATCGACTCGCAATACAAAGATATCAAAGGAGAAATGAAAGAAATATGATAAGGTTGCAATAACTATGGAGGTAATCACACTTCATCCGAATGTGACGACCAACCCATGGTTGGGCCTAACAAAGGGGAAGCCAATTATCCAAGGAGGATACCGTGGAGGCGGTTTTCTTGGTAATTATTACGGAAGAAATTCTGGAAATTGGCAAGATCACCAAAGGAATAACAACCGTGATTCTCAACCACGAGTAGACAATCCAACTCCACCAAACTCTGACAAAAAACCAGAAGAAACTGATTTCAAAAAAATGATGCGAGATTTCGTGACTGCTCAAAGATCCACAAATGAATTGTTAAAACCCAATTTTCAATCTCAAAACCAAAGTTGAGTAAGGTCATAAAAATCATCAAGCTTCTATTCAGGATCTTGAACAAAAATTTGGTAGACTCTCTGATCAATTTTCTTCACGACAACCTGGAACATTACCAACCAATACCCAATCCAACCCAAAGCCTTCTGGATCAAATGACAAAACTTATCGTCCACCACAAACTAGAAATGAGCATATCAATGCTGTATTCACAAGAAGTGGTCTTTCTTACAATCCACCAGCCAATACCAATGAAACTCAAGTCATCAATGATGATAGTGAAGAAGAAGTTGAAACAGAAAAGGAAGATATTCCTGAAACACTAACCAAAGAAACAACCAACCACTCAAAGCATACACTCCAAAAATTCCGTACCCACAAGCTTCTAGAAAAGGGAAAAATGAGGAGCGTTATAAGAAGTTTGTTGAGATGATCAAAGAAGTTAGACTCAATATACCCCTTGTTAATGTTCTAGCTGGAATGCCCAAATATGGAAATTTTTTGAAAGAACTTCTTAATAACAGAAATAAGTTAGAGCAAATTTCTGCTGCTTTCCTCAATGAAGAATGTTCAGCCATTATTGAAAACAAAGTTCCACCAAAACTCGGAGATCCCAGAAGTTTTCTAATCCCATGCACGTTAGGAAACAACATCACATGCGATGCTTTAGCCGATCTCGGTGCAAATATTAATTTGATGCCCTATTCGTTGTATTCTAAACTCTCCATCAATACTTTGAAACCTACAAAGATGAGTATTCGATTAGCAAACCATACATACCAATATCCTGTTGGGGTTGCTGAAAACATGCTTGTCCAAGTTGGTAATTTTTTTTTCCCGAGGATTTTGTAATCTTAGAAATGGAGGAAGATAGACAAGTACCTTTAATCTTAGGAAGACCTTTCCTAAACACCGCTGATGCCATAATCAAAGTCAAAGGTAAAGAACTCAATCTAAGAGTTGGAGAAGATAGAATTACCTTTCTAATCGACAAAGCAATGGAATATCCATATACCAGTGATGACACTTGTTTTAACATTGATGTAATCGATGAAGTCACTGAGGAAGAGTTGGATGCATTACTTGATGATTCTGATTCTTTCACAACAACTTCTGAGAAAATAAATCTTGATAAAGAGTTCGTTGAATTTATGGAAGTAAAATTTGAAGAAGATGATGAAGAAGTTGAGGAAGGAGAAATAGTTGAAGAGAATTTCGAAGAAATTACCATTAATGATCAAATGAGGATCAAGATATCTCTTCAAGAACCACCCACCGATCTTGAGCTTAAACCACTTCCAAATAATCTTGAATATGCTTACTTGGAGGAGAATTCACTTCTTCTTGTAGTCATATCTTCGTTGCTCAAGGATGATCAAAAAGAAAAACTCATTTTAGTTCTTAAGAAGCCTAAACGCGCTTTTGCATGGAAAACTTCTGATATCCCAAGAATTAGCCCTGATTTCTGTAAACACAAAATAAATTTTGAAGAAGGTGTTAAACATGTTGTTGAAAGAAAACGTCGACTCAATCCCAACATGAAAGAAGTTGTCAAGAAAGAAATCATTAAACTTCTTGACGCTGGAATCATATACCCCATTGAAGATAGTTCTTGAGTGAGTCCCGTTCATTGTGTTCCCAAGAAAGGAGGAATGACTGTTGTGACCAACGAACGGAATGAGTTAGTTCCTACTAGAATGGTTACTGGATGGCGATTATGTATTGATTATAGAAAATTGAACAAAGCCACCAGGAAAGATCATTTTCCTCTTCCATTCATGAATCAAATGCTTGAAAGATTAGCAGGCAACAAATACTTTTGTTTCCTCGATGGTTTTTCAGGTTATTTCCAAATTCCCATTGATCCTTCTGATCAAGAAATGACCACATTCACATGTCCTTTTGGAACCCGTGCTTATCGGCGTATGCCTTTTGATATTTGTAATGCACTTGCCACTTTTCAAAGGTGTATGATTGCTATATTCCAAGATATGCTTGAAATATCTATGGAAGTTTTCATGGATGATTTTCAGTATTTGGAGATTCTTTTGAAGCTTGTCTTTCAAATCTAGACAAAATGCTCAAAAGATGTGAACCTGCACATCTTGTTCTTAATTGGGAAAAATGCCATTTCATGGTAACCGAAGGAATTGTTCTAGGACACAAAATATCAAGTTCAGGAATGGAGGTTGATAAAGCAAAAATTGATGTTATCTTACCACCTTCAACTAACGTTAAAGCCGTTAGAAGTTTTTTAGGACATGCCGGTTTTTACCATCGTTTCATAAAGGATTTTTCACAAATATCTCGTCCTATGACAAAACTTCTTGAAAAAGATTCTGTTTTTTATTTCAATGCAGATTGCATTAAAGCTTTTGAACACTAAAGGGTCAATTGACTAGTGCTCCGATTATGGTTTCACCTAATTGGTCACTACCATTCTAACTTATGTGCGACGCAAGCGATTTTGCTGTTGGGGCAGTTTTAGGACAACGTTAAGGAAAATATTTTCGTCCTATATACTTTGCTAGCAAAACACTTAACAACGCCCAACAAAATTATACGGTTACGGAGAAAGAATTGTTAGCCGTAGTTTTTGCTTTTGAAAAATTCAGATCTTATCTTGTGCTTTCCAAAACAGTCGTTTTCACCGATCACTCAGCACTCAAATATCTATTTGCTAAACAAGATACAAAACCGCGTCTTATCCGCTGGATTTTACTACTCCAAGAATTCGATATCGAAATAAAAGATAAGAAAGGAGCAGAAAATCTTGCCGCCGATCATTTGTCTCGTCTTGAGAACCCAAATTTGGAAGAATTAAAGGAAGACGAAATTCATGATTATTTCCCCAATGAAACTCTTATGACAATCGATAAAGTTGATGAAGAGGAAATACCGTGGTTTGCAGATTTTGAAAATTATTTTGGTGGAAATATTCTCAAGAAAGGATTAACTCATGCTTAAAGAATTAAATTCTTTTCGGATTTAAAAAACTATTATTGGGAAGAACCTTTTCTTTTCAAAATGTGTCCCGATGGAATGATCCGAAGATGTGTTTCTGGAGCAGAAACAAGAAAAATTCTTGATGAATGCCATCATGGACCAACAGGGGGACATTACGGTCCTACCACCACAGCTAAAAAAGTTTTTGATGCTGGATTCTATTGGCCAACAATTTTCAAAGAAGCTCATACTGTTGTTCAAAACTGCGATGCGTGCCAAAAATCCGGTAGTCTTTCTCGTAGAGATGAAATGCCTCAAAAGAGCATTCAAGTTTGCGAAATATTCGATATTTGGGGAATCGATTTTATCGGACCATTTCCTAAATCTCACAAATACAAATACATTCTCGTTGCAATCGATTACGTTTCCAAATGGGCTGAAGCTGAAGCCTTACCCACTAACGATGCACGAGTTGTTGTCAATTTTCTCAAAAAGCTTTTTGCTCGCTATGGAATCCCTAAGCTTTAATAAGTGATAGAGGAACCCATTTCTGTAATAAACAAATGGAGAAAATCATGAAACGATATGGAGTTCATCATCGTTGTGCTACAGCATATCATCCACAAACTAGTGGACAAGTCGAAAATACTAATAGAGCATTAAAAAGAATACTCGAAAAAACGGTTAAGGAAAATCCTTCAGTTTGGTCGAGGAAACTCGATGACTCTCTATGGGCCTTTCGTATGGCTTATTAAACTCCAATTGGCACAACACCATACAGACTCTTGTATGGAAAAACATGTTATTTGCCGTTCAAAATCGAACATCGTGCCTACTGGGCATTAAGAAATTGTAACCCCGATCTGATAGTAGCTGGAGAGAAAAGATTTTTGCAATTGCATGAACTCGATGAATTGAGGCTCCAAGCCTACGAAAACTCCAAGCTATACAAAGCCAGAACCAAAGCTTATCATGACCGAAAGCTTAGAATCAGAAAAGAATTCAAAGCTGGAGATAAAGTTTTGCTTTTCAATATGAAATACAAGTTCAAAGCTCCCAAGCTCAAACCCAAATGGATGGGACCTTATATAGTGAAACATGGATTTCCATCTGGATATGTCGAACTCTAAGACAAGCATGGTGGAAGTTTCATTGTTAATGGTCACCGCATTAAGTTGTATTATGATAAAGAGCAAATGAGCAAAATTTCTATTGAATATCCACCCGAATCTGAATACGAAGGTATCACATTCATGGCTCCTCACATGGAAAATATACCATGGGCACATGAAAAAGGTTTTATCTATGATGCTCTTCCTAGAGCATGGTAAAATGTCGTATTGGAAGATATAAATGAAACTGGAGAAGGAATTGTGGTAGAAAACGTATTGTTCGTACCAAAATATCCTAAGAGGAAATCCCAAACCGCATCAACGTAGTTCTTGCGAAATTTGAGTCAGGCTGACGACTCGTAAATAAAACAAGTGCTTCTCGGGAGGCAACCCGTGTGTTTGCTATTTTATTTTTAATTCTTAGTTTATTTTCAGTGATTATACCCCAAAGTTTAAATCACTTGGTTGAACTTAAGTGTGGGGGTGTTTCACTAATTTTAATAAAACATATAGTCTTGTGTTTGTTTGTTTTAAGATTGATACAGGAAATGATGAAGAAAACTTGGACATTTGGAACAAAGAATCACAAAGGAAAATACGGTTCAATTTCTTATTTCCCTATTTTCATACTTTGAAGTTCATTTATCACATTGAGGACAATTCTTAACTTAAGTGTGTGTGTGTGTGGGGGGGGGGGGGGGGGTGAATAGGTAAATAAGAATATTCCATAAATTTCGAGCTTAATTTTAAATTTTGCTGCCCTTGTGATCTAGTTGTTTTCACACTTTCAGGATAATATATTAGAATAACTGGATCCATCCACTGGTAAAAATGGTAACTTTTGAAATTTGAGATGTGTCTTGATTAATATTGCAATCCATTCTGGGATCGATAACATTAGCTAGCACATATTGTAACCCTTTCCACTAAATTGTGAGGATTTGAGCCTATTTCGTATATAGCATACATTATTTGATGCTTAAATCTTTTGTTATGAGTGTGCCGGTGATTTTATTTATTCTAGAAGTTGTGCTTGTAAATCATTTCGAGACCGTTGTGAGATCACATTTCTTGTGTGATATAAGTATGCATATGTGATAAGAGGCAATTTTAGGATCTAACCTAAATAGCCTTCCATTTTAATATTTAGCTAGTTTCATTGACTAGTTAACCACCAACATAACCCTTTTTGTTAGCATTCATTTTTAATGCTAGATACCCCTAGTTACACCTTCTGAGCCTATCTTTTCTTTTGATTAAATTCAGAAAAATACAAAAATATTTTACACTTTTTAGCCTAGCCTTACCCTTATTCAAGTCTTAGTTGGTTGCTAGCTATATGACAAGTTGGATGTTATGTGGGAAATCATGAAGTATAAAGAGAATAGAAATTCCGAAAGTAGTGATTAAAGCAAAGTTGAGAATAAGTCATCAAAGTAGAATGGTGACAAGTGATTTTATGTCCATGTTATTTTAAAAAAAATGTATATATCGAATAAAATAGCCAATGAGCTATAGTGTTAAGTATTGTTCGCTCAAGAATGGAGTTCTAAAGAGTACATGATAGTGGTTCAAGATAGCTAGCAACATTCGGTTAGTAGACTTTGACTATTTTGTATATTCTTATTCATTTACACTCTATAAATTTATCCCATGTCTTATTCCTACCCTTGACTCAAGTAAAATTATCAAGTGTATGACATATAGTGACCATCCGATTTCTTGAGGAAATAACAATGCGCCAACGATCTAAGGATATCCTTAGTGACCATCCGTTGTTTTGATACAAGAATTCGCGCCAGTGATCTATTTTGTTTTGCATAAGATAGTTGAACGAAAGTCCTTATTATCCCTTTTTAGCCTTAAACCCGAATAAAAGCCCTCTTTGATATGAATACTTGGTGCTTACACCTTGACGGAGTAGTTATGTTTCTTGTACAAGCCTATGGTAATATTTGAATCATGACTGAGCAATGAGTGTGATCTCTCTTATACTTCACCCAAAAATGAGTGTTTAGAGTGAATTATATCTTATTCCTTTTTCATGAGGTGATTAGTAATGTTTATCTAGCAAGAAAATCATTTGAATATTGTCAAACATCTCAATGTTTCAACCATCTAAGTTTAAAATGATGAATCTAACTTGTACTTGTACTTGGAAGATTTGCATCACATTTTTCCAAAACGTCTTTGAAATACCAAGCGAATGATATTTTATTTCTAGATTTTCTTGATGGCAAGCAAAGTTCAAGTGTGGGGGATTTGATAACGCTCAAATTGTGCATGTTTTTAGTAGCGTTATTCGTATGTTTTTCGGTTCTTTTTATATGCTTTTGTCACCTAATCGTATCAAAGTGTGTTTGCAAGCATTTATAGCCAAAAACAGGAAAAAGGAAGAAAAAGTGAAGGAAACGAAGGATTTGTCATTCCCAACTCGAGATTCAATTCGTTCAAGCATTTCACAAAGAAGAATCCAAGTTTTCATCATTCCAAAGTTCGTTGACAAGGAATAATCAAGTTTGGACAAAGAACGAAGAGCCAAGTTAAAGATGAAGTTTGTTGCGGTCAGAACGCATCCAACCGATCGATATTCATCCAACCGACCGGTTAGAAGAAAAGGTCACAACCAACCGATCGGTCATAATTCTAACCGACCAGTTAGTCGCAGAGGTTTCATCCAACCGATCGGTCAGAGCCCGATACCGATCGGTTGGTCAGCTTTTTAAAGTTTTGCAAGAAGTTTTCTATCTCATTCTACCCGATTCTAGGCCCTTCTTTCTGGTACTCTAGGTCCTTCTATTCACCTTGGAGGCCAAGTTGCTGTATTGAGGAACCTAGGCTTGAGGAGTAGTATAAATAGAGGCTTCGTAATCTCATTTCAACACATAACTCAATATCACTCATTACACCAATAACAAAGCAATCATCAAGTAGTCCTTTACTAGTCTCAAAGTTCCCAAATTCGTCCATAAAAGTTTAGGAAGCATTGGAAGTCCAAAAAGTCAACATCCGGAGGTCAAACTTTTAAGAAGTCAACACCAATACTTAGGAAATCATTTCCTACTCATTTGTAATCATATTCCAAACATTTTAAGACTTTAATTATGATTTCTAATGTTCAATATTATGAGTTTATGTTCATGTTTGCTATGAGTTGCTAGTAACCTTTTGCATTTGCTTAGATGATGTTAATTACTTAATGATTAGTCTATGATTGTGATAACATGTTTTAATTCAATTTCAAGTCAATTCTAAAACCCAATTAGACTAAAGTTTCATAGTGAAATTGGTTGAGTCAAGTTTAACTAGTTGCTTATAATATCATTGGCCGAAAGGGTTGTTATCATTCAACTAGTTATAATCTTTTGTCTATGAAAGATTGTTTTTCACCATAATTATTCTTGGCTAAACAAAGGAACTAAGGTGTAATTGTAATGAGAATACTTTTTGTTAATCAAATCGGATTGGTTGTAAACGCCTAATTGGTCGAAAGTTTTAGTAATTTATAATCAATTGTAACCTTGTTGTCTATGATTAGGTTACCTTTTGTATTGACCATTTCTTAAGAGTATTTGATTAAACAAGAAACTATTTTTGTGTTTAAGGTTGTTAACTCAACTTTATGAACCTTGAATTGATCTTGAATTGATTGGTCCAAACCTAATGCTTGTTTTTATAAACTAAAATCTTGACAAAGTTTTAACTTGTAGAAACAATAGATTAGAACACCAACTAATTCTAATTACCAACATGTTAAGGAAGTTATCACAATCATGCTTCTCTTATGAGTAGTTAACTAGTCTAAGCAAGTGTAGTTTTTAATCATTTGAATTATCTTATAATCATTATCGCTAGTGTTAGAGATTTACTTTTTAAACTTACGCTTAGATTAACTCACAAATCCCTGCGAACGATCCCGACTTACCAACTCAATCTTGCTACAACGGACGAGTTCACTTGCTCGTATATGTTATTTCTAGATCCGGTAATCGTGTTTATAAATTTAAAACTTGTACACACCGTGAGCACACATCACAACATCATCTAGATTCATCACACATATACAAAAACTGACATAAACATGCCTAAAATCATTCTTAATATACTTTAACACCAAAAGCTTTAACTTCTACCATGTATCATGAAATCAAGACTTGTAAATAATTCATAACTTTGATGGGTATCATGTTTAGGAAGCTTAAACATCTTGTAGTAGCCTAATCATCATAAAAAACCTCATAAATTACCATTTGGAAGCTTTCTTCATCCATAAGAAAACTAGACATTTTCCCTCCATGACAACACATATAAACACGTGTAGTTATGATAATAAATATGAGATTTTAAGTTATCTATGCCACAAGGGTAGTTTGGTAATTTGGTCCAAAATGTGTATTTTACATCATTAGTTACTATCGTTAAATATTTTGCACCGTTAGTCCTTTTCTGTTAACTATTTGCACTCGAAGTCATTATTTCTAATAATACTAATGGGAAGACATTTCTAATATTCTAATAACAACAAAGTCTATTATTAAGACTTATAAAAGTTGGGGTGTTACAACTCTCCCCTACTTGAAATGTTCGTGACCTCATGAACTAACCTGGAGATAACTACTCTGACTATAGTTTCATTGTTCTGACTAAGTCTCCCCCACATAGGATGTATTCTAGTTCATGAAAGTCTTAACTCATTTATAATATTTCTAAATTATGTCTGATCATAAGACTTGTCACAATATCTCCAAACTCACATGATTTACTTATTTTGAATCTAAAATTTCTAGAATTTCACATGCCTAATTCTAAGTATGGAATTATTAGGCTATTATATGTTTGGATAGCTTCTATAAACTTTCTGTTTTTGATAGTAAGTTCCAAGTCTGCCTATCTGTTTACATGTCGTCTACTTACCATGGATCAGTCTTGGATTTGTTTTACTGACTTTACTATAATGTTATACTAGTTTTCTATTGGGGTTGTGGTTGTTCTTGCTAATCTATCTTACTATAATACATTGAAATCTACTGGTATATGAGATGTCCTTCTATTCTACTGATGTATGAGTTCTAAGATCTAATTACTAAATCTACACATTGAGACTGATAAGTCATATAATTATTTTATTCGTGCACACTACTCGGGCTTGCAAATTTTCTGATTCTGTTCCTGACTAAATCATTCTTCTATCTTGCTAAATTCAGTCTCATCTTCCCTTACTGCTCTAGAAGTTCCCTCGAGACATCCTATAATCACAATAAATCCAAGTCATATGATGTAATTATTATCACGTTGGCCAATCGCTATAATACTTGCATCACATAAACATGCCTTTATTGCTATCATATTCTATCTCGAATCATAACTGAAACAACCTATCTGATATCCTCTTCTGTTATCATGTTAATTGTTGCCATCACTGCATTTCTATTCATGTATTCTGCTTCTAATCGCATACTGGCACGATAACATGACTACAATCATAGCATACTATACATGTTATGTCTAATTCTGGTATCTCATGCTATAAACAGAAGTTCTAATAGTAATCATAGCTCATTCTGTCCTATTTATGTTATATAACTATCTAAACATTTCTACTCTTAATTTATGATTCTTATGATGTAGTAAGATACTAAACATAGTCTAGTAATCCACTTAACCTCGTGCACTCTAACTCTGTTTCGCTTACTGGGTGACTATATCACTACTGGCCATGACATTAATGCATTTACTATGTCTAATTTTGATTCCTGATTCATATTGATTACATCAATAATCCTGTTATTATAGCATTTCTAATAATACATTCCTACTCTTACGGTATTCTTAACATGCTAAACATAATTATAATTCATATTTGCACCTAAAGCATAAAACTCTAAGGTCAATATAGAGCTACGACCTAAGTCTGAGTATCCTCTATATACTGATTAAGATTATCTACAAGTTTAATTAAGGGTACATGTACTTGTATTGAAATCCTTTCTCCTTTTTTCTCGTATGCTGATCAACGCTAGGAATACTGAAACTCATGATTTGTATTTGTTCTGTCTATTCTGTTTCGTTTCAATACCATAATCTTCCTGTATATTGATTTCAATTCTGAACATACAAAAATGCATGATTATGGTGCAACATATAATCAATTAACACATAACTGTTCTAGTAAGCTTCATGGGATATCTCATAATCTCAATAACTTCATGTTATATCATGTAAATATTATTACGTTGACCAGGCATCATAATAGTCACATCATATAACCATGAACTCATTGCTACTATAATCTACCCCAAGTTAAAAAAACTAAAACGTATAATATAACTGCATATGATCTTATATGAAGGCTAACTACATGCTACTACGCTACAAATTCATATTGATTCTATATGCTTTATGTATCATGATATCGTATTCATGATCTAAATCCTGATCTGAGATCTAAAAATATACTATACACTACATGACCATATATAATTCACATTGTAGATACTTAAATCTCTCAAACCATCGCTATGATACCAACTTGAAACACCCATATATATAATTTTTTTCATTTACTGAATATGCGTATAGGGTATGCTCTATACACCGTATCGACTTGCAGTACGCAAAATTGTAAAAATTGAGTTCTGAATTAAACCAGTTTCTTGTAACATGTAAATTCTGAATCAACTCATGAGGCTACTTTTTATTTTATTTTATTTATTATTATTTTTTTATGAAAGTAGACTCTTTTGGCTTTCCGAAAAGGTATGGAACACTCCCAACGGAGCTACGGTTGATCCTATATGGATTTTTAAAGTTTTGGTTGTTGCACTTTTTCAAAATTTGATCTTGCTACACTAATTCGCATTTTACACTAATTTAACAATTAAACGAGCCAAAACTTAAAGAATAACAATTAAAGTAGACTCAGAAGGATACAATTTTCGTTTTTACTTCAAGTTAATCCTATAAACGGTTAGATCTTTATGCTCCTTCAAAATAGATCCATTTTTTGAAAACCTTGTTGTCCTAAATTCGAACATCACCAAAACGACCCAAAACCCATGAAAGCTATTCTACTCTTTACCAAACTTATATCTCAACATATTAAACATGTATATGATCAATTTCAATAAGATCTACACTTATAACATGTCTAAATTTGCAAATATGGCCTTATGCCAAACACCCTTTTATGTGTATAAATAAACATCATCTTTTTTTTATTAATCAAGAACAACTCATTTGTAACATGATTAATCTATTGGTTTCTAGCCATAACATCATAATCTCAGTATCTTAATCATATCTAATCCTAAATCATGGCAACATCGTCTAGGTTCATCACACATACACAAAAACTTCATAAACATGTCTAAAATCATTCTTAACATACTTTAACACCAAAAGCTTTAATTTCTACCATGAATAATGAAATCAAGACTGGTAAATAATTCATAACTCTAATGGGTATCATGTTTAGGAAGCTTATATCATATTGTGGTACCTTAATCATCATAAAAAACTCCTAAATCACCAATTGGAAGATTTCTTCATACATAAGAAAATTAGACATTTTCCCTCAATGACAACAGATACATACAAGTTGTCTAGTCACGATAATAAATATGAGATTTTAAGTTATCTAAGTCATAAGGGTAGTTCGGTAATTTTGTCCAAAATGTGTATTTTACACCATTAGTCCATGTCGTTAAATATTTTGCACCGTTAGTCCTTTTCTGTTAACTATTTGCACTGAGAGTCCTTATTTCCTAATAAAAACTAGGGTTAATTGCTTGAAAATGTATCATATTTGCCACTTTTTGCTATTGTGTATACTGAACTTTATTTTTTCTTATTGCGTGTACTAAACTTTCAAATTTTGATTATTTTGTTTGTAACCATTTTACCCTTACTTTTTTCAAATTTCGAATGGTAAAATGGTCATTTTACATGGCTGAATAGTCACAAAATACACAATAATCAAAATTTGAAAGTTTAGTACACACAATAAGAAAAAATAAAATTCAATACACACAATAACAAAAAGTCAAAAGTATGATACATTTTCAAGTAATTAACCCTAAAAACTAATGGGAAAACTTTTCTAATATTCTAATAACAATATAAAAGTCTATTATTAAGACTTACAAAATTCGGTGTGTGACTCCTCCCAAACCAACCTCACAAATTAACCGGGAATGGTCAACAAGTCAAGCAGTAAGGGAGAGGAGTGCAAGATATTAAATCCGTTGAAGTATAGGAAAATCCGCGGGTCGTTATGTCCCAGCGAGATTGAAATTGTGTTTTTGGAACGTTTACGGGAATCAGTGATTGGGAACAATAACAAATAATGATTTGAGTTAATTACACTACTAGATGATTGATATTCAGATAAATAAACAATATAAACAATTACAAGATTACAGGTATGAATAAACGTAAACCAAATAAAAATTAGATATGATTACGAACAGATAAAATGGTGAGATTTGAACAAATTTAAACTAGAGGGGGTGAAAAAGAATTTTTTACAAACTTAATATTAAAAGAAAATTTAATTAAAAAGAAAATTATTATTTTTAATTATTTTATTATTTAATATTAATTAAAAACTATTTAAACTAATTAATAATTAATTAAAACCAACTTAAATCTAATTTAAATTTAAGAAAATACTAAAGTGACTTAGAAAAATATGAAAATTTTTATAAAACTAAAACTAATTAACCATTACAGGAATCCTAAAAATTATAAAAAGTTTATAAAAATTATTTTTAAACTAATTTACTAAATAATTAGTTATTTATTAATTAAAAATTAATTAAACTAAATTAATTCTAAAAAGTACCAAATGAATAGTGAAAATTCTGAAAATTTTCCTAAAAATACTTTATGAATTATAAGACCTAGGAAAAATATAAACAGCTACTATTGCTTATAAATAAGCAGAAAGAAAATTAATTTTTTTATTTTTTAATTAAAACTAATTAAACTTAAATTAATTATTATAAATACTAAATTAACTCAGAAAATTATGAAATTTTTTCTTAAACTATTTTAATATATAAGGAACTTAGGTAAATTATAAAAATGAAAATTGCTTTGTGAAAAAACTAAGCAATAAGCCAAATGGCTTAAATAGAAGCTATCACTATTTTTAAATTTGGTTTTTCTTGATTTTTCTTTTACTAAACTATTTAATAACTAGAAATGATGAACTTTTGTGAAGGTGAACTTTGTGGAACTAAAAAACAAGCACTTGGTGAGCTTAAGTGCTTAACAGCCAAGCTTATGGCTTATAATGGATATTTCAAGCTCACAATAAGCTGCTAAGCAGGAACCAAAGGGAGGTCATGATACGAGCAAGTGAGATGTATAAGAAATAATCTACAACAAAAAAAAAAGAACCTATTGAATAAGCTGGGAAACCCCAATAAGCAATTCCAATAACATAAAGGCTAAATAAGCTAAAAGGGGCAACCTGCAGCCCTTTGTGGGGCCCACAGGGGTAACCAAGGGTCTAAAATGATGGATGATTTAAAAATCTTGCCAAGAAGGCTTTCTAATGATCTAAGGGTCAGGTCCTAAGGTTCTCTAATAAGTTTACGGTGAGCTTGTGAAAGATTGCTCACTTACACTGATGAATCAGTGTAAGGAGTTTGGTGAGCCAACATAGATGGACCAAAATAAGCACTAAGATGAAAAGTAAGCATTTTCATAGTGATATGGTACTGTAGGGTTTCCAAAATACCCAAAAGCTCTCAGGAGGCTTCACAAATAAACACCATAGAAGCCTTAGAAAATGAGCTTATGAGTTACACTCCCCTGGTGCAAGGGAGGTTTTGGCAAACTAGGCTAAAACAAGCCTCCAAATAAGCAGTAAAAAAAATAATAAAAATAAGCATAAGAAAGTTGAGCTTCTGAACTTCAATTTCCCACAAGCTCAAAAACTGAATCTTAAATCTGAGACCATGAAAATTCTTGCAAGATATGGAAAAGTTGACTTAACTAAGAATTTTGACCTTTTATGAAACTTAATCTGTAACACCCCAACCCAAAAGGGATAAATTGTAACATTATTGGGTCGAATCAGAACATAAGCAAGCGGAATACACTAAATAATACAAGGGTTACAAAGCAAATCTAATAAATGATAAGGTACTAAAACTAAGCATAACAACTTCCAAACTAATTACAAACTAAGAACCAAAAGAGGAATCTCTAAGTCCATCTCTAATCCATGGGGAGCTATCAACAGTGTAGTCCAATACAAGCTCCTAAGCACTCTTCCTTCAAACCCATCTTCCTTCTAAATAACCTGCCGCAGGAAAAAAAATGCGGCTGAACTTAAAAATCCAGTGAACAGATATAGACAAACAAAAGCTAATAAAAAAAGGGAAACGAAAGTGAATCCAAAATGAATCCAATAAAACCTGTTGAGACAAATATCAAAGAATATGGAACATATGATAGAATCAACAGAATATGATCAAAGGGAATACATATAAGGAATATCAAATGAATCAAAGAAAAATGGAACGAATCATAAGTGTAAGCAAATGAACTAAGGAAAGCATAAGTCAATAACAATGAAGAAGTTAGAACAACAAGGATCACACATATAATAGAAGTAACATAAATGCCCAATAATCATATATCAAATTGTACATAGAGTAGCTAGCTCGATGTACCAAATGTGAAATGGAGTGTATCGCACACACATACCCATTCACCAAATTCAAAACGAAACAAAGTACCTAGGATGCATCCATACGCTCCCTGCAAAAACAAACATACATATACCAAGCTCTAGGCTAAGCATACATACAATAATAATAATGGCCATGGTGCTATAGCATAATAGGGAACGTTGTGGACAAAAACCCACCTCCACAGATAGTGTCAATACCACTAGTGAATCAGTGGCAAGGCCATGGACTCCCCATTAAAGGCTACAATTTAATCAAATAATGGGCAACAAATAGGGCATAGGAATGCTATAAGAATAAGGACTATAGCATGCAACAAATATCAAGTAAATCATAACAGAAATGGATCGATCAAATATGGATCATACAAAGGGATCATATCAATGGTTCAATTTAAAGGTCCAAATCAAAGATTCATATCATGAGGTTCAAATCAAAGGTTCATAATAACAAAAGGGTTCATAGCAAGTTTCAAAATTTGAAGTTAAATAATCAAAAGATGTTAAAGAAAGTTATGAGAAATCTTAGAGAATAAAACAGATTAAGGACTTTTGAAAATTATTTAAAACATTTTTATCGTAAAAGTATTCATTTAAAAACACATTTCATAAAAGTCATTAAAACCTTCATATAAAACTGGCATCGTATCGTAATCACAGAAATCATCTCAAAAATAGTTTTTCTCAGAAGTCATTAGGTTCTATTTTTAAAAGGGTCTTCATACGAAATCATACTATCAAATGAACAAATGATATCAGGCGTATAAAGATCAAAAATTATAATAGTGGCAATGGAACGGATCATGAGTCATAAGAAACCTTACTGAAAGGTTAGAATATATGTACCTCAAACCGATGACAAAGCAAAAATAAGGGGATGACCAAACGGAAACAGGAACCACTCCTTCTTCATGGAACCTAAATGAATTAGAAGCCGAGAATTATTTAATAGATCATTTAAATCAGATTACTCCTTTTTTTGATCATATTTCCATTTTAGGTAACTTTTCATTTTTAGCAAGTTTATAGAATTAGCAAGTTTCCATTTTTAGAACGTTTCCTTATTTAGTAAGTTTCCATAAATATCAGGTTTCCATAATTAGAAAGATTTAGTATTATAAATTTAGTAAACATTATTATGGAATTAGGGTTCATTTTAATAAGTCATAATAAGTTTAATGTTTAAATAAATCACTTTCCATAATTTAGGCTTTCAAATGTAAATATGGCATAGTTAAAGGTCTAATATGTAAATATCACAAGTTTTCACATTTTATACAAATTATACATAGGTTAACATTATTAAACCCTCAAGTTTACAAATGTTACACTTTACACCCCTTATTTATATTATTTACAAATGAGTCCTTATTAATTACTAAATTACAAATATATCCATAATAATTTCATATTAGCACATTTAACCATTAATTATCAGAATTAACACATTTTATCCTTCATATGATATTTATACGAATGTTCCTTCCATTTTCATAATTTACAAAATAACCCCTCTACTTTTAATAATTTACAAAATCGGATTTATTTATTAACAATTTACCACTTAAACCTTTTTGTTACAAATTTTACATACAACACCCTCATATTATATTTTATATAACTCACCCCTGGTCTAATATAACTTACAAAAATAACCAACATGTTTATAAAATTACAAAACTCACCCTACACATTTTAAAACATAAATCGGCTAACAAAATAAAACACAACCATCAAACCCTAATTTTTCCCAATCATCCCATCATTCATTAAACAATCATTACATCATTTATTAACACAAAATAATACCCAAAACCCTAACCCTAAATCAAACGTACCCCATTTTATTTATTTACGATCGGATCAAAACAAATAAATAAAAAACGATTTCCATAGGCTTTGAATATTTGCAAACGTATTTTATATGAGTCTAATTAACATTATTACTCAATACAAAAATATTTTCAAAGCCCCAAAAATTATATATGGCCGATTATAGTTTTTCCATATAATTAGGGTTTATATTTTCTTTAATTCGTATAGCCTTATATAACATGCATGGATCAATTTTAGGATTTTATGCAGATAACATATGATAAGAGGGATGATAAAAAAAAACTACCCAAAGTGGTTTGGATTGAATGGAACAAGGAGAACCAATTTCTCTTTCTTGGCTACTATATACGAATAGAAAACAAATGGCCACGAACCCACAATCACTCCACATCCTTCACCACTATTTTTCTAGCCTTCACCACCTTAGAACACGTCCAAGAAAAATAGAAATACCCTTGTAAAATTTTATGGCCGCCGGTTTTGGTTTTTGGATGGAATTGGGGTTTTGAAAATGTTATAAATAAAACAGGTAACAAAGAGGTGGGGGTTATAGAGCCGGATTTAGTGCTTAGAGGAGTGAGGAAAATCATAATTTTGATATCTTCCATAATTAAATCATGTATATCTTCTTTTTAAATACTAGCAGGGTCCCCGCGCAATACAGTTGTGAGCACCCTGTAATTTAATTTTTTCGATAAATAATTTATTTTATTTGTACGTTTTCTTGGCAATAGCTTTACTGATTAGTTTTTTATGGTAAAAGTTTGATGAAATTTTGCTTTGTTTGTATTATTTTATTTATTATTTATTTTATGTTTTTGTTTAGTAGTTTGCTTGGTTTGTACAATATGTGAACATATTTTAGTTTATTATATTCTTTTTGACAATAAATTTACGGATATCAAAAATTTCATTTAGCTCGTGTCCGTTCGGGCTCGAGCCCGTTTGACCCGAGCCCATTCGGGCTCGAGCCCATTTGGCCCATTACCCGTTCAGGCTTAAAAATTTGTATAATATGCTTTATTATTTGTATTAGTGACATTTAATGCAGGAATTGTGTTTAAGTTGGTTGTATAATATGCTTGATAATTTGTATTTCTTATGTAAGGGGTGTTTTAATAAGTGTATGTATTTATTGACTATTTAATTAATTGTATTTAATATACATAATGATCAATTTTAAGTCATTAATTTTCAATTTTAAGTCATTAATTTTAAACTTTAATGGCGAAAAATGTCTAATTATGTTGAATCACTTGTACTTTTAGCATTGAAATGTGTAATGCTTAATTTTAAGTATTCCATTAATAGTAGGCATTCCTGCTTTATAATATAGTATGATAATGTACAAAAATTTAAATCATTTGGACCCTTTAATATATATATAGGCGTGGCATATAATTTTTATAAGTTTCAAATATTACAAATGTTCCAACAAAAATAATATTTATCATAGGTTACTCATTTCCAAGTGTTTGTGATTTATTTGGTGTTTTATTTAATTATTTATTTAAGTTTTAAGCTGTACGGGCAATTTGGTCATTTTACATATTTGGGAAATTTTAGGTTTTACATAATCTAGTTGACTTATATGGATTTTGATCACTTCTAAGCTACCAAATATGTTGTATTAAGCTGCCAAATGATGAAATTAAGATATTCTAACAACTAATGAGATGAAATGCATGATTATGATACCTAACTGCTAGACAGTGAATGAGAATGATGGATCAAAAGGTTATTTTGACATTTGAACTTAATCCTACTGGTTTAATACTTTATTCACACTATATTGGACTTGAGCATGATGAGTACATAACTTTCTATTATTGAGAATCACCAAACCTCAGTTAACCATTCAAATCCAAATACCCCTACATGAACCTGTTGTGATTTTTTTGTTAAGCTAATGGCAAAATGAGGCCATGTAACTCCACTTATGCTTCTACTAACTTATGATTGACTGATCTTAACTCAATAATACTCAATATGACAGCAAAAACTTACTTAACCACAGAATGCAAAACTTGACTACTTAAGGTAGTTTATAGAAATCTATTATGTCATAAGCTCAAAATCTACTAAACTATCCAAATAAGCTAAAACATGATCTAAACAAGCTAAACAAAAAAGATTAAACTAATCAACATAGATTTGATCACTACTAGTAAAATGCAAAAAGATGAGGAAGTGAGCTTACAACCGATCCAATGCACAGAACATGGTACCAAGGCTCAAATCATACACCTAAGCTTCCCATGAAGCTACTAAACCCAAGGCAATCCAGAATACACCTTGCTCCATGCTTCATCTTCATATCTAATGATTTTTGATTTTCTATGTATTTATTTTGAATTTTTTAGCAATTTTAATTTTCTAAGTTGTACTGAACTGAATGTTTATATGAGCTTGTAGAATTTCTATAATTAGCTTATAGAAGCTTTTGGAACACTAGACAACCACTAGTAACATCATTGATACAAATTGAGATTTTTGCTAAAAAGAGGTAGCATAAACTGAAACTTTCACTTGGAATTGCAATTAAGGGTTGAAAATAGTTTAGAATACAATGAAATCACTTATTAAAACACTTAAAAGCTAAATGTTACAACTGAGAATTTAAATTATACTAAGTCGACATACACTAAGCTACAACTAATTTAACTAACTACTCTTTCTTCCTTCCTTCTTTCTTCACATATAAGGACCCTGGTGGGGTTTTGAGTCAATCCCACTTTAATTGTGAGCCCTTGGATGTCTTGTTTTGATCCTAGCCATTGAATGGCATTTTGGCGCCAAAACGAAGATAAGCAATTGGGGCCTGTGGAGTGTTGCATGCTAGAGTTATAGGGGTGGTGGAGGTGATGGGTGAGCAAGTGGAAGTCAAGTGGAGGTGGTGATACCAGGTGGTATTGGCAGAGGTGTGGAGGGAAACCAGGTAAGGGGGAAGGTGGGTCTGACTTTAGTCAAACATGGTTTTTGCAATTTTGGGTGGGAGTGGGCTTTTAAGGGTGTTGGGTTTGTGGTGTTGATGGATCAGGGAGTTATAAGGGTGAGGATATTGTGTTTAGATTTGGATTCATTCTGGGCTTAAAGTAATAATAGGTCCGTTTGGTTGTAGTAATATCACAAGGACCAATATTGAAATTTTCTGAATTTATAGGGGTGAAATGTGGTACTGTTCCAAAGTTATTTCAAGGGTGTTACTTGCCAATCTTGAATAAAACAAGGACCACATTTGATGTTTCCATATTTGAAATTCCAGGGACTAATTATGCCAAAACTGAAAGTCAGGGACCATTCTTGTAATTTCTTCAATCTTTTCCACCCAGGGACCAATAGTGACACTTGTGAATCCCCAAGAATCAGTGTTGACTTTTTCTTCAAAAATCTAATGCTCAAGGGTTATTTCTGTCAATTTCCAAACTTGAGGGACCATTTATGCCAATTTTGCAAACTTTTGCTCCAAAGACTATATTTTTGGCATTTTGTGATTCCCTGATGCGTGGAAATTGCACCAGGCTTAACCTCTCAAGGGATCTCGAGAAGCTTACAACCCCCACCAGGCAGTGTACCTGATCGTTGTAGTATAGTATAGTGACAAGTATCGGGGGATTGATCATTCAACTCAGGAATAGTATTGCTAGGATTAGAAAGCCTAAAAATTAAGTCTAGAGGTAAGGGATGATTCTTTTTGTATTTTTTTTTTTTATTTCTATAAAAGAAATTAAAATCTCGGGTTTTGGAGGAATGGGCGGAATTAGTTGCTAATCAACTAACCCAATAACTAAGATGCAATCAAAATAAAATAACAAAAATGTAAATAAAGCTAATTACTAATGTGGTGTGAACAATAAATGGGAAAATTGTGTTTACTTAGATTTCATTACTCCTAGATATCTTTTACAGGTTGATAGTTTGGAATAGTTGCGTGGATGACGGGTTATATTCCTTAATATCAATCGTGGGGTGACGTACGTACTTCCCCAACTCTATAAGCTCCTACTTCACTCCTATGTTGAGCTTGCAAGAAGCTCCTAACATGGGATCACTAAAATTCGCTCATGCATTAAATACAACCATAAAAACCTAGTACGCATTGGTTCATGTTTCTTAAGATGTTCAAGCAAGTTACACTATGGAAGTCTGCCAGTTTTCTTAAGCCTAACATAGAAATCATTCATCCGTAACAACAATAAACAAGCAATTAACCCATAATCAACATCTAGGTTTCACTACATCTAAGCAAACACACAAGAGATCTAGCCTAGCATGTTAAAATCAATGCGAGCGTAAGATATATTCAAACAACACATAGACATATTGAATGAATTGAAAGGATACTTATCTTATTTAAACATGAAAGGTTTCAAGGGATGTAAACCCTTGAAAATACTGATAAAATCGTGCTAGAGTTTCTCCAAGTTATCCCTAAAATTGTCCTCTTTTAATGAATGAAAATTACAAAACTATATATAGATTTTCCAATGTGACGGCGTCAAGAAGAGAATTCTGACGCCGTCAACTAGCCGCCCATAATAAAATTGGATTCCCGAGATCCAGATCTGACGCCGTCAAGAGCAATTTTCCTCTGGGCCGTCACGTGTAAAGGGACCATGACGGCATATGGTGACGCCGTCATGCCCTATTGCAAAAACATTCTGGATCGTCATGGACTCTATCCTCTTCCCCTCTTGTTTTCCTCTTGACGCTGTCATTAAGAACTTGGTGACGCCGTCAGGTACTGTTCCAAGCAAGGAAAATTAAGACTTTGCCATTTTCTTCACTTTTATGCTCCAAAAAAGTCCAAAATGCTTCCTTTTCCAAAATTCACTCCAAAAGTACCTAAAATCACAAAAGGAACAATTTAGGGCAATATTTGATCAAATAAATTCAATTCCGGGCTTAAATGACCCGCTAAAAACGGATCATTTTTCGCCTCATCATATACCCTTACACTTGAGATTTGCTTGTCCTCAAGCAAATGCGCTTTTATTCTAATCAAAATGCAAGTTAGGGGTCATTTAACACTAATATAAAAGTAATTACAACAGATAATCGTTCCACTAAAGACCAAAGACAAGCACGGAGGTCATATACTAACACCTCACAAATAGTGTTTAGATACTCACATCTCTCGGGTGTAATAAAGTATATATCACAATATGGAAATGGAAAACATCTCTCACTACCTGTCATAGCAAAATAGATTACCATAGGCTTGGGAAAGGATCAAACCTCCACCACATGGCGTAAGCACCTAGGATAAACTATTAAAGAGGTCTTTTAAAGGGTTATAATGTTAGGTGTAGGGATATGGAATACACGGTTTTGTTGGATATAGGCAATCTTTACTGGTGGCGAGTTAATCATCTTGGTTAATTACATGTACAATATGGCGTTGCTAAGCCAAGACTAGACTCGACTTAAGCTAATAAATCACAAATAACAAAAACACAAAATAAACATAGAATGAAACGGGATGGTAGTCCGTATGTTTTTCTCTTTTCTTTTTCTATATTTTATTTTATTTTTTTTTTATTTTTTTTATTTTTTTTTTTTGCATTCACTCTTACCCTACCATCCAAAATAATACATCATAGGGAATGAACATTTCCCTTACACTTGAATTTTTGCATACTTTACAATAAACTAATCTAATGACTCGAATTAAGATAATCAAAACACTTGGAGTACTTTTAAGATTAACGCACGTATGGGCGTAATAATATGATGTTCTTCCCCATTACTCCATAACATAAGTACTTTACCCATGAGTCCCAATCGTCCCAAAACAATATGTACAACGATATTACTCGACTTAGCAACCATGTAATCAATTAGATAATTAACTAAGGGTTTAAACATGTAACAATAATGAACTAAAGATGAGTGCATACACGGAAGGCTAAGGCGATTTGGTTGTACATTTAACTGGGTTGTAAAAAATTCTTCCTTTAAGTAAGATGCTTAAAGTTAGAAACGAAAAGATAGGCTCGGAGGGGTGTACTAGGGGTTTCGTGTACTAAAAATGAGTACAACGCTAAGGTGTGGGGACAATTAATTGACTTTACTAGCCAAGTAATATGACTTAAATGGTCAAGTAATTATGATACGGGTTTAACACAAGGGTGATCCTAATGCCTCTTATCATGTAGTAAATCCTACTACACGAATGTAGTCTAACTAGCGGTCTCGGGATGCATCACTAACACAAGTTCTAGAATCTAAATGCTACCGGTACACTCATAAGCACTAATAGTAAATGCTTTTCCTATCAAATCTAAAGGCGAACCTCACATATTTGGGTGAAAAATTTTTCTGAATGATACGGTTTTGTGCTAGTCATACGACTCCTATCCATGAGACGCTTGCTAAGGCTAAAGTTTCACTCCTAAATGTTGTAAAAAAATTTTAAATTTGGCGCTAAAATTACACTAACAAGTATTTCTCTTAGTTTTATTACACACCTACCATCAAACAAACAAACTCAAGTGCAATTGTATCCTATAAGGTATCATCATTTACCCTCCCCTTACACTTAGGATGAACATTGTCCCCAATGTTCAATTAAAGAATGTAAAAGTGAAATAGGTAAAAGAATGAAATCAAATACTCCTCTGATTCGCTTGATGTGGATAGTTCGATAACAAAGTTAGATCTTCTTCCAGAATATAAATCATCTTCTTGTCATACATAACCTGTTAAACCTGAGAAAACAAACAAGGCAACTTCGCGTAAAATCGGCGACAATCTCTATATACAAACAAATCCTAGAAAACAATGAAGATGTAATGCTTGTGGAATGAATGTTTGCAGATTTCCTGGAGTTTATAAAACTAAAGAATTAACAAAAACTTTAAGACTCTGTTAGAAAAACAAAACTAGCAAAATTTCCAGAATTTTACACATGACGCCGTCAGGAATTAATTCCTGATGCCGTCAGAAGTGACCTGCAGAAATCTTTACGTTAAGTTTCCAGAAAATTTTGGGAAAAACTTATGTCCTACTTACTGGAAAATCCTGCAAAACATCATTATGACTCGATACAAGCATTTGACTCTAACAAATACGAATATACATGTTCATTTAATATTGTGGAGAACCATGATCAATTTTGTTTCTTAAAAACATATTTGGGGTTTCCCCTTACACTTATCTTTTGCGAAATACCTTTGGATGAAGTTAAGACTAAGCCAAATGACAAAATAAAGTATTTTCACCATTTTAGTTTTGAAACATGATCTACCAACGATAAAAATAAAGCATGCATACGGAAACAAGTAACAATCAAAGAAATTAAAAATCACACAAAGCATGGGTTGCCTCCCAAGAAGCGCTTTTCTTTATTTACGAGTCTTGTAGCTAGACTCAAAGTCATGGGCTATTACGTGACCTCATCGTTGGTCTCACTTTCTAGGTCATCTCCTATATTAGTTTTGTATTCCGGACCTAGTTGCAAGCATTCTTTGTAGAAACCAAGTATTCTATTCATAACATACTCTACTCCTCTACGTCTATCCTCATCATTCCTATAGTAAACCGCTTGTTTATGTTCCTTTTCTATGTTTGATAGGAGGCGGTATTGTTCAATTTTATAGGGCATTTGGTAAGCAATCTCATCATTCTCTTCCTTGAATCTAACTATCCCTAGAGTCGGATCATAACTCATCTTAGAAGCCTCAACGAACGGTTTTCCGAACACTACTTGACTTAGGCAATCATCTATCACCGGACGAGTATCCTCCGCTATCATAAAATCGGTCTCATAAGTGAAGTTTCCGACAATCACACCCAATCCTTTCACTCTACCTACAAAATTACTTAGCAAGTTCTTGTTGGGCATCATCCTATAACCAAGTTGCTTCTTCATTACCCAATTATAATAAGTCCTAGTCATGATGTTTATAGGAGACCTAGGATTGATATAAGCTTTCCATACATGCATATGCCCAATGTTGCATGGTATGTTAATGTTAGAGGAATCACCTATTTAATAAGGGGTGAACCAAGGATATATGGTGTCTCAGGATCATTGAATAAATCCTTGTGATATTCCCGTTCTTCCTTGGTGGGCAACTTATCAAAGTACTCTTCTACATTTTCTACTCCCTCTAACTTTTCTCCCTTATTAACCTCAACTTCCTTAATTTCATCCCTAGTCTTGGTTTCTACTCCAACTTCATCCTTGTCACTTTCTTCTATATCCTTATCTATTGGCTTAATGGTGACAACATTGACAAAGTGGACGTGTTTGGATGACGAGGGGTCCTTAATTTGGATTCCGCTATTGGCGTCCCTAGTATCCTTCCTAGGTGTAGTTAACGCTTGGTTGTTGAGGGCTTTCAACAAGTTGTCAATCTTATTGGTCATCTCCGTTTGTTATTGATTGAATTTGGTTTCAAACTTAGCTATGCGAGCTTCTTGAGATGCCATAAACTTGGACATCAATCCTTTAAGATTATCGGCACTACCATAGTTATTAGAAGGATTGTTGTTGAAAGTACGGTTGGAGGGTGGACGGTTTGGTTATTAACGATTAGGCGGATTGGAAGAATTGTTTTGGTTTTGTTTCCACCTAAGGTTCGGGTGATTTTTCCAAGAAGGGTTGTAGGAATCACCGTAAGGGTTTGGCTCGGGTTTGAAAGTGTACCACTTATCTCCCGCTTCGTCGGTACGCAAAGATGCGTAGTCCGCAAAAGCTGTTCCGGGGAGTTCCACGCAATCACGAGTGTCATGGGGACCACTACATAATTCGCATGAAGAGGTGATTTTGTTCACTTGGCTTGAAGGCTTAGGAGCTTCGTAAGATTTCATGAGAAACTTGACTTGATCCTCAAGTTCCATGATCCTACGGTCGGGAGTGCTAGAATTGTTCGAAGGCAAAGATATTGCCTTGACCGTTTTGTTCAAATCACGGGGATCATTCCAACTTTCGTTGTCATAGAGAGCAAGATCTTCTATGAGTTCCCATGATTCTTCTGCACTTAGATCACTTAGCTTGCCACCGGCCGATTGGTCAATGGTTCGCCTTGTGGAGAGATCGATATGGTCATAGAAGATTTGGACTTGGAGCCAAAGATCTATACCATGATGAGGGACTTTTTGGAGTAAGTCCTTGAAACGAGTCCATGCTTCATATAAAGTTTCACCTTGACGTTGTTGGAACATCAAGATATCATTTCTAAGCTTGGTATTTCTCCCCGGTGGGAAAAATTGAGCAAGGAAACGAGTGGTGAGATCATCCCATGAGGTGATGGATCCCGCGGGTAAACGTTCAAGCCATTGACTAGCTTGATCACGTAAAGAGAATTGGAATAGGCGTGATCGGGTCGACTCTCTAGTTGTAACATCAAGGTCTATAGAATCTACGATTTTAAGGAAGTCCTTGAGATGTTGATTAGGATCTTCGGAACGAAGTCCATGGAATGCACATCCGCTTTGCACCAACCGGATGGTGTCGGATCGCAAGGGAGAAACATTGGCTCCTTGGGTGAGCTCAATAGTGTTTCGATAGCCTTGGTGGCTAGGTCGGGAATACTCTCCTAGGGTTCGGGGCCTAAGAGGTTGGTTTGCTAGTGGTGGGTTTTGAAGGTGGTCTTGTTGTGGTGGGTTGATGGGTTCAAAGATATTACCACCTTCCATGATGTCGGATGGTAAAAGTTACGAACAAAGACACGAAGAAATAGATAGACTAAAGAAAATCTAAAAATAAAATCTTACTAGAAAGGAATCTAGCAAGTAGACCTAATAATAAGAAATCCTAACCTAGACAATAACTATTCCCCGGTAGCGGCGCCAAAAACTTGATGCGTGGGAATTGCACCAGGCTTTACCTCTCGAGGGATCTCGAGAAGCTTACAACCCCCACCAGGCAGTGTACCTGATCGTTGTAGTATAGTATAGTGACAAGTACAGGGGGATTGATCGTTCAACTCAGGAATAGTGTCGCTAGGATTAGAAAGCCTAAAAATTAAGTCTAGAGGTGAGCGATGATTCTTTTTGTATTTTTTTTATTTTTATAAAAGCAATTAAAATCTCGGGTTTTGGAGGAATGGGCGGAATTAGTTGCTAATCAACTAACCCAATAACTAAGATGCAATCAAAATAAAATGTAAATAAAGCTAATTACTAATGTAGTGTGAACAATAAATGGGAAAATTGTGTTTACTTAGATTTCATTACTCCCTAGATATCTTTTACAGGTTGATAGTTTGGTATAGTTGCGTGGACGATGGGTTATATTCCTTAATACCAATCGTGGGGTGGCGTACGTACTTCCCCAACTCTATAAGCTCCTACTTCACTCCTATGTCGAGCCTGCAAGAAGCTCCTAACATGGGATCACTAGAATTCGCTCATGCATTAAATACAACCATAAAAACCTAGTACGCATTGGTTCATGTTTCTTAAGACGTTCAAGCAAGTTACACTATGGAAGTCTGCCAGTTTTCTTAAGCCTAACATCGAAATCATTCATCCGTAACAACTATAAACAAGCAATCAACCCATAATCAACATCTAGGTTTCACTACATCTAAGCAAACACACAAGAGATCTAGCCTAGCATGTTAAAATCAAGACAAGCGTAAGATATATTCAAACAACACATAGACATATTGAATAAATTGAAAGGATACTTATCTTATTTGAACATGAAAGGTTTCAAGGGGTGAAAACCCTTGAAAATACTGATAAAATCGTGCTAGGGTTTCTCCAAGTTATCCCTAAAATTGTCCTCTTTTAATGAATGAAAATTACAAAACTATATATAGATTTTCCAATGTGACGGCGTCAAGAAGAGAATTCTGACGCCGTTAACTCGTTGCCCATAATAAAATCGGATTGCCTAGATCCAGATCTGACGCCGTCAAGAGCAATTTTCCTTTGGGCTGTCGCGTGTAAAGGGACCATGACGGCCTATGGTGACGCCGTCATGCCCTAGTGCAAAAACATTTTGGATCGTCATGGACTCTATCCTCTTCACCTCTAGTTTTCCTCTTGACGCCGTCATTAAGAACTTGGTGACGCCGTCAGGTACTGCTCCCAGCAAGGAAAATTAAGACTTTGCCGTTTTCTTCACTTTTATGCTCCAAAAACGTCCAAAATGCTTCCTTTTCCAGAATTTACTCCAAAAGTACATAAAATCACAAAAGGAATGATTTAGGGCAACATTTGATCAAATAAATTCAATTCCGGGCTTAAATGACCCCCTAAAAACGGATCATTTTTTGCCTCATCATTTCCCAAGGTGTGTTTTGACATTCTGAGCTCAAAAATGGTAATTTTCTTCCCCGGCTCTGGCTTTTGATATGATTTCCAAACTCATGCTCGTTTTTGTCCTTTTTGGCCTGTTTTATGCTAATTTCCGAATTATCCGTTCCTGCACGATCACAAACACAAAAACACAATATCTTTGGCATTTATGGTTAGTTTGTGTCTGTTTTGGTCATAATATGGACAGAAAAAGGTGTGTGAATAGGCTCACACCAGTGTGTTACACATAAACTACCACTAACTCGCTGGTCGCCAATGGCGGACCTAGCCAGAAAATCAAGGTGGTGCCCCAATTTTGTTAAGCGAAAAAATTGATTGATCAATTAGCCAATGGATCAATGTGTTGGATCGGGCCAGGTCTGAACGAGTCTATTTTAACATTATTTCATAAAGATGTCAAGGATCATACATATGTCTTAATTCAACATAAGTCTTTAGTGTCTGTAATATTCCATACTACTTAGTTCTTGTAATTTATAAATAATTTATGGTTGTATTGTTACTAGTACCTTTTGATACATCCTTTTTATTGATGATAATATATGACCAACTATAGACATATTCTAAATTTTTTATCACATAAAAAAGAGTGGAAATTTTAGTGATGCAACACCGAACTATAAAAACTAACAACATAAAATCTTGAATAATTTTAGTGATGCAACACCGATACGAGTTCACTTTTTTTTTTTTTTTTTTTTTTTTTTTTTTTTTTTTTTTTTTCTTTAAAGTCCATCCCATTTGCTTAGGCAAAAAAAAAAAAACAAACGTGTGTTTTTCTAATGTCTAATGAGTAAACCACTATTGTTTTATTTTCTAAATAGATTATAGTTTATACATAGTTTTCTACTTTTCTAAATAGATTATAGTCTAAAAGTGTTCAATAGTTTAATTTACTTTATTTCACTGTGATTAAACTAATCAAGGGTCTGTTTTGGAATGCCACTTATGAAACGTATGTTTTCTTGAAATCATGTTGATGGCTCGTATGTTTTGAGACATTTAGGACCTATGTTATGTAATATTATTCTACTAAATCGTTAATGTAACGATTGAAACTTGATTTTTTTGTGTTTTACTACTACTTTGGTGATTGAAATTTGAAAATTGTCATTTTCAAGAGGATATCATATGAACTTATCTTTGACATTGAGTAGAAATATAAAACAGTTTGACTTGTATATCATTTGTTTACAAAATATGACAAATTGATAGGATCGTAGGATCGCGATCTAATCCTACGATCTCGATCTAGCAAAGACAAAAATGATCGCGATCTTGACAGCCTTGGTTTTAACTTTAGAAAAACACCGTCTTCTTCAATAGCTTCTGCAAAAATTATCAGGCTTACTTCCGGCTCATTTTGCTTTTTCTTTTTCCATCTCCTTTCTTCCAAATAATGTAAGATGGTTCTTTGTATATTTCCAAGTTAGGTCTCAACTTATTTTATGCATCGATTCTAAATAAATTTGGTTTCCAAGGTGGTTCCCGGACACCACCTACAATGGCTGTAAATCTGCCTTGTCCACTATTTTGTGTAGCAAACGGTGTACACTTTTATTTATAAAATCAGATTATAATAAATAAATAACAGAAATTAAATAACTGAAAAGTAAATACAGACAGAAAGGTGTAGAAGTAGAAGACAGACTCTATATAACGATAAATAAATGAAAGCAGTAAAAAGTCAGGTTGATATAAATAATGTTTAAAAACGTTATTAATATTTCTCAATAAACCTATGTTTTGATAATCACAAAACTCAAATCAAATTAAGTCTAGATTAAGACGTAAACAAGTATTTAGTAACAAATATTTACCTCTACATCTAATATCACTTAAGGTATGCATAAACTAAGCATCTTATGTCTTACATGATCAAAGGAAACCTTGTCTTAAGACATAACATTTTATAAAATGATATTAACATTTTATATATATTTGTAAATCATTTTTGGTATTGTTATATTAAACTACAAAGATATGATTTCAAATTTCCAACCAAAAAGGGCAAATTTTATCCAGAAAAACTTTTCCAACGTTCAGTAGGGCGGCCCCCTTAATTATACTAGGCGGCCCCCTTAATCATTAAGGGGACCGCCCACTAATTAAGGGGACCGGCACGCTCCAAAACAGTATTTTCTGGCCCTTTAAATACTGGATCATTCCACATATTTTTCTCACCTTTTTGCACTAAAAACTTTCTGATCCAACCTCTATTTCTATATCAAAAATCCTTTGATCATATAATTCATAAGTCTTTGTTTCCAAGTGATCCAAAGCTTCATCCACTCAAGTGCAAGAAGAAGAACACTCCTCTACATCCATTTTAATTGTAGTAGTGTTGTGATTAGATATTTTCATTTTATAGTAGTGTTAGATATTTGTAAAAGTGTTGTGAGAACTTGTTGATTGTAGAAACTAGTTGTGTTGTAAAGTAGTGTAGTAGTTGTGATTTAGTTGTGCATAGAAGAAGGTGTGAAGTTGACAAGGTGTGAAGAAGGTGTGAAGTCTTGAACAAGTTGTGAAGGTGTGAAGAAGGTGTGAAGTCTTGAAGAAGTTGTGAGATTGGTTCTAGCTACGATTAGAACTCGACATTTAGCTTAGTGTCGTTAACTCGTGTAAGCCAAGGTGTGTAAGGTTTCTCCACCATAAGGAGTTTGTTGACATAGTGAAGAAAACTCTCGAGTGTGGTACTCGGGGAGTGGAGTAGGGCAATGAAGGTGTCCTTGTAGCCGAACCACTATAAATTCGCGTGTTGTGGTTTGATCTCTCTAACTCTATATTTTCTTCATTCTATTTCAATACTTTTATTATTAGATTAGACTTGCTTATATTGGTTGTTGCTTGAACTCACTTAAGATTGAATCAAAAGTTTTTATAAGCTACAAAATATTTTGGAAATAAATTTAAAAGGACATAAAACTATTCAACCCCCCTTCTAGTTTTCCACAATTGGTATCAGGAGCCACATCTAGCAAGATATTTAAAATATATTGTATTTTAAAACTTGTAACGATCTATGGAATCTGAAAAATATTTAGAAGGGCAATCTATGCAAAGACCACTACTATTTGAAAGTGATGGATTTTTATATTGGAAAAATCGATTCGAAACTTATGTGAAGTCAAAAGATATAGATCTTTGGCATGTTATTACTAATGGTGATTTTTTACCTATTCAAAATAACCCCGAAACAAAGAAAGATGAAATCGTACCTTTTGAAAAACAAAATGATGATTTAAACTTGCTAAAAATAATGAAGCAAAAATGGTTATCTATAATGCGCTACCACGTAAAAAGTACGAAAGGATCTTTATGTGTAAAACCGCAAAAGAAATTTGGAACTCTTTACTAATAACTCACCAAGGTAATAGTCAAGTCAAAGATAATAAGATAGATCTACTTGTTCAACAATATGAGCAATTCAGGATTCCGGAAGAGGAATCAATTGATAATGCTTTTGCTAGATTTAACACTATCATCACAAGTTTAAAAACACTTGATGAGAATTTTTCTAGTAAGAATTTTGTTAGGAAGTTTCTTAGGGCTCTTCACCCAAAATGGCGAGCTAAAGTGACGGCTATTGAAGAATCAAAGAATCTGTCAACATTGCAACTTGATGAATTAATTGGAAATTTAAAAGTCTACGAAGCAATTATAAATAAGGATTCCGAAATGGTCAAAGGAAAACGAGAGCAAAGCAAGTCAATCGCCTTGAAAGCTAGAAAGGAATCTAGTATCGAAGATAGCTCATCTTCCGAAAGTGATGATGAAGAATACGCCATGGCCGTAAGAGATTTCAAGAAATTCTTCAACAGGTGAGGAAGATTCGTAAGACAACCACATGATGAAAAGAAAACATTTCAAAAGAGTAAGGATGACAAGAACAACAAGATTGAAAGGAAATGTTTCAAGTGTGGTGATCCAAATCACCTTATTGGAAAATGTCCAATGATGACAAGAGATCAAAATAAAAGAGCATTTGTCGAAGGAGCTTGGAGTGATAGCGATGAAGATGAGAAAGAAACGACAAAGGAAAAGAAGTGTCTTATGGCGAAGACATCAAATGAGGTACGTTCCGAAACCGAATATTTTAGTGATGAAAGTCTATCATTAGATGAAAAAGACCTAGATAATGAATAGAATAGACTATGCAAATTAGGACAACTAGTAATGGCCAAAAACAAATCACTAAAATACATAAACAATCAATTGGAAAATGAAGTACTAGAACTAAAAATTAAAATACATCAACTTGAAAAAGGTAAAGAAATTTTTGAAGAATGTAAATCATGTCAAGAGCTTAAAGGTGAAAACGAAATACTCAGGGAAGAAATTGCAAACTTGATAAATTTGAAAATAGTAGTCACTCACTTAGTAAAATAATAAGTATTCAAAGAGTATCCGGAGATAAAACCGGTTTAGGATTTAACTCAAATGAAGCTTCAACAAGCGAGATTAAAAATGTCAAATTCGAAAATGAACTTAATGAACAAAAACCTCTAAAATCTAATCCTAAGTATATACTTATTAATGATAGAAAAATACCTCTTGCCAACTGATGCGTAGGGATTGCACCAGGCTTTACCTCTCAAGGGATCTTGAGAAGCTTACAACCCCCACCAGGCAGTGTACCTGATCGTTGTAGTATAGTATAGTGACAAGTACCTGGGGATTGATCGTTCAGCTAGGAATAGTGTCGCTAGGATTAGAAAACCTAAATACTAGTTCTAGAGATGAGAGATGATTCTTTTTGTATTTTTATATTTTTTAGAAAGCAAGTAAAAATCTCGGGTTTGAAGGATTTGGGCGGAATTAGTTTCTAGTCAACTAACCCAATACTAAGATGCAATCAAAATAAAATACTAAAAATGAAAATAAACTATATTAAACTAAGGTTGTGAGCAATAAGTGGAGAAATGTGTTTACTTAGATTTCACTACTCCCTAGATATCTTTTACACGTTAATTACTTGTTATAGTTGCGTGGATGACGGATTGTATTCCTTAATACCATTCATGGGGTGGCGTACTTACTTCCCCAATCCTATGAGTGCCTACTTCACTCCTATGTCGAGCCGGCTAAGAAGCTCCTAACATGGGATCATTAGAATTTACTCATGCATTAAATACAACCAATAAAACCTAGTACACATCGGTTCATGTTTCCTAAGACGTTCAAGCATGTTACCATTTGGAGATCTGCCAGTTTTCTTAAGCCTAACATTGAAATCATTCATCCAATATAACCATAAATAAGTAATCAACACATAATCAACATCTAGGTTTCATTAGATCTAAGCAAACACAAGATAAATCTAGCCTAGCATGGTGGAATCAAGACAAGCACAAGATATAGACAACCAACACATAGACATATTGATTGAATTAAAAGAATACTTATCTCAATAACACATGTAAGGGTTCAAGGGCTGAAAACCCTTGAAAAAGCTGTAAAATACGTATATGGTTCGGCCTTAGGGTTTCTCCAAACTTGTTCCTTTTTTTGAATGAAAATTAGAAAAATATATATAGATAATAGAGGCTGACGGCGTCAAGAACAATCTTGTGACGCCGTCATCTCGCCGCCAAAATAATTCTCGGACTGCCTTGATCTACATCTGACGCCGTCATGTATTCCATTTTTCCAGGCCGTCACACTTTTAACTCTTGACGCTCTTCTTTGTGACGCCTTCATTTCTGTACTGGGTCGTCATGATCTTTACTCTTGACGCCGTCATCTTGTTCCTCTTGACGCCGTCACACACTGTTCCCAGCATGGAAAATTAAGTCTTTGGCGTTTTCTTCATTTTTATGCTCCAAAAACGTTCGAATTGCTTCCTTTTCCAGATTTCACTCCCAAAGTACCTAAAATCACAAAAGGAACGATTTATGGCAATATTTGATCAAATAAATTCAATTCCGGGCTTAAATGACCCCCTAAAAGTGGTTCATTTTTCGCCTCATCACCAACAATGAAGAAGTAAAAGCTTTTTATAAACCGTCTTTAAAAAACGAAGTAGGATCTTCTAAACCTAAGACAAGATCTAAAACTCCACCACCTAGAAAACCAAATAATCCTCATCCTAGGTCTAAAACACCTCAACAAAAAAGAAACCAAAATAGGCAAAACTATAATAACAATAGTAATCAAATGTGGAATTACCAACAAAGCTACAATCCTTGGGGTATACTACCACCTTTCATGCATCCTAGTCAAATGTTAAACATGTTTGGACCAAACAACTTTGGACCAAAGAGGCAATGGGGACCGAATAGCTATATGAACATTCCTTGAGGCAATCTTGAAGTTTCTCTCAACGTAGACTTTTTCAAAGTCTATATGTCATCTTGAAGATTTTGAAGATTTTTGTTGAAGACCACCGGGTACGCCATTCTTTCACAACTCATTGCCATGCTTAGATAAATATTCTTTGTTTGATTACGTTGTTTGTATAGATATAGCTTGCTATTTTCCTCTATTTGTTCGATCATATATATATATATATATATATATATATATATATATATATATATATATATATATATATATATATATATATATATATATATATATATATATATATATATATATTAGATATATATATATACATACATACATACATATATATATATATATATATATATATATATATATATATATATATATATATATATATATATATATATATATATATATACATACTTGCACATAACCTAAATACGTCATTAGTTGACTTTCTAGAACTCCAGGAAATTGTTCGTTATCGAACCCTTTCCTTCCCCCTCGCGTTACTTTTGATCTTTTACGTTCAACAAGAAATTCTATTATGTCCACATTTAGAAAACTCATGATGATGAAGGGATATGAGCCAAATGGACTATTATCATGTAAGAACGCTTTCGCACGTGAACACTATGGATGAAACAAACTCCTTTCGCTGACTATATTCTATCTTCGTTATCATCTCTCAAACCTCACCTATCTACTCATCATTCACTCACATTTATACATATATATATATATATATATATATATATATATATATATATATATATATATATATATATATATATATATATATATATATATATATACACATATACATATATACACATATTCCCAAACACACCTCAAACCCTTCATCAACTTAACACCTTGATTATTTTGTCCAAAATTGTCAAAGGAACATTTTAATTATCGATACGTTAATTAAAAATTGTTAAGTACTTCATCATCGTGCCAATAAAAGCTTACGTATTTTTAATATATTATTAATCTAAATATATACATATAAATATGTTTGTTCCAAAAATTAAAACCGCGAAAATTCAAAAATTTAAAGGGCGGCCCCCTTAATAATTAAGGGGACCGGCTTGTTATCGGGGGCGGTCCCCTTAATGTTTAAGGGGGCCGGCCATCTGATGCTTTCAAATCCGTTTTCCACCTTAAATCTTTTGCCAAACACTCCATTTGTTCATAATTCTCTTCCTCACCTCTGCTGAGTACGAACCAAAACCATCAAAATCCTTCACCAAATCACCAATCCAGGGTTGTTTCGTAAGGGGCAAACGCTAACCAAACGTATAACAACATCTTTTGTAAGTTTTCCAACATACATTTCATCACATTTCATTCAATTTGGTGTCTAATCAATAATTAGGTATTTTAGTAAAATTTACTTTAATTCGAATTTTAGTGAAATAGAAGCTAGGAATTGAACAACCAAATGCTTCCCATAGGATTAGAATGATGTATTGCAACTCAAACTTAGTATAACACATCAATTTGTCAAAATCTTTAATCGCCCATAAACCCTTGTTGAATTTCATTTTTCAAAAGACACATTGTTGATATAACTCTTAAAAACTAGTTAAAACTTACTGTATTATATTAGTTCAATGTTGTAAACAATCAAAACATATTTCTCAATTCGTTATAAAATGGTTCATGAAGACAACATGGGCGTTTGGTTCATGAACAAATTATAATTATATGTAGTTATTTGAAACTTAAAATTAGCTCATAAAATTTGTTAAAACTATTAGAGTCAATAGATGTCATCAAGATATATAATCAATATATATATTGATGTTTTAGGTTATTTTAATCTAGTTAAGGGAGCGTTTGGTTTATCTTGAAAAAGATATTTTGAAAACCAAAATTCACATTTTAACCTTTTAAACATGTTTATGCTGAGTCAAACTCTTATGAAAAAGCAAGATATATAATCTAATATATATCTAGCCTTACTTTGAAATGAATTATGATATCATACTCTTTGACATCATATATTCTAAACGAGTTTAAAAGCAAAATACAAGGAACATTGTGAAACTACTTCATAAAATATTTTTTTTGGTCGAAGTAGAATTTCGTTCCACATATATTGCATATTTTAACTATTTATAATAGAGAAATGGTCAACCTTGAAAGTGAAATCTTGAAAGTTGGTCAAACATTGAAACTTGAAAATCTTATTAAAGGAAATTATAAAATGTAATTAATATTTTTATTAAAACACCCCATTACTTAAAAGTACAATGATTTATTCACATTGTACAACCAATTAAAAATATATCTACCAAATAAAATACAAGCAATTAAACAATTAATACAAATGACAAACCGGGTTGACCCGGGACGCTTCAAACCCGACGGGTTGAACCGGTTTAATTTGACCCATTTTCGACCCAAACTAGCAAGTTGACCCGGTTTAAATCGACAAATTTTCGACCGGAACGGTTCACGCTTCAAACTTGACGGGTTGAACTGGTTTAATTTGACCCTTTTTCGACCCAACCTAGCAAGTTGACCTGGTATAAATTGACAAATTTTTCGATCGGAATGGTTCAACCGATTGAACCACCCGGGTCGAACCGGGTTTCAAAACATTATGTTTAATTCTCAAATCTTCAAACTTTATATCTACCAAATTAAATACAACCAATTAAAACAATTAATATAAATGACAAACCGGGTTTACCCGGGACGCTTCAAACCCGACGGGTTTAACCGGTTTAATTTGACCCGTTTTCGACCCAACCTAGCAAGTTGACCCAGTTTAAATCGTCAAATTTTTCGACCGGAACTGTGCACGCTTCAAACCCGACGGGTTGAACCGATTTAATTTGACCCGCTTTCGACCCAACCTAGCAAGCTGACCCGGTTTAAATAGACAAATATTTTGACCGGAACGGTTCAGCTGGTTGAACCACCCGGGTCGAAACGGGTTTCAAAACATTATGTTTAACCAAATCTTCAAACTTTTATTATTTTTTATTTATAACCTATAAACTTTTTTTTTATCAATAAACTATTTGTCGTTATAAAATCCCGTTGCCATGCATGGGTACTCGTCTAGTAATTAAATATATATATATATATATATATATATATATATATATATATATATATATATATATATATATATATATAACATATGCATGATAGTTGTTTTTGTATTAATTTTATTTTTGTTGTTATATTGTTTAGGTGAAAATGCCTAAGATCACGGTTGGTGATGTCTCCAAAACCAAACAATACATTCCAAATGTTTCCTCTACTCCCAACATGTCTCCTTCAGTTGCATGTTTCTATCGTCCCATTGAAAATAGAAACATTCACGAAGGAAGAATTGTCGATCCATCTTTCTATGACTCTGATCAAACCGAACGAATGTTCTCCAATATTCGTTTTGAATGTCTCTACCAAATCAACGAACCAATCATTCCTCGTTTTATCCTAAACTTCTATAGGTAAGTGACGGTGCAAACCGATCCCTATGGTCATCTCCTTATTTCCTTCATGATCCAAAATCAATTCATCACTCTTACTCTTGCTCAATTTGGACAAATTCTTAGAATCCCATACAACGGCCAAACCGTATTCTCAAATGAATGGGATCTTTCCTCTCTTGAAAGAAATCGCCCTCAGGATGGCCCATACTATTCTGAGATTCCTAGTCCTGAAGACATTTATCGATTGCTTGAACTAGAACGTCGTACGACTAGTCGAGTAATCAAGTCGAAGAATGTCGATATTCATGCAAATCAAATCCTCCTTAAAAGAGCTAAGCCACGATATGAAAAAGTGGGAAGAAGTCATTCGCGAGAATGCGTTTGGTACTGGTAATCACCGTGATCATGTCACGGCAAGCATTGCCCACATGTTATATTGTGTAGTTGCTGAAGAGAACTACAATTTGGCTTATCTTTTTGTTCATCGAATCATGTCCGCCAAAAACACCCCAAATGCCAATCTTCCTTACGGTATGTTCCTTACACGACTTTATCGTTATGTCATGGAACATTACCCACATCTTCAAAGAGATTACTACGTGCAAATCCTTCCTACTTTGAACCAACTTACTCTTGTTTGTACTCATCGTTCTCGAAGTGACAAAAGAAAATCTCGTGTTCCTTTGTTTTCTAGGCCTCGTGGGTCTACATCTCATCGTGATGATGATGATGAGGAGGAGGAAAACACCTCACATGTTAGTACTCCATCCCCCACAACCTTTGTTGATAATCTTTCTGATCTTGATGATACCGAGTATCAAGTTCCTCTTCCTCATGAACGTACCGATGAACTTCTCTTCACTCATCAAACGTCCATTATCAACTGACAACAACAAATGCATGAAGAAATTCGAGGAGGATTCAAATCCGTTGGAAAGATGTTTAGAAAGATGATTGGGAAGAAGAAGAAGTAGATGATGTTGATGTATTGCTACTTATTATTATTATTCTCTATTAGACATTTGTACGGCTTGTTATTTGTCCGATTTATTCGGAAATACTTATGTTATCTCTTGTTTATTTCTTGGATGATGCTTAGACTTTAACTATTATCATGCTACTATCTTCATCATATTTTAATGCTATGCTATGTTTCTTTTAAAAGTGGAATATAATATGTTTGTTTGCATGCATAATTTGTTTATATATATATATATATATATATATATATATATATATATATATATATATATATATATATATATATATATATATATATATTTATATATCATCATTCCTAGAGTATATACTTCTAATAGAGCTTGCTGGAAATACACACTTGAAAAATCACCCATTTCTGCAAATTTTGGGTTTCTGGTCGTTTGGGAAAACACCAGATGGGCGGCCCCCTTAATTTCCTAGGCGGTCCCCTTAATTATTAAGGGGGCCGGCCTACAATTAAGGGGACCGACCATCTGGAATTGGGTTTACTGTTTTCTTTTGCATCTTGTGAACTCTTTCTCTAGTATCAGCTACCATTTCCCATTTTAACCCAACTGATTTTAGAATCTCATTCAACCATTTCAAATACATACATAAATCAACCATTTTCATACTATAAATTCCCTGCATAATCACCATTCTTCATCTCATCATTCCTCATCTAAATCATCATGACTCCACCAAGCACCTCAAACTCCAAGGCCTCTAAGAAACAAAAGATTGTCATCATCCCTCCAAAACAACTCTTCATTGACTTAACAAATGAAGACAACAAAACCCCATCACCTCCACCTAAATGCTCATCTCCAAGTGCACCTAATGCACCATCCAAAACACCTTCCACTCATGGAACTTCCTCTTCCTCCATACCCTCAACCTCATCAATCAATGACTACATCAATTCACACTTGTCACCACAAGTATCATCACCACATCCTACACAAGAACCTATCTCCATCCATCTTACCATCTCACTTTCACCAATAACACCACTTGATGCTCATCTCTCATCTCCACCAATTACACCACCATTCTTTGTCAATCCTGTGCCTTGGAGGTTACTTGAATCCCATGGGGATACTTGTCTTTGTTGCATCCACAACCGAACCGTAATCTTTGGTCTTAGAGATGAAATTCAATATATGCTTTCATATATTGAATATTTGCTTACTAACACACCACCACCACCAACTCCACCATCCTCTCCAATTATTCCTCCACCACAATTCTCACCCATTCCTCCACCATCACCATCATGCTCTCCAAATTAAGCATATGATATGCTAAATAAATAAAGCCTTTACCACCCTTTTGCTTGCAACCTCTATGAAACCCATGTACTCTTTGCATGATGAAATATTCTTCTAGTTGTTAGTTTATGTAATAGCTATCCAACTTGTAATCTTTATTATTGCTACTTGTATTGTTGTGTCTTGACACAACTATTGCTTTAATATGAATGCTTCGTTTCAAACATGCTTAATTATATTCTTATCACCTTATATATATTTGCATGTATATACTTGTGCTTCTAATATTTTTGTTTTGCAAAGCATTCCATAGCTCGTTCTCTTGGTGCCCCCAAACGAGGGGGAGTACACATCAAGGGGGAGATATCTTCCCGTCAAATTTTCACGTTTGAAAATTGTCGGCATAACCTTTTTGATTCTACAAAAAGGGGGAGAAGTAAATATAAACTCACTAAAATACTTGTTTAAAAAATAATTTTTGAGTTAATGAGTTTAAGTTTTGTAATCATCAAAAAGGGGGAGATTGTTGATATAAATAATGTTTAAAAACGTTATTAATATTTCTCAATAAACCTATGTTTTGATAATCACAAAACTCAAATCAAATTAAGTCAAGATTAAGACGTAAACAAGTATTTAGTAACAAATATTTACCTCTACATCTAATATCACTTAAGGTATGCATAAACTAAGCATCTTATGCATTACATGATCAAAGGAAACCTTGTCTTAAGACATAACATTTTATAAAATGATATTAACATTTTATATATATTTATAAATCATTTTTGGTATTGTTATATTAAACTACAAAGATATGATTTCAAATTTCCAACCAAAAAGGGCAAATTTTATCCAGAAAAACTTTTCCAACGTTCAGTAGGGCGGCCCCCTTAATTATACTAGGCGGCCCCCTTAATCATTAAGGGGACCGCCCACTAATTAAGGGGACCGCCATGCTCCAGAACAGTATTTTCTGGCCCTTTAAATACTGGATCATTCCACACATTTTTCTCACCTTTTTGCACTAAAAACTTTCTGATCCAACTTCTATTTCTATATAAAAAAATCCTTTGATCATATAATTCATAAGTCTTTGTTTCCAAGTGATCCAAAGCTTCATCCACTCAAGTGCAAGAAGAAGAACACTCCTCTACATCCATTTTAATTGTAGTAGTGTTGTGATTAGATATTTTCATATTGTAGTAGTGTTAGATATTTGTAATGTGAGAACTTGTTGATTGTAGAAACAAGGTGTGTTGTAAAGTAGTGTAGTAGTTGTGATTTAGTTGTGCATAGAAGAAGGTGTGAAGTTGACAAGGTGTGAAGAAGGTGTGAAGTCTTGAAGAAGTTGTAAAGGTGTGAAGAAGGTGTGAAGTCTTGAAGAAGTTGTGAGATTGGTTCTAGCTACGATTAGAACTCGACATTTAGCTTAGTGTCGTTAACTCGTGTAAGCCAAGGTGTGTAAGGTTTCTCCACCATAAGGAGTTTGTTGACATAGTGAAGAAAACTCTCGAGTGTGGTACTCGGGGAGTGGAGTAGGGCAAGAAAGGTGTCCTTGTAGCCGAACCACTATAAATTCGCGTGTTGTGGTTTGATCTCTCTAACTCTATCTTTTCTTCATTCTATTTCAATACTTTCATTATTAGATTAGACTTGCTTATATTGGTTGTTGCTTGAACTCACTTAAGATCAAATCGAAAGTTTTTATAAGCTACAAAATATTTTGAAAATAAATTTAAAAGGACGTAAAACTATTCAACCCCCCTTCTAGTTTTCCACAAGTTAGAACGAGGCTCGTGTTAAACACGATTCCCTTAAAACAGATTCGCCGTCTGTTTCCCAGGGTACAACGTCCAAAGCTGTTGTACAGCCGGACTTGACTTACTTGCCTGAAAGATCACGGAAAGCTTGCGTGTTTCTGATCGAAAGAATTGCTGGAAATCATAAGATAAAGAGCTGCATTTTTTCTGTTACTTGTCTTGGTCACCAAGACAGAATTTCTATTAAAATTTAACCCGATTTGCAAATCTATTATACAATAAACACGATTTGTATATTGTATATCTTTTATTTACGCAACAATATATTTTGTAAACTTTGTCCACAAGTTTGAAATCTATTCCTAAAATAGACTTACAGAAACTGGAAAGAAAGACCACCGAATCTAACACGATTTGTATACTGTATATCTTTTATTTACACAACAATATATTCTGTAAACTTTGTCCACAAGTTGAAATCTATTCCTAAAATAGACTTATAGAGATTTGTATATTGTATATCTTTTATTTACACAACAATATATTCTGTAAACTTTGTCCACAAGTTTGAAATAGCAAAAAAATACGTACGTAGGCGAGATTTCGGTGCTGCATTCGTGTCCGCGCGAGTTCAAAAGCTTCGAACTCTTTTGTGCAAACAAATGCGACCATTTTACTAACTTTTCCAATAAAATACGTAGTAACATTTATTTGCTTTGTTTTTAAGTTGAGGGGCTATTTTTGCTAGGTGAATAGAAAACGGCAAAACTCAAATTTGACACCATCCTCTATCAAACGACAGGAGAACAGAACAGAACAGGGGTTTTGACCTTTGATCTTTAAAAGAATGAAGATATATAAATTTCTAAGAAGCAGAATCATAGTTGTTGTTGTGGTGTCAAAAACCAATATATGAAGACATTATTTGAGGTAAAAATCATGAATCTATTCTTTTTTGGGTAAATGTCACGCATGCAATTGTTTTTGGAAGATTTGTTTTTTATACATTACACTAGGATGCATATATTCATGCCTAAATGTAATATTTTGTCTGAATATTAGCTAAGAAGGGGTTTGATTTTTAGCCAAGCAATTAATTTTATGGACCTAGCCATAGTTCAGGTTTTGTCTTCATTCTTGTTTAAGTTGTCTAGTCTCACGTGGTTCTTCCTTGGGTGATTTCTAAGTGTATAGGATTAGTGAAAAGACGATGTATGTGGATTTGGAATGCCAAACATTTAACATATCACATACTTTCCGTTTATTAAGATTTCAGATGTTGATAATTTGATATAGTATATTAGTATCATCAAGTTGTTCATGTAGGTGGGTTGTGTCAAACGTGGAATGGATTTAGAATATCATCTAACCCGAAAGGTGATTGCAAAAATTATTCTAATCGGTTGCGTGTCAGTACTATTGTTAAGTTGTATGATCTTGGTATCCAAGATTATGTAAATCTCTTGGTAATGTGAGACTAAAGAAGACTTACTTTATTGTTTATCTAACTTACTATAAGGACACAACGTTGCCAGTTCAGGTAGAAAGACGAATAGATGTAGGCGATGGCGATGACTGCGTAGTAACGCTCGAACAAAATCTAGATAGAAATTGATTTTGCATTTGTAATCAAACTGACACATTTTATAAGCTGTCATTATTTTTTAAAACAAAGTTGTTACAAGCTCTTAGGGCATTAGTTTGAGAGGTTTAGGTATTTGGCTTAGGATGCTTAAACTACTAACAAAAAAGTGGTTCGAGAGTGAGAGTTATAGTTTTCTAATATGATCTTTATATGCTTATAAATGGAAGTAAATGGTTGGTACTTAGATGAGTTTTCAAAAAGCATGTGTTGAAATGTACCACTAGCAATTGAAGTATCTAGAACCTCAGGTTTGACTCGTTCCCAAATATATTTGGCTAGTGTTGCTATGATACTGGAAGGTCTTTTTGAAGGCAATCTCTCTACCTCGGGTAGGGCCGTGGGGGTATGGTGGTCTACATCTTACCTCCCTCTCCCCCTGCTCTGGCGGGATTGGGTATTGTTGTTGTTGTTGCTGTTGCTATGAAACTAGCATCACGTGTGTGTCCTTACTACAACAGGATGTATCTGCTTATGTGTGTGATACACACATCTAAAAATGGTTGATTACTTTTAGAACAAATGTACAGTGATATAACCATACCTGTAAGTACTCAACTTGTTGCATGTCTATGCATTAAGAACTCAAAAATTTAATTACTCTCAATGGAACATATATTAATATCTTTGTTACCTTGTATGGCAGTGCAGAATGGCAAACATATGTGGAAGAATTGCCCATGAGGACAACTAATTGGAAACTGATATGTTTACACTTGCAAGCCAGTGTGAGGTGATCCCGAAAAATCAGTTTGGTTAGAGGGAAATGAAACAAGTTCTTTAAACAAGCTGCTAAGAAGTGTGGACAGAGGACCACAACTTTTACCTTCATCGTCCATGAGACAGTGGAAGAAGTTGTTGTTAGGGAAGATGGTGAACAGGGAAACATATGCAAAACACTTGAGCTAGGTACAGAGGCTAATGAATACAACGATCTTGGGTGTTTTTATAAATCAAATACGGGATGCAAACCTCCCGACTTTAAGTTCGGTTGATGGAGGAAAATTTTCATGTTGAAATGTGCCCCGCAGAAAACAAAGTGAAATATGGCACCAAATAATTGGTTAGTGCTGCAATGTATTGGTGTGAGTTTATTGCTGATAACAGGGGGGAAGGAATAGTTACTCTTTTGACATTAGAGAAATTTAAAACAAAGTTTGTTGAGAGATTTGTCTCACCGACTCACCGTGATAACTGAGAAAGATTTTGTGAAGTTGCTTCAAAGATCTATAATGTTAGATAAGTATAATCAACACTTTGTCGAGTAGTCTTCTTAGCACCGCACCAAGTTGCCACCAAGTAAAGAAGAGTTGGATGTTTTATGCAAGGCTTGAGGAAGGAAATTCAGGAGTTGATTAACAGCTTAGAATTCTCAACTTACTGAATAAGAGAATTTAGGAGGGACTAGATCCACTTCAAATTCTGTCTTGTTCAAACAAGAAGACATTTTATCATTGACAAGAATTAAATCAGTAATTGAAATAAATTGCTAGCATGGTGGGGATTTTGCTCTCAACTCTTCAAATCATTTTAAGTGTGGGAACTGGGAAGCCTGTTGATAGCACCCCAAGAATGTTCCATGAAGGACAAAGTTTGTTTATACTATCGGGCGATGCACATTAAGAAAGATTACCCTAAGTCAAAGAATGATGGAAATGTTCAAGCTAGCGCATATCAGCGGAAGAAAGGGACTTCTGTTAAGTGACTTCCGAAGCAGCTAAAGCCACTTAACTGTTGATGTAGTAATTGGTATGTTCCTGGTTAATTTCATAAGCATTCTTGATTAGTTTATTTGGAAGAAACTGTTCTTTTGTGCCAAAAGTACTTTGTGAACCACCGAGTATGTCAACTGGTGAACTAAAAGTAGGCTTTAGTACTGGAGATGACTAATGGACTTCCTTTTAGAGTACTGGAATACAATTTCTAAAAAACAATGAGATGACTGCTAATCACTTTTATGGTCAAGCAATTTTCACTACTTTATAAACCATCCACTAAACGTCATACTCATACTATGATGTATTTGATCAAGAGTTGCATGTAAGCATTGCATAGTTCATGGCTTCATGCTGGTTTTCTACTCTGACATCACTTGCAATTCTACTCTAATATAGTCATACCATATTAGGTGGATCAATCATGTTCAAAACTGATAAGCATAATGATTCAACATTTTATTAGATGGTGGTATCAGCATGATCCACTAATTTTGTATCCATATATCGTGTTACAAAACTATCAGGTTTGCATATTGTCCCAAGAGAAAACAACATTTTGTGATTCTCAAAACTCATCAACACTAACTATACTCCCATTGATTCATCAAAATGAATGATTTAAACAACAAATCAATTTTTTTTCCTTAATAGAGATAAGTGTATTGTTCTAGTGAATAATAACGATATCCACTATTGGATGTTAAACTAAACTTAGTATAGTTTGGTTAGAAAATTGTAAATAAGAAAGTATAGGTATGTATTATGTAAAGTGTAGAATTCTGTAAAGGTATTGGGCTGGGTCATAATGGGTAGAAACGGTAAAAACCGTTTAGTTAGGTTACAACTTTTAGAATAGGTATAACGTTTAGAAAAGAATCGACATGTCTCTTGAAGACACCGATTCATCTAGTATAAATAGGTAGGATTCTGTAATCAACATTCATTCCAATCGATCAATACAATATTCAGTTTATATTATCATTCTTGGTGTCCTTTTATGTTACAAGTTTCTGTTCCAAACACCATTGTTCATCCAGAACGAATTCAGCAAGTTACATAATAGAAAGAAACCTGTGAAGTACGAAGCAAGGGTCCAACAATTGGCATCAGAGCAAGAGTTTAATCGATCCAGGGAAGAACGAGTGTAAGTGGCCATCGATTGAAAAGCAAGAATCAAAAGCGAATGGTTGTTGTACAACCTGGTGTGTAGCGATATTGGAATCACGAATCAGAAAAGGAAGAAACCGTCAAGTAACCACCATCAGAAGAAGAAGGCGTCTGGTGTTTGCCCTAATCGACCGGTTTTAATTCTTTCAATCTATTTACTATTTACTACTCCATATAAATTAGGAAAAGTTTTTTATTGATTGTTAGTAAGATAGTAATTTCCCACTAGCGAGAAAAATCCTGATTGATGAAAGTAGCAAAAACCGAATCATATTCCTTTTACAACATCCCTAGTGGCAAAATCCTTAGTGGCAACATCCTTAGTGGCAAAATCCTTAGTGCATGGTTTAAAAAAGCGGTCTGAGGCGGCGCCTCGAGGCGAAACGGCCATAAAACGCATATGAGGCGGCGCCTCAGGGGGGTGTTTTGGAACGTACGCCTCATGTACCTGAGGCGGTGGTGAAGCGTATGAGACGGCGCCTCAGGGCCGAGGCGGATTTTCTTTTTTTTTTTAGCCAAATCAGTCAATAGTATTGATTTTGTACCTTGAATCGATTTACTTTTAGGGTTTTTAACCCCATATAGCGCCGGATTCGTGATTTCCGGCGACGAATTCCGGCGGCGGCGATGCAACATCTGCCAGAAACCCAAGGAGGAAGAGAGGAAAGAGGGAAGGAGGAAGAGAGGAAAGAGGGAAGAAAGATATAACGGCCGGAACTTTGTTTTACTCTTTTAGGGTTTTAATAAGTTTAGACTTTTTAACATTTAACCCCTCTATCTTTCACTATTTTACATTTAGTCTCAAAAAGTTTAAAATAAGTTTGTGTATTTAAACATTTGACCCCCTCTATCTTTAATAGTTTACATTTAAGTCTTAAACTTATATATAAAAGTTTATAAAGTATGTATATAAAATATATAAATACTTATTAAAACTTATATATATATATATAATTTCTATATTTTTTTTAATTCCGCCTCGACCTTACGCCTCGGTCCGCCTCGAGGCTTACGCCTCTTGAGGCGGAGGGAAAACGCCTCGAAACTCGTTTCCGTACTTTTAAACTTTGCCTTAGTGGTAACATCCTTAGTGGCAATATCCTTAGTGGCATCCTTAGTGGCAATTAAGAACTTAGTGGAAATCAAGTCCTTCGTGGCAAACAAGACCTTAGTGGCACAGATAATAAGCAAAAGAAAACCTGAGTGGTACAAGCAAAACAAAGAAAGATAGGAAGAAAGAAGGCTAGAAAGGCTAAAGCACGTCAAAGCATGACGAACGACAAAGAACAAAATATTGCACTTCAATGCCCGAAACTTAGTGACACAAACTACACAACATGGGCAATCATGATGGAAACAATATTGAAGGCATATGGCATTTGGGATGCAATAGAAGTGAAAGAAGGAGACAAAGCAAATGAGAAGAAAGAAAACACATCAAAGGCAATGATCTTCCAAACATTGCCTCAAGATGTTTTAATGCAAGTAGCACAGTACTCGACTGCAAAAGAAGTATGGGAATCAATTAAAGTCAAGTATTTGGGGGCCGACTTAGTTCAAAAGGCAAGACTGCAAACTTTAAGAAGTGAACTAGAGACTCTACGAATGAAACCAGATGAGAAAGTAAGTGATTTTGGAGGGAAGTTAAGTAGTATAAAGGCAAAGTTTAAAAGCCTTGGTGGAAAGTTGAAAGACAAAGTGTTAGTAAGAAAACTACTCAACTCCGTTCCAAAGAAGTTTCTACCAATAGTGGCGTCTATCGAGCAATATCAAGAAATTGACACCATGCCATTTGAAGAAGCAATAGGACGAATAACTGCTTTTGAAGAACGACTCAAAAGTCAAGACGAACATGAAGAAAATCATCAAGACAAACTTCTAATGGCAAGTTCAAGAAATCAAGGACATGAAAGAGGACGAGGAAGAAACTTTAACAAAGAAAAAGGTACATATCGAGGAGAACGAGACAAGAGTGACAGGAAATGCTACAAATGTGACAACTATGGACACCTTTCATATGACTGCACCAAATGGAAGGAGAAAGACAACAATGAAAAATCACATAGCAACAAATGGAAAGACAAGAAAGAAGAATCTCTTCTCGCTTATTACTTTGATGAAGATGCAGCGTTACTGTGAAGACAAGTCAAGAAAGTTGAAGACTCACCATGGACAAGTTTAGTTTATGGGGGAGTATTGGATGTTAAACTAAACTTAGTATAGTTTGGTTAGAAAATTGTAAATAAGAAAGTATAGGTATGTATTATGTAAAGTGTAGAATTCTGTAAAGGTATTGGGCTGGGTCATAATGGGTAGAAATGGTATAAACCGTTTAGTTAGGTTACAACTTTTAGAATAGGTATAACGTTTAGAAAAGAATCGACATGTCTCTTGAAGACACCGATTCATCTAGTATAAATAGGTAGGATTCTGTAATCAACATTCATTCCAATCGATCAATACAATATTCAGTTTATATTATCATTCTTGGTGTCCTTGTATGTTACAAGTTTCTGTTCCAAACACCATTGTTCATCCAGAACGAATTCAGCAAGTTACATAATAGAAAGAAACCTGTGAAGTACGAAGCAAGGGTCCAACATCCACAGAATGTGTATATTAAATTGAGGTCTTAATATGTAGTAATGAAATCTAAAGTACCCCGAGAAGACGTTACATTAAGTAGAAGAAAGTTGCTGTTTTTGTAAAAGATAATATAGGATTTGAAAAATAGGCTGACTTTAAATTTATGATATTTTGTGTCATTTCATGTAGGTTGTCTAAAAGCTTAAGATCACTTTACCAAAAATGAATGAATGAGGTGCGTTGTTTAAATAAAGATTGTCGAAATAATGTGGGATTTTGTTTATATTCAAATTCTATTTACAATATTAATAAAAAACAATATATTGATATTCAAAATCCGGTTTATTATATCCGGATTTATTTTAGGTGTTTATCATAAATTATTCAATATTGTTTAAAGTCTCGAATTTGTAATTATGAGTTGATGGTAGTAGCATTTATCACATGATAAATGCCATCACCTTTCATGATATTGGTTGCCGAGTATATGTTTTTAGTTTTTTACCGATTATTTCCTCTTTCACAAAATTTCTGCACCTCTCTATTCACAATGTTTTGCTCCGCTGAACCCTAGTGCACCTTAGAACACCCCCGATTGAACATACTTTCCATCTTTTCCCTTCGAGTTAATAATCCAACACAACCTCTTCCAAGATTACGTTTGCGATCATATTTCTTGATCCAACTTAGCCTCCATCTTCATGGGGGAAGAACATTCTTACACTAATTCCCCTTCTTCCAGTTCTGTTCAAGATCCGAATTTCTTCCGATACTTCCTTCATGTAATGCCGATATGTAAGAGATATAAAAATCTTAGTCTTTTATGGAAAGCCGGAAGATAAAGTGAATTCAATTCATGAAAAAATCCAATCGCTCATTGGAATTCCTGCGGCCGAGCAACGTTTAATGTTTGACGGTAGATTTCTTAAACAAGAGGAGAGTTTGTCCGAATGTCTGATCACCAGTAACTCTGAATTGTATTTGCAAGTTCAGATGGGGAATTACGTTGAAACTTGGACAAATGATTTGGCTTCAGAAATATACAGGTTGTCAAAAAGTGGAGCAGGGATTTGTTTGATTTTGTTGAGAATGGAGTTGATGGATTTTGTAAAGATGATTCCAAAAGATGATGCCGGTCTTGCTGCACTTCACGTGGATATGTATATATCTTGTGGTGCTCCTAAATATCTTGTAATGCTGTACATGAGGCCAGAAACAGATGTTAAATCTTTTGCTGAAACTTCGGTTAAACATCTTATCACTTGTAGTTTGCTGCTACCTATATCTTTGCAATTCGCACCTTTAGCGTTAGAGTTCTGTAAATTGTTTCGTAGAGCTAATTTAGTTCATGATCATCTTTACAAATTATGCCGAAGTTATCTAGCCATGATTATGAAACAAGATAACAACTTTGATGGTGATTGTAATGAAAATATGTTTCCTTATGCGACTGAGCAAGTGAATAACCTATCTGTGGATCTTGTTTGCTGTATGGATCCTATGAATAATTTTGGGCCTTCATCAAGCACTGTAAAGGACTTTGTGAATTTTTTGAGGCCGTTGAAGGCAGAAGCTGAAGACCAGGTGCATTTAAATTCATCAAGTAGAACATTTGATGTCCCAACTAACAAAATCAATTTTCTTTATGTGGTGTTTCATGATTTGTTGATCAAATTGCTAATGTGCCTTGACACAATGGAAGAAATGGTTTTGGAAAATACAGAATGTTCTGGATGGAAGGAATTTTTGAAATTATTGAAGGAATTTCATGATGTTTCGAAACTTTTTGGAGGTACTGAAGAGTACTTCTGGACTAATTTGAGGCACAACAAGCTTTCACTGTGTCATCTGATTCCTAGATATGCCAAAAAGGGTGAGGATTATGAATGGATCATTGAACATAAGGAACTTATTGACTTTTCCTCTAGGAGGCATTTGGTAATGTTAATGCTTCCAGATGTGCATGACAATGCTTTTGATGTCCACATGATGTTTATTGATAGATCAAATTTGTTGGCTGACTCTTTTGAAAGTATCGTACATGCACAACTTGGCTTCTTGCGTGCTGGATTATATATAGAGTTCATGAATGAGGAAGCAACAGGATTTGGTGTGATGCGGGAATGGTTTTTCTTAGTTTGTCGAGAGATCTTTAATCCAAAAAATGGTTTGTTTATCGCTTGCCCAAATGACGGTAGAAGATTCTTTTTAAATCCTGGTAAGTTTTGTTCCAACATATATGATTTTTTTTTCTTTCTTTCTTGTGCAACTCCAGTAACATGTGGCTTTACTGAATCTGGAACTGTTATAAAAAGAATATGGTTTGTATTTTTACTTTTTTAAAACCAATATTTGAGGATGTTAGGGGTAATTCTGTTCCTGCTGTTAGGACATAGGGATATAAATTAAGGTTTATTATTGAGAATTTTATTTTGGGAAAAGTTTTTATTTGAATTGCCATTAACATAAATTGTTTTTCTGTTCTCCATCATTGCAGCATCCAAGGCGAACCATGTGAACCTTCAATATTATATTTTCGCGGGCAGGGTTATTGCCTTAGCTCTAATGCGGAAGATACATGTCGGTATTACATTTGATCGTTCTTTCTTTGTTCAATTGGCGGGGAACAAAGTCTCCTTAGAAGACATTAAGGATGCTGAGCCACAGTTGTATAGTAGTTGGAACCAAATATTGGAAATGAATCCGTTTGAGGTGGATATTAAGGGCCTTGGGTTATGTTTTGTTTGGCAAGAAGAACAAGGATTTAGGATAGCTACAGAGCTTTGTCCTGGTGGACAAAATATGTTGGTAGATAGCACCAATAGAAAAGAGTATATTGATCTGCTTGTTCAGTACCGTTTCATGACATCTACTTCGGAACAGATGAGTCATTTTGTTGAAGGATTTACTGACATTGTTGGTGAAGAAAGAACAACGAAAATGTGTTTTAGAGCGTTGGAGCATGAAGATCTGGATTTGATGCTATGTGGGAGCGAATGTGACATCTCTTTAGAAGCCTGGAAAGCACATACGGAGCATCGAGGATATAAAGAAACGGATCCGCAGATATGCTGGTTCTGGGAGGTATGTGTTTCTCATATTTCAGTTATTGTTTCAATAATTTGCTTTATAATTACTAAGCTTGAGGGTGTGTGGAAGGTTATAATTTACGCTGTTTCACCAAAGAAATAGCGGACTCTATAAAGTGACCCACTTATTTATATACATTAAGTGACCCAATCTTTTTGTTTTTATACAATATGTTGATCTGACCTTAAGAGCAGCTAAATCCCAAATGTTTAAAACTTAAACCATTATTATATTTTTGTCTTATCAGAACTTAGTGTATCAACTATATATAAGAAGAATTAAAATGAATGAAAAATGTTTGTGAAACTACCAGACCTGTTTCTACCCACACTAAAAACAAGTTTTTCAAGAACTTGTTATTACCCATTGTGCATATTTTGCCACCTCTAATTTGGTATTCATTAACCTTTAAAGTAACATTCAACGCCACTGCCTGTTCTATCTTCCTGTCTAGCTGACATAACATAATAATCATGTTTACGCTGCATAGTGCCAAAGATAGTTTTATATGAACTTGGTAATGTATTCTGGCTTGAATCTTCAAGTTATATGAGACTGTAACTTTTTTGCACAGTTTTGATATCTAGCGTATTCTAGTATTGGTCAAGCTTTACACATTATTTCTGTGAATATCGTCATCTTTGACCTTTTGTGGGCAATGACTGATCTATGCCTTTATTTAACTGTAACTACCTTCATCTAGATTTAGCAAAATGGGCGGGTCACAACTCACAAGGGGTGTGTAACAGATCAAAAAGGGAAATCATTCTACAGGTCGGGTTTGGTCGACCTAGAACACTCTTTTGTCCAAAGTTCTCCCTTTCTTCACAACTAAATTCACATCGTTGATCCACTTCTTGTTTAGCTAATGATTTTGAGTTTTGATCTTAAATTTTATTTTTCCTGTTTCACCTATTAGAGATGCATCATTGTGTGAGAATTGCCACATCTAATATATGATAAATTAACACTAAACATCTACAAGAATTAATTTAAGCTCGAATCTATAATTTGCAGATTGTTGGAGGAATGACATCCAAGCAGCAAAGGGACATTCTTTTCTTTTGGACCTCCATGAAGTACCAACCGGTAGAAGGTTTTGGTGCTTTGAATTCAAAGCTTTCCATTATCAAGTCAGATAAATCCATTGACCACCTGCCTTCTTCTCACACATGTTTTTACCAGCTTATTCTTCCTGCTTACCGATCATTGTCCGAGATGCAGAGTCGTTTAAGTTTCATCATTCAAGACCATGTCTGCTACAGCTTTGGAGAATCTTAAAATAGTTTCCGCCTAAAAGTATGTGATTTTGACAATTGCACATATCAAAGATAGGTTGGTCTCAACTTGAACTATATTACTTTTAGGCTCTCAGATTTGCCAATGCTTGTTGCCTGTTATAATAGTGGGTCTTAGCTGTTATGCGATGTTATACTTGTACAACAAATAAAAATGCAGTTGGGCTCTTGCTACATGTTTTAGTTTTTGAACAATACAGCTTTCTTGAGCTATGTTTAATTCAACATAACAGGATGTTATGTTTCCAATTTGGTTTCATGCCTGGGACAGTTCTTATGAAATGGACGGGTTGTTGATGGGTCATTGGGTCAAAATACGGGCGGGCTATGTATGGATGTATAGTCCTTGAGGGTCTATTATGTAGTGTTAGCTACTTAGCTTAATTATCAAGTTATCTAGGTACTATACTGAAATTGAACTAGTTAAATACCCTTATGCACGCATTTGATATAAATCTTACTTAATGTGTTTTGATATATCAATTTTAATTATTTGTGCATATTGTATATGATCCACTTTCAATAATACAATTGGTAATTAAAATATAGGGATAATTTCATATATCTCTCTTTTTATCATTAATTTCATATATACCTATAATACAACCATTGAATGCATTATGTATAATATTTTTAAAGCATGATTTGGGTATATATGACAGTTTCATGTTTAGGATGGAAGATATGAAATTGCCACAAAAATATAAATATCTATGTTGTTAATTTTCATTGAGCATAATAAAGCCTGTTTGGGTACATATGCGGAGTTGTTAAAAAGATTTTTCTATAACATTATGCAAAATCTTTTAGGCTTATAATACCTGTACACGAGTGGGCTTTTACATAAATTTTTATTATGTATTAGTATCAAATTATCGATTAATATTTTTATAGAATTTTTATTGAACGAAAGATTTAACTTTGGTAAACTAACATGGTGTTAAGGTTTAATATCATTTAAATTTAATTATTGATGTCATATTTTAAAATGTGTTTGGCATTGCTTAATTTTTTTTATGCTTTTCTGTTTTTTTTAAAGCACAAAAGCACTTTTATATATTCTTTTTAATAGCACGTAATGACCCTTAAAAAATGTATTTATGGATAAATAAGGCACATGAGCATCAACTTTTGAACTTGTCTTGTCATTCTTCCGCGTGTATGCTCTCTCAGCTTCATCATTTTCTTTCAACATCCGCATTCTCGCACAATGAGTAGAATCTTTCTCAACTTTAATTCCCGAAGCTGCTTCATTAATTTCACGCTCCTTATTAAGTTGAACAACCATAGACTTCAAATCTTCATTTTTACTTTAAAGTTCTTGAAACTTTGTTTTGTCAAGAGCCTTTTCTGAATCAAGGATCTTTTCAAGGTCATTCATATAAGTTATGAAATGATTTCCAAACCTTGAAAAGTCTTCACACATGAGTTCACGGAAATACTCTCGAAACATGCATCTATGATCATATGGGTACAACAACTTATCTAATTGTTCCTTCAGCTTATGAAGCACTTTCTTGGAATCACTCTCGTTATCATCTCTTTGCATATTGAGTTACATTTGTTGTGTAGTGCAATTAGAAAATCACCCATCACAACTGGTTCTTGTTGAACCTCTAGCGAATATATTGTAAAATTGCCACCCTTTGTTGTTGAAGCTGCACTACCAATACGATAATACTGCCGGTGTAATTCCCGAAATTCTTCGTGAAATATACTATCTTGGTCTTTGAATATAGTCTCTGAATGTTTCCCCATCTTTTAAAATCTTTATTCTTTAGTTTGAATAGATCATTAGTGATAATTCGATTAGAACTTTGATTTTAAGTTTTCACAAAATCTGGTGTTGATTGATTTGGGTAAGCACACGAACGATAACCATTTTTGGAAAGTACCTTCATGGATATCTTAACCTCAAGATACTTTTGTCCTTTCTTGTTCTTGTGTATGATTTGAACTCTCACAATGCTTCAGGCACTTTTGTCGACTACCAGACTCTCCTCAAATCATGCACACAAGGGGACCAGGAAAAATATTATTCTCTATAGTCTATTTCAACTTGGAGTTGCAAATTGCCATATCGTCCATTAAGCCATTCTTCCTTACTTTCCACTGAACTTAGCGCTAGCACACAACATTATGCTTTTACGCTGTAACTGGAAACTAGATCTAAGCTCTGTGAAAAACAAAGTCAAACGACCTACATCCTCAGGTCATTGGGATAGTTCGTCACGATCACAGAATGCCATTTACTATGATCCATGTTTTCGCTTCTCGATCATGGTCACGTACAACATTTGACGCTGCAAATGCTTATGAAACTCACAATATTTGCCGAAATGTTTCTCATTTCAGAATAGTTGTACAACATTATCTTGGTATCCCTCCATGATAATCAACTAAGGACCCATTTAAGATGAATTTTCTTTCATTCATGGATTCAAAATATGCTAAGTAGAATCTACTCGTAATGTCTCATCGATTTGCACGAGTCTGCGACATTACCTTGATTCTCGGGCGATTGATTTAGCTCGTATCAGGAAGTGATGGGAGTAAATCACTACTTTATAAAACTCCCTGACGATTCTCTTCAACAGAACCCTTGAGCCTCACTTACCATACCTTGTCTTACTATTAATGAATCTAAGTGAGTTTTGGAATGAACGAATTTAGTATTACTGGATGATAGATACTCAGCTTAGTATTCAACGATGCACTTCATTTTACTTGATAAGGTGAAATGGAATTATACTAACAATTACTATGACTCCTCATTACTGATTCTCCTGAGTCCTTAAAAATTTTAGTACAAACCTCCTTGAACCGCGATGTAGTTGCTCGTTCCCTGACTTCAAATCTTTTCAGTCACATAGCTTCTTTAATTGTTCTCCAACAACTCATGATGATGCGTGGTTTTGCAACCTTGCAAGAGGTTTTACCTCTCAAGAGATCTTGAGAGATTTTGCAATCCACTAGGCAATGTATCTGACCGATGTAGTATAGTGAGTGTTAGGTACTGGGGGATTGATCGTTCTCTAGGGGAATAGTGTCGTTAGGATTGAAAGCTAGGTCAACTAGGTCTAAAGGTGAGGGATGATAGTTTTTGTATTTTTATATTTTATGAAAGCAAGGTAAAATCTCGGGTATTGGAAGAGTAGGCGGAATTACTTGCTAGTCAACTAACCAAAATTACTACTTAAACAAAATAAAATAAAATAACAAGAAAAGTAAATTGGTGAATTTCTTATAATGAGAAAAATGTGTTTACTTATATTTCACTACTCCCTAGTTAACTCTTATTGATTAATTGATTTGTTACAATTGTTTGGATGAAGGGTTGCATTCCTTAATACCAGTCGTGAGAGTGTGTACGTCCTTCCCCAACCCTATGAGTTTCTATCTTTTCTTATGACGACACGTTTAGTATCCTATCATAGCCTCATTAATAGTTGCTCATGCATTAAACACAACCAATAAAAGCACACATCCGATTACGTTTCTTAAGACGTTCAAGCTTGTTACTGTATAGGAGATTAGCCCGTTTTCTTCAACCTAACGTGAGTCAATCACCCAAAACAATCAATAACAAATCAACAATCAATGATTAACAACTAGGTTTCATTAGATCTAAACAAACACTAGGAAATCTAAGCTAGCATGTTAATGTAAAGAAAAGAAAAACAATTAATAAAACAACATATAGACATATAGAATGATTAAAGGAAGAAATTATCTTCAATTGAACATGGAAGAAAAGAGGGTTTGAAACCTTAAAATTGCAGAGAAAATTGTGCTAGGGTTTTCTCCAAAGTTACACACTAATGAATGAAGAAGCAAAAACTATATATAGAGTTTACAAGGCTAACGACGTCGGGTTATAGGCCCTGACGCCGTCAGGTCGTCGTGTCTAGGGTTTCGGATCACCTAAAAACATCTCTGATGTTGTCCCTCTTTATTCCTTCTGGGCCGTCTCTCCCAGATGGCTTTACATCTATAACACCTGACGCCGTCCCATAATAATTTCCAAATTCTTTTCTGTGACGCCTAGTGTAAAAAATCCATAGTATCACTTCATAAGGCGATGGCATCAGCACGTAAAGCCTGACGCCATCCGGTGTTAATTCCAGACTTTTCTTGGTTTTCTTCATTCTTGAGCATAAAAACGTCTGAAAAGCTCCAAAATGCTCAATTTTCTAGAAATCGCGTTCCAAGTACCTAAAAAGAGAAAAGGAACGATTTGAGGCAATATTTGATCATAAAATCACAATTTAGGGCTTAAATGACCCTCTAAAAGCGTTACAAATAAATCCTTATCAAATACCCTACACTTGAGATTTGCTTGTCCTCAAGCAAATGAGCTTTTATACCAATTAAAATACAAGTTAGGGGTCATTTAACATTAACATAAAAGTAATTACAACAAATGATCATTCCACCTTAGTCAAAACAAGCACGGAAATTATACACTACCACCTCACATTAAGTGTTTGGATACTCTCATCTCTCGGGTGTTATAAACATATATATCACAAATGGAAATGGAAAAATATCCCTAACTACCTGTCATAGAAAATAGATTACCATAGGCTTGGGAAAGGATCAAACTCTTTTTGGATTTTTTTCAAGACACTATTTAACTGAACATGAATGAAAGTAGTCCGTATGTTTTTCTCTTGTCTTTTTCTATTTTTTTTCTTTTTCTCTTTTTTTTTTTGATTTTTTTATCATACACTTTTACTCTACCATCCAAAATAATACATTATAGGGAACTCGCTTTCCCCTTACACTTAAAATTTTACATAATTCAAAATAAAGACTTAAATCAAGATAATCGAAACATTTGGAGTACTTTGAAATATTAACGCACATATGGGGGTAATAAATGATGTTCTCCCTCATTACTCCATAACACTAGTACTTTTACCACAAGTCCTAATCGTCCCAAAATAAAATGTACAAGATATGACTCGACTTAGCAACCATGTAATCAATTAGACAATTAACTAAGGGTTTAAACATATAACAATAATGCACTAAAGATAAGTGCATACAAGGAAGGTTAAGACGATTTGGGCGTATATTTGAGGGTGGATTGTAAACAAATTCTATATTTAAGTAAAATGCTTAAAGTTAGAAACGAAAAAGATAGGCTCTGAGGGTTATACTAGGGGTATCCTGTACTAAAAATGAGTACAACGCAAAGGTGTGGGAGAATTACTTGACCAATGAAGTCAATGTAATTATATTACAGGTTTAAAACATGGGTTATCCTAATGCCTCTTATCATATAGTAAATCCTAACTACACAAATGTAGTCTCACTAGCGGTCTTGGAATGCATCACTAACGCAAGTTCTAGAATCTAAATGCTACTGGTACACTCATAAGCACCAACAATGAATGCTTTTTCCTAAAGATCGAATAATTCTTAAATCTAGGGTGCGAGCGGGGCATTTGATAGACAAAATCTTCATCTCCATCCGAAAAGGTAATCAACCCATCCACAAGTTTTTCATCAAGCTTGGTTAACCATTTAAAAGGTTTTCCAAGTATGACTTGGGTCAATTTGTCATCAATGAATTCTCCTAAATCCTCCATCACCATAAAATCAACCAAATACACAAAACTTCCTACAAAAATGTGTAGTGGCTCAACCCTAGAAACAATATTATCTCCTTGATATTGCAACTCATTTACCATAATTTTATTATAATTAGCACGAGAGATTATGTTCATGGGCAAAGATGAGTTAAGGTAGGCATAAAAGTTCATATACCCGATTTTACAAGGAAATTGCATGTTAAAGAGACTATCCTCTTCAATCCTTGTCCTAGGGTCAACATACTTAAGAGGATCCATTTCCTCTTCTTTCCTAACCTCATCAATTACATCACCATCACCTAAGTCCTCTTTGGAATCCGAATAATAAAAAGGGCCATTTTCATGGTCATTGTCGTAGTCAGATTCTTCTATTTCAGAATTATTACCAAAGTGATGGTCGGGTGAAAGGTTTTGTTGGGTTTAGAGATTCTGTTGCTGAGAAAATATTCTTAGTGTTATTTTGCTGCTGGACTAAATCATTCTACTGCTGGTGAAAACATTCTGCTGCTAGTGTAATATATCCTACTGCTTAGGAGATATGTTTTGTATAGTCGGTTAGATAATTATATAAAAGATATTATCTTGTGTAGAAAGTTATTGTAAACCGACTAGGACTCCTTAGTCTATAAAAGGAGGCTCCTAGGGTTAGAATTAGATACGTATTATCATAGAGTCGATTCACTTCAAGGTTGTAAACCCTAGCATTGTTGAGTGCTCGTATATTGTTAATATATTGAATTGTTGATTGTTTAATTTGTTCTTCTTAAGTTAAACATTAATATTCCGCGTTCTTGTTTAAGTTACAATAATTCTAAGTCAACTTCTATTAGATCGTTTGCTCAACTGGGATCAACAAGTGGTATCAGAGCTTGTAATCTAGAAGTTGTGATCAAGAAGAACTCGTTTTTACTCTTAACTATTGCTAAACAACTACTGAAGTCATGGGTGATGAAACATACATGGTAACTGCATCAAAGGTACCCATGCTCATGCAAGAAGAGTATGAGCTTTGGAAGATGAGAATAAAACAGTACATGAGGATGCTTGACTACAACATGTGGAATGTTGTTTTGAAAGGTGATCAACTTCCACAGTTTGTTAATGGGAAGGAGGTACCTATCAAATCTGAGGAAGAGAAGGCTTTGAGGAAGTTGGAGATCAAGACTCACAGTATTCTCATGATGGGAATACCTAATGAGTTTCAGTTACATTTTGAAGATTGTGAAACTGCTAAAGACTTAATGGATGCTGTTAAAACAAGGTTTGGAGGCAATGATGCTACAAAGAAGTCAAGGAAGAATTTATTGAAGCATCAATTTGAGAACTTCACTTCCTTAAGTGGAGAAAGCCTGGTTGGTACTTATAACAGGCTTCATAAGCTTGTAAGCTATCTAAAGTTTGTTGGATATATAATTCCTCAAGAAGACATCAATCTTAAATTTCTCAAAAGCTTGGCACTAGAATGGAGCATGCATACAGTTGTATGGAGAAACAAACCTGATTTTGATACTATGAAGTTGGATAATCTCTGCAACAATATGAAGGTCTATGAATCCGAGATGAAGGGAACATCTACTGCTGCTCAAAACCTAGCTTTTGTATCTTCAAAAAGCAAAGGCTCCCAGAAAACTCATTTTACTGCTTATGGAGTTTCTACTTCTAGCACTAGTAGTTCTACTGCTGGCTCTAAAAGTAGTGATACTATAAGTGATGCTGCTATTTGTGCATTCTTGGCTGATCTTACAACAAGCACTCAAGTTCTAAACCAGGATATGGAGCACATTGATCCTGATGATCTTGAAGAGATAGATTTGAAGTGGCAGATGGCTATGTTGACCATGAGAGCTAGAAGGTTCTTAAAAAAGACTGGAAGAGAGCTCAAGTACAAGGGTCAGAACAATATGGGCTTTGATAAATCAAAGATTGAGTGCTATGAATGGAGTGACAAGTACAAGGGTCAGAACAATATGGGCTTTGATAAATCAAAGATTGAGTGCTATAACTACAATAAGAATGGCCACTTTGCCAGAGAATGTAGGGCTCCAAAGAAGAATGCAGACAATTCCAAGAAACCTGATGAAGAACCAAAGAACACCACTACAACTTTGGTGTCTTGTGATGGGTTGGGTGACTATGAATGGAGTGACATGGCTGAGGAAGAACCCAACTATGCTTTTGTTGCACAAGAGAAGCCCAAAGTGCAAAACTTTGCACTTATGGCTTATGCTTCATCATCTTCTGGATCTGACTGTGAGGTGTCTAATGATTCTGATATGTCTGTTTGTTCTTTTAAATCATGTACTGACACTGTTGAGGAACTTAAATCTAGGAATGAAAGCCTTAGACAAGAAGTTGAAAACTTGATAACTTAGGTTATAAAGTAGGTATTCAAAATGTTGAAAAAAGATTAGAATATCTTAAACAGTGTGAGTTAGAGTATGTGGATAGGATTAAAAAACAGGATGTTGAGCTTTTTCTTAAAAATAGTGAAATGGATGTGCTTAAGAAAAAGGTAGAAGAAGCAGAACATGCTAGAGATGCAGCTCTTACAGAAAAAGAAAAACATATAGTAAGAGTTGAAAAACAACAATTTTCTTCTGACATAGTTAATAAGTCAATTGAGAGTCAGTTAATGAGAAACGGTAGTGGAATAGGTTATAATGATGTAGCTCCCCCAGTGAAAAGTGCTTTTGCACCACCAGGAAAAGAATTGTCATTTATAACTGAATTAGGTATCAATGAACCTGTAGGTGTAACCAATAATGATGTTAATGTCACACCTAAGGTTGATGATAGGAAGTTTTCTGATGCTCCAATCATTGAAGATTGGGTGTCAGATAGTGAAGAGGAACAGGAAGAGTCAACACCTAGTGTTAAAAGGGAAGTAATTCCTACATCCGTTGAAACTAAAATTAATCAGGTTAGGAAAGAAATTTCGATAACCTAGTTTCTCACAAATTAGGTAATGAGTTTCAAATTAAAAAGAAGGCATGTTATAAATGTGGTAGTTTTGAGCATTTAATGAATAATTGTGTTAACTATCAAAAACCTGTTTGGAACCAATGGAAAAGGGTAAACCACCAAAACTTTTTTAACAAGACTCGCCCTCATCCTAAAAGAAACATGGTTCCAAGGGCAGTGTTGATGAGATCTGGTGCAACTAGATCAATCATTACTGCTCAAACAAAAAGGCCTTTTCAAAATAAACCAATTGTTTCTGCTGCTAGTATAAAAGTGGATTCTACTGCTAATGCAAAAGTTTCTACTTCTGTGCCAAAAGTGAGAACAAATACAGTTGTTGGCAATCATTTTTATGCTATTAAGGCCTCAGCTTGCTGGAGTTGGAAACCAAAAGCAAAAGTTTTAGATCATGTTTCCAAAACTAGAAGTGCTTCAATAGATTTAAAGAAATTTGACCATGTTGATGCACAAGGCTGATCCAAGTCAGTAATGGCTTGGATCCCTAAAATAAACTGATTTCTCTACTTTATATGTGCAGGGCAATCTACAGGAAGAGCTAAAAGAATTTTTTATTGTGGATAGTGGATGCTCTGGACAAATGACTAGTGTCATGTCCCAACTTGAAGATTTTGAAGCTTTTGATGGTGGATATGTCGCTTTTGGGAATGATCCAAAAGGAGGAAAGATTTTTGGCAGAGGTACAATAAAAACAGGTAATTTGGATTTTGAGAAAGTGTTCCTTGTAGAAGGACTTAAGTTCAACCTCTTTAGTATCTCACAAATGTGTGATAAAAGGAACTTTGTTCTTTTTACTACCACTAAATGTCTTATCTTTTCTACTGATTTTCAGTTGCCAAATGATAAGTTTGTGCTACTGAGAGTCCCTAGAACTGAAAATATATACGGTGATCATATATAGAACATAGTCCCCAAAAGAGCTTTAACTTGTCTTGTTGCAAAGGCCACTTTTGATGAATCCAAATTATGGCATAGAAGACTTGGACATTTGAATTTCAAAACTATGAATAAATTGGTTAAAGGTAACCTTGTAAGAGGTTTACCTACAAAAGTTTGAAAATCATGAAACTTGTGTTGCCTGTCAAAAGGGTAAACAACAAGAGTTTCACACAAATCCAAAGTTGTGAACTCAAATACTCAACCTTTGTACATGCTTCATATTGATTTATTTGGACCTGTTTATGTGAATAGTCTGAATAAGAAAACATACTGCTTAGTTGTCATAGATGATTTTAGTAGGTTTACTTGGGTATTCTTTTTAGGTACTAAGGATGAAACTCCTGAGGTTCTTAAGGAATTCATAACTAGAGTAGAAAACCTAATAAATCAAAAGGTAAAAATAATAAGATGTGACAATGGAACTGAGTTTAAAAATCAGGTGATGAATCAGTTCTATGTGGGTAAGGGTATTTTAAGACAATATAGTGTTGCTAGAACTCCTCAAAAAATGGTGTTGCAGAGAGGAGGAATAGGACATTAATTGAGGCTGCAAGAACAATGTTGTCAGATTCTAAGTTGTCTATAACTTTTTGGGCTGAAGCAGTGAACACTGCCTGCTTTGTGCAAAATAGAAGGTAGTTAAGCCTCAAAACAAGACCCCTTATGAGTTATTTCATGGTAGGAAACCTATGATAGCTTTCTTTAAACCATTTGGGTGTCCTGTTACTATCTTGAATACCAAAGACCAGCTAGGCAAGTTTGATGAAAAGGCTGATGAAGGTTATTTTGTAGGTTACTCATTAAATAGTAGAGCTTTCAGAGTATACAATAAAAGAACCAAACATGTTGAAGAGAATTTGCATATTAGGTTTAGTGAACATACACCTAATGTTGCAGGGAAAGGACCAGAATGGCTGTTTGACATTGATATGCTAACCAGAACAATGAATTATGAGCCAATGATTGCAGGTGCAAACACTAACATTCTTGTAGGTACTCAAGTTAATGATTCTGCAGATACCAATGCCAAAGTGTCAACACCTCATGAAGAGTTTGTTTTGATTGAAAAATTAAAGATTGGTCCAAGTTTTGTTCCCATTATGAAGAACAAGAGTTCACAAGATGATGCTGCTGGTCATGATGAGACAATTAGATATAAAGAAGGTGATGATGTACCTTCTGATGCTACAAAAGTGGTTGATGATGAACCACAAGTTGTTGAAGATGTTCAGAAAGAAAGATCAACACCTGTTGAGGAAGTTCAAGATGGAGGATCATCATTTGTTGATGATGTGGGAAATATCATCAACAGCAGAATTTTTGAATCTACTGCTACGCTAAAACATTCTGCTGCTAGACCAAATGATTCTACTTCTACACCAAAATTTCCTACTGCTGACAAATAGGGCAGATCATATGCTGATCCAAACTACCCTGATGATCCTAATATGCTTCCTTTGGAGAATATATTCAATGACACTGATGATGAAGCTCTTAATGGTTCACTTTTTGGAGCAGAGGCTGACATCAACAACATGGAACTTAACATTCTAGTCAGTCCAACTCCAACTACAATAGTACACAAAATTCATCCAAAGGATCAAATTTTTGGTGATCCATCCTCATATATTCAAACAAGAATGATGACCAAGGAGCAGAAAGATAAGGTTCATCAAGGTTTCTTTGCAAGATCTCTTCATCAAAGAAACAGTCATAAGGATCTTCAAAATTGTTTGTTTACTTGTTTTCTATCACAAGTGGAACCCAAGAATGCTTATAAAGCATTACAAGATTCAAGCTGGGTGGAAGCTATGCAAGAAGAGCTTCTACAATTCAGAATTCAAGAAGTTTGGACCTTGGTTGATTTGCCTAATGGGAAGAGGGCAATTGGGACAAAATGGGTTTTTAGGTGTAAAAGAGATTAAAGAGGAATTGTGATCATAAATAAAGCAAGGTTAGTTGCTCAGGGATACACACAACAGGAAAGTATAGATTATGATTAAGTATATGCACCTGTGGCAAGGATAGAGGCCATTAGATTGTTTTTTTTGGCTATGCTTCATATAAAGACTTTGTAGTGTATCAGATATATGTGAAAAGTGCTTTTCTGTATGGGGAAATCAAAGAGGAAGTTTATGTGTCACAACCACCTGGTTTTGAAGATCCAAATTTCCCTGACAAGGTTTACAAGGTAGAAAAAGTACTATATGGGTGACATCCAGCTCCCTGTGCTTGGTATGAAAAATTGTCCACCTATTTTGTAACCTCTCGTAAATTTCCCTCATGAATAGTAAATGCAAACCTATGATTTACGAATCATTACGATAATTAAAAACCGTTTTTACCGATAACAAAATTTTTGTTTGTTAGTCGAGATATGATTTTATAATCACAACGTCATTGGTGATTACCGTTTACTTTGGAATGCGCTTACACACGAACCTAGATAGTCTAAGTATCACGAATTAATTTAAAAATAACTAAACGTTTATTAAGTAACGTATAATTATATATTTTATATATATATATATATATATATATATATATATATATATATAAATATATATATATATATATATATATATATATATATATATATATATATATATATATATATATATATATATATATATATATACATATATATATAATCTGATAATTAACCGAATACGTTCAAATCAATTCCCGAGCTCACAAAAATTTGCACGAACGCTCAGTAACTACATTTAACTTTGACACGACTTTCGAGACAAGCCAAATGGGCCTCACACCCCTTTGGGCATCGACCCAGTTTTCCTACAAACCAAACACGCCAAATAGACCCCTTTTATTTCTTTCTTTTCCTTCTTATTTGGGCCCAGTCCACACACACACACACACAAGCCCAAACCACATAAAGCCAAAACCCTTTTAATAATTTTTGAAATTATGTTCCAAACCCCGTTTACTTTGCCTCGATTTCTCACTATTTTTTAAAATGACCCCTATGTATTTTTGCACCACTCGTTACCCCTTCTAACCAAGATTCGAACGTAACAAATTATTTTCCCTATCGTGTACGTCTGACCCACGAAAATTAATCAAAGCTCAGCTCGATTTTACATGTCCACTAAAATCAAAATTTTATTTTAAGTTTATACTATGTCCCGTATCACTCTAAACATAACCACAAAGTTTTCTAAACCTTCTAGGATACGTTTTTGATATGTCTTGACTTCTAATAAAACCCCAAACGAACCAAGACAAACCACCATGATAGTTTTCCTTGTTTTCTTCCTCTCGTTAACATCTCTACAAGGACGAATGCATGTTAACCCCTCTCCTACTCATTCTTGACTTAAGAGGCAGTCATGAGACCTCCTTGATTGGTCACGTGTAGTTTAAAAGGAATTGACCTCCTTTAAACTAATAAACTCAACTCAAACCATGGTATTTTTGTTGTGTTCTTCTCGGCAAGGACTCCACAAGGACAATCATGCAAACCACTCTACTATTCTCACATTGTGACTACATGAGAATCCTCAAAGTCCTTGTTGACCACATTTTACAATCCAAACGCAAACCATGTAACGTTTTTTGTTTTCTTCTTGCTCATTTATGCATAAGGATGATTCATGAACAACACTCATCACTTCACTATTTGGTCTCTATTCCTAGTACCACAATTCCCCTTGGTCACCACGTTTCACATTTCCCAAGTTTTGAAAAAATTCTATATATATATACATGCGTACATGCATGTACACGATCCATGCACACTACCTTAAACACATATCTATTCTTCTAAGTCTTGTGTATACGTATTACCTGTTAGTTTTAACGGATAAAAATTAATGAATATGTCCGGACTCGAACTCGAGACTTCGGGATTGCACAGTTTATGTATGAGTTTCAATTAATTAATAATTATTGTTTTGGTGACGAATAATTATTAAATTCACAAATTGATCGTTGGAGGAAAGATGAAGGACTGAACTTAAAATAGAGTTCAAGAAAAACATGGAATGGGCTTGTAAAACCCATGTTTGGCCAAACCCAACCCATTAGGGTGTAGGGTTTGTGTCTTGTGCTCCAAGATGTTGATTAGTATATAAACAAACCCCTTTGTTCATTCTAATCATCCCTTGGTTCACTTGCAAACCAAATCTCCTTCTCTTCTCTCCTCTTGAGTTAAAAATCGAACTACACCCTTATAGGGTTCCTACTAGATTTCTAAGCTCAAAACCATTCTTGTTTAGTTGATCAACTACACCCTTCTAGGGTTTCTACGCGATCTTCTAAACATTGTGTTTGGATTGCTTGTGAATTAAGAACCTAGCTTTTCTTATTGAAACGCTACTAATACGTGTGTTCAAGAACGAAGTGTTGGCATACTTTTGTTAACAAGGTGATTTGCCCTATTCGACTAACCCTAGTCGATCCACCATTAAACCCATTTAGGGTTTATAGTTCTTGTTCCATTGGTTTCTTGTTCTTGCTAGAAATCACAAAGAGGTACGCATCCATTTATATTCGGTTAATTTATTATTTGTATTTGATCTATTTCCGCTGCGTACTCTTTGATGTTTATGTGTTTATACTATTGTTATGATTCACATATTCCAGCAGTGGCATCAAGAGCCGTTAATACATGTAATATATTACCGAAACACATAAAAATTGAATCGTTTGATTAATTACATGCTTGGTGTTCTTATGTTTTTATTCTTTTCATAAACCCTAGATTTTTTTTTTTATTTTTTCAATTTTTTTTTTTTTTATAAGTGTCGATTTTTTTTTATTTAAAAAATGAAATTAGGGTTTGATGAATTATGTGATAAAAACTTGTAGAAACCCTAGGTTGCATGTAATTTATGTGTATATGAATGGATATTGGTGATATGCCATTTGGTTGCATTCCTGATTGACATGATTATATGTTTATAATATGTGCTATATGGGCATCCATGACAAACCATGCATGTGTTGTCTTGGATTATGATGATTTGGTTTTAAGATTTCATGCTTATTATGCGATTCTTTTATGATTAATAAATTGTTTAGTAAATATTATAAATAAAGATTACTAAAATTTGATTAATTATAAAATTAGGGAAGACCCTATCAATCGTGTATTAAATCAATTGTGTGTTTTAAATTGATTTTTATTTGCATGTCCATTATTGTTGTCGTTTGTTTATTTTATTTAATTACTTTTGTTTTATATGTTTTGTGACATGATAGTAACAAAAGGGTAATTTCTAAAATAAAATATTAAACGGACTTAATAATGGTAAAATCTTGTATTGAGCTTACATATAAATCTTGAACTTTTGGTTGATTGATCGCGACTGTATTAAGTGGTTGTAAGGTGAAACTATTTTGACAAACTTTAAAGTGGGTATAAGGATGGCTTAGCATTAAATTGAGGCCTTAGTGAGCCTCCATTCTGGCTTGCCGCTCGCCTGTGAGTCAAATTTAGTTTTACCTAACATCCATGATAACTACGAAGCACTTAAGGCAAAGTTGTAAGTTTCTCAACGCCTCAATCAAAACTTTGGAGATTTAAGCTCGTAAAGAAACTAATGAGTAAAGTTTTTTTACATGAAACATATGCTACAAGATGAATACATGACATCTTTGTACATATATTTTGATTACACACATCAAATTTACTACCCTTAAATTTAAGTTATATGCCATCCAATGAAACGGAAACACCTAAAATTGGGTCTACGTCGGGGCGTAACCTGGCTAGATTGCAATGGAAGGGCAAATTACATGATTTCATCACTACCAGATCAACTGGTGTGGTGGAATTATGTAAGTTTGTTGTTTCTTAAATTGGTTAACTTAATTGAGTTGATAGTGGGACTGATCACTCAAGGCATAAGAAGATGGGGATAAAACATGCTTACATTGCAACTGCGGTTGGCAAATATGTAAATCCCATCGATTCTAGGAATTGCAATTGAATATTGGCAATTGAGGTTCGACTCGTACCTTATTGAATACCGTCATCACTAGCAGATCAACTGATGTGATGAACCTATGTCAATTTGGATCCTAGTTTTTCAGTGAAAATTAAATGGTTATATGATTATGAACCATGGGTATTTAATTTTCTTGAAAATTTAATTATCGAAAATACTAAAATTGAATTTTGTAATTCTTTTTAACGTATTAGTGCAACATTAAAGCCGTAAACGTGGTTTGGTCTTAAATTGGTAAATTGATCTAATTCTGCTTTCAAACATAATGTTTGATTGAGAAAAATTTACCGAAATAAAAGAAAGTCTATTTTCCATGAGAGAAGAATAAGACTCAATCCTATTCCTTTTCATGATTGAGAAAGGTATGATAGGAACATAAGAATAAGACTCAATCCTAAGTCTATTTTCCATGAGAGAAGAATAAGACTCAATCCTATTCCTTTTCATGATTGAGAAAGGTATGACAGAAACATTAGAATTGTCTACATTCTAATATATAACTCAAGAGTATTGCACATGCTATTTCCATAAGAAATTCCATTACCCTTATGTGGTGAATGAATTCTTCTATAACAAACAATGCATTTGGTTAAATGGAAAATATGAGTTATTAGAAGCTGGACAGATTACCGCAAAATTGGTAAAAGGCAAAGCTAGTATTTTATCTAGTTGTTGTGCTTTAATGGTGCTACATACCATTATGGGGATGGTAGACCTATTAAGGAAGAAGCTGCATGCCCAAAATTTCTTCAAGTTAATATCATTGATGGATAATCCATCATAAACATAGTAGAATACACATTTTAGAACCAGAGTAATTATTACGCATGGGTTTTTCTAAATGTGTAGGAAAGTAAAAACAAGGAAATTGTTTTCACTGGTTATGAAACACGTACAATGTTGTCAAATCCAGTGGGAGCTTTGTGTTGTTTACTGAATATAGAGTTATTGTTATGTTCTCTAATTCAGTGGGAGCTACAAGACTTAATTTCTGTGTAGTAGCCCAAATTATCTTCAAGATAATTACTTTCAAATTGTAGACACTCATGTTCTTAGGATAACCATATGCGTTTCCTGATAAGATAAAGTAGTCCTACATCTACTTATGACACAAATCATATTGAATCACATAAACAAACGTATGTTGTGTTGTTTATATACTACATGATATTGTTCAATGCACAAGTGGGAGAGTTGTTTATTATGTGCAAAGGAACAATACATAAAAATATGATTATAGGTTTCTATTAATTGCAAGGTAAGAGATCAATGTTCTAATAGGACTTATACATTTAATGTGTAAGATTATCTTATGTAGAACATGTGTCATGATTATAACAAAAGACTACTTTTATGTCTTATGATATTCAAATTAAAAGAAACACTTGAATTTACAATTTACGTAAGGGTGTAACCTGCCTAGATTGCAATAGAAAGGTAAACTACATGATTTCATTACTAGCAGATCAACTGATGTAATGGAATTATGTGAGTTTGCAGTTTCTTAAATTGGATAATTCATAAAATGACATAAGCAAATGAAGTAGTAAATTAACTTGAAATTACTATTGAAACCAAGTGGTGGTGTTCACAAATACTTTAGTTATTTATGTTTATATCTTCTTATAAACATGAAGTCTTTTAACTATTACAAGACTTATAATAAAGTAAGACGTTGAACTTGTTATGTTTCAAACAAGAAATCATTGAGTTGATCAATGATGTACAACGTAAAGTGGGATAATAACAGTTTATGTCTTCTTAAGACATGAACATGAAGTAACTTGTTCAAAAGGTACTTATGTTATATAGCATACAATTGGCTTGGAAATTCTATTGTACTATTAAGTTGACTTAGTTGGTAAATAGGTAAGCCAAAGGGAATAAGTTTATCTTACATATTGTTAGTTTGTCTCACAATATTAATTCTAATGAAACATCACAAGTTGGTGGTGTGTTCAGTTAGGAAAAATCAAACTCTTGTTATACTGTTTGATTAAAAGATAAATATGACTTCTTTTCTTCCAAAAGTTATCAAGGTTAGAAAATTGAGTATGGATTGATATACTCAATAAGACTCCAACCTAGAAGATTAAATAAGACATTATGGAATGTGATGAATCACATTAAAGTCTTAAAATGAAGTTCTGATTTTGTTAATAAGTAGTATTAAGAGTCAGGAACTGTAAAATGTTTTTGTAATATCCCAAATGAGAACGATTTTGTGTTGCTCATCTTGCTAAAGTATTTATAGATAAATGCAAAAGGCAAGTGGGAGTTTTGTTTAGATCTTGAAAGATCAAAATTACAAAATACATAATCTTCTAAAACCACACTAGTGAAAATCATGATGAGGTTTGAAATGTAAAGGTTAAATCTCAACATGATGAAACTCTCATTCATAGATCCGTAGGGATGTCTCAGATATTTAATTAATATGCTGAGAATTATGAATTACAGGATCAAAGTAAGCCTGCTAATCATAATGACGCATTTACTAATTATGGTAAACGGCTCATACTATGAATGTTAAGATGCTGTCCATAAAGATAAGTCAACTTTGAAAACTTGGTTTATCTTAATGAAGATGAGTTTCTGCAAGAGAAGAAAAACCCTAGAGGTTTAAATCTTTGCATAAAGAATCATATGGACAAAATTGTATACATATTTTAATGTATGTCTTATGACAAGATTATTAATCATACTTAAGTAATTAACTATGATTGAATACTCTTTCCTAAGCACATTAAAATACAAAGATGGTAGTTGTCATATTCATTTTTATTAATATGAAATTTGACAATGGTTTATAAAACCTCTTTCTTATATAATTACTTAAGCGAGGACGATGAGTAATTAAGAGTTTTATGAATTCATTTAATCTTTGAAAGAATACAAAATGCAAGAATCCAAGTATGGATAGATGCATGCATTAAGGAGATAAATATTATGTTTAAATATTAAATCTATGTTTTGATTTATAATTTAAAATAAGATAACTCCTAAGTAATTCTGAAAGCTAGTGGGAGTATTATGTTTACTTATTTAAATCATATATGTTGTATAACATATAGGAAGTCACATTCTATATAAGTTAAATGGTAAGTCATAACTTGGAATGAAACTTTACTTGAAAGATTTAATAAGTAAAACATACAACCTTGAAGATATGTTTATTGATGTAAACATGTGCGGTAAATGAATCTAATAGAACATGATATATCATTTAGAGAGTTTAAATGGATATGTAGTACATGAATGAAATTTAAGTTGGACACAAGAATTTTTCATGTACATCATGTTGTTATATTACGTTTTGATAAAAGATGATTTGACAACATTGATATCTAATTGAAAGATATTAGATAAGTCGTGTAATGAATATTCTAAATGAATATATTTGGATATAGAATCACATCCTCAGCCTGGAACAATTTCTAGATTCTATAAATGAACAATTTGTAAAATTGTCATAGCCAACAAACTTGAAAGTTTGGAAGGAATAAAACATTACACATTGAAATTTACAGAAAAGAGCATATTGTTGTTTGCATACAATGATGCTAATATAAATTGAGATGACACTCAATACTAGTCATGGAAGGATTTCATCCTTGTTAATAGCCATGTGTACTAGTTATGCTTAACGAAAAGCATAGTTGCATTATACGTTAAAGAATAAGAATACTTTAAACTTTAAAGGTTTGGAAGTTTAATTACCATAAATTGTATGTTGAGGATGTCATACACATTTTATGATGTATTATGTGGTTATATCAAATTATTTGAATGCACATATACAAGAATTTCATTATTGAAATAAGTATTCTCAAAATTCCGATAGATCAAAGTTAGTTGAATAATGCCTTGTCAACAAGTATGATTATCATTACTTGGACATAATTGTCAACAAGTATGATTGTTATTACTTGAGACAAAATTCATTAACGAGAATTTTCATGCATTGATCTATTTAGTATTTGGATAAGGGATGTTAAACAATTATTATTTAATAATGAATTAAAGTACTGAGTACGTTTGTTTTCATTAATAATAGATTGTATCCCATATTTGCATGTTTAATCCATGGATAACTTATGTTATTCTAAATAGTCCGTTGTCAATTAATGATATGGGAGTATCATTGAACTAAGACAAATCTGAGTTTTGGTATAATATATTAAATATATTGATGCGTGGACATGCCAAATTCACATGATATTCAATAATGGATAAATTGAATATAGAACAAAATCCTAATTACATGATTATACTTATGGATGTTGTCATTATAGTGAATCATGAATATTTATCCTCAGACTTGAGATACTAGGTAACTACTGTGGATGTAGCTCATTTTCTGTGAGATAATCTAACGCTATCCGTAACTGGTAGTTATAAGGATTATTTTCAGAGGTGATGCGAAGTTCATAGGTTACGCTTGTAGTCAATAACAGGATTTGGTTCCTTCAAATTTGTTTTGAAGTTTAATACTATTTGGCCACTCGTAGGATTAACAAGATGTTTGCATGGCCATGCCCAAGGTCTATCTGGAATGCGTTCAGATGAATTGGTAATCTTGCTTAATCATAAATAACGAGAAACACTAGTTAATTATGGAATGACTTCGATCCATATCCATATTAACATAGTATTAGAATCAAAAGGATAAGTATGATGATGAATCATCAAAGGTGGTTTTTTCCAGGAAACCATACTCGTGATCGTTCTGGGGACATTGGCGTGTTATGCTAGACTAACCATTGTCATTATTACATTAATGTATATCCGTGTGACAGCTGTTAGTTTTAACGGATAAAAATTAATGAATATGTCCGGACTCGAACTCGAGACTTCGGGATTGCACACTTTACGTATGAGTTTCAATTAATTAATAATTATTGTTTTGGTGACGAATAATTATTAAATTCACAAAATGATCGTTGGAGGAAAGATGAAGGACTGAACTTAAAATAGAGTTCAAGAAAAACATGGAATGGGCTTGTAAAACCCATGTTTGGCCAAACCCAACCCATTAGGGTGTAGGGTTTGTGTCTTGTGCTCTAAGATGTTGATTAGTATATAAACAAACCCCTTTGTTCATTCTAATCATCCCTTGGTTCACTTGCAAACCAAATCTCCTTCTCTTCTCTCCTCTTGAGTTAGAAATCGAACTACACCCTTATAGGGTTCCTACTAGATTTCTAAGCTCAAAACCATTCTTGTTTAGTTGATCAACTACACCCTTCTAGGGTTCCTACGCGATCTTCTAAACATTGTGTTTGGATTGCTTGTGAATTAAGAACCTAGCTTTTCTTATTGAAATGCTACTAATACGTGTGTTCAAGAACGAAGTGTTGGCATACTTTTGCTAACAAGGTGATTTGCCCTATTCGACTAACCCTAGTCGATCCACCATTAAGCCCATTTAGGGTTTATAGTTCTTGTTCCATTGGTTTCTTGTTCTTGCTAGAAATCACAAAGAGGTACGCATCCATTTATATTCGGTTAATTTATTATTTGTATTTGATCTATTTCCGTTGCGTACTCTTTGATGTTATGTGTTTATACTATTGTTGTGATTCACATATTCCAACATTACCTTGGCAAAGGTATTGGGGAGTCTCGAACCAAGTTAAGTCAAGTAAACAAGCACTTGGGTGTACGTAGGATCAAGCCTTAGTCGCTCCTTGGTCATCCTTAGCCTCTACGACTCGTTTTCTACTCCACCAAACTTGGTGAGGTGAGCAAAACTCCTCCTTTTAATATTTCCTTCACATTTTCTTTTATTAATACACATTTACTTTAACTATTTTATCGTTAATATTAAGTTATACGTGTACGTATTAGTAGCTAAACCATAAGTTTAACACGTCCTAAACCAAGTTTAGTAAAACGTATCACGCTAATAACAATGTATAAGTGCTCTCTTGGGCACGTTTCTAAGTCACCATGGCCTATACGATATCAACTCCACACTTAGAATATTTTAAGACAAGAAAACTATTTTTACCCTTGGTTATGGTCGACCTGCTTTGGTCTCGTATTTTCCAAACTATACACACAACATATTATTTTTATGGCTTGAACTATTAGTTCACATGGTAAACTAATAAGCTAGGCCTATAACTCACCCCCATAACCTCACACGATCCCTCATTTAACCTAAAAGCTAGTCGTGTTTTCTTTAACTAATAAATATACGATTGGGCTTCTAAGCCCAATAAGTCAAAAATAAGCTTTTCAAATAAGCTGGTCAAGCAAACAGTTTCTCATCATTTTTTTGGTCCAAAAATAAGCCCAAGGCTAAGCCCAAAAGTTTCTTAAGCCCATTGGATTGAAAAACCTTAACGGTCCTTGGATTTAACTCGTTAAAGGCCCATTAAGTGAGAAATAAGCTCTTTTTGAAAATAAGCTGTTTTTACAACTCAAATAAGCTGTTTCAAATTTGTTTAAAGAATAAAAAGATTAATTTTTGAAGTTGGTGAAGTTTGGACTGTTTTTGCAAAAATTTTAAACCCGAGGGACTAAAACTGTCAAATTGCAAAGTTTAAGGGAAAACTGCCATTTTGGCATATTTGTGATGAAAACTGTAAATCTAGAAAATTTTGGGTATAAAATGTATATATAAAAGAGTTTTGGATTAAAAATGAAATTATATATCGTTTTGGACTAACGGTGTAAGTTATGCCATTAGGGGGTTAAAATGAAAATTTTACAAAACATAAAGATTTTTAATAAAATATAAATTTTATAATTTATATTTTATATATATAAGTATTTTATATAAATCCGATTCGATCAAGCACTTTTCGTAAATTTTATATATATATATATATATATATATATATATATATATATATATATATATATATATATATATATATATATATATATATATATATATATATATATATATATAATTGAGTTCAAATAAGATCTTTCTTAAAGTTATAAAAGTAAGATCCCAATCAACACTTGACAAGTGGATTTTAATTACATAAAAAACTGAAAATTAAATATCTAATCAAAAGTGTATTATATGTATTTTATACATTTAAGCTAAAATTTAAATGATGCTGCTTAAATAATATTGAGTCTAAATAACACCTCCTCCCTCCCATATCTCACTCCACACCACCGATCTCTTCTCCCTCCCATTTCTTTTTCTCCCATTACCCTAACCCTAAATCTAATAGCCGCCACCCCTTCTTATCTTATTTCTATTAAATCCCACCAAGATTTATATCACTTTTTTTTTTTTTTTTTTTTTTTTTTTTTTTTTTTGTCGTTACCATTTGCTCATCAAGAACAGGCATGTCGCAGCCACGTCGTCATCTGTACGAAGCTTACATTTTAGATCCGGCAATGCCACATTTTCCGATGACAGCTATTATTTTCTATAGCCTGATTCACACGATACACAAGTTCAGGTGACGTTTATTTGCCAGTGACGGTTATTGTATCAGATGGGTTGTGACTATTGTTGATTTATCCGGTGTACTAAATCTGTGACCACAGCCCTAGCAGCTCATAACCAGTGTACCGGATATATTTTTTAGGCGAGGCTCGTTAAACCGGCGATATCAAGTGTACCGGAAAGCATGGTTTTGCCGATGTACCGGAATCTTCATATGTATCACAGATCTATTTCTATTTGCTCTTTATACATAGATCTATTTTATATCTGTTTATGTACCAGATTTGGTACACAATGTATTTGGTGTATCGGAATCTGCTACTTTTCGGTTTCGATCTATTCTTGGTACACAGATGTGTGTATTTATGAGATGGGAATTATTTGTTTTTGAAGATTTTTTGTAGCAATTTATCAGTTTTATTAGAGAAATCCGAATCAGATATGTGAATCAATGTATCAATAGGGCTGTTGTAGTAATTATCGGATTCTGGGTAAAATGAACGGATTCCGGTGTACCGGAATCTGCTGCTGTATCAATAAGGCTGTTTTAATACTAATTTTTAGTTTTGTTTTGTGACACATTTAATATTATGGTGTGTATAGCAGTTTAATGTATAAAAAAATATAGACTGAAAATTTGAAAAAAGATTGACCAGATTTGGATTTTGATTGTCCAAAATACCCTTGAAACCCTATTTAATTACTATAATGTCACTAATTTAATGTTAATATCATCAAACACAAATAAAAAGATCCAATGGTCTAGATTGAGTCTTACTTTTACAACTTTAAGCTTGATCTCACAATAACTCTCCCCTAAATATATATATATATATATATATATATATATATATATATATATATATATATATATATATATATATATATATATATATATATATATATATATATGTATATATATATGTATATATATATATATATGTATATATACATATACATATATATATATACATATATATATATATATATATATATATATATATATATATATATATATATATATATATATATATATATATATATATATATATATAGAGGTGGGATCATGAAAAAAAACCCACTTTGGTAGAAAAGTAAGAAAAGTGTACAAATCACACCCTCCCATCTCCCCTCATTTTTTCCCCCAACTACAAGGGCCTCATTGTAACTTCTTTTGTTTTATAAGGTTTGATTCGTAACTTTTTACAAATTCCCAGATTCATCATATATAATGCCTATTTCTTTCTCATTTGTTTTCTTCTTTCTCTCCTCTTTCAGTTCCCGACCTTCACATCCACCGGCTTTCACAACCGTTTCCCATCGCTCACCACCATTCCCCACCATTCACCATCATCTCATTCACCAGATCATCTCGTTATAATTCTTATATCGTTGAACAAAGTAGGTTTCTTAACTTATTTCAATTATATATTTGTTAGTTTTGTTCTCTAAGATCAAATATAAAGATGATATACGTGTTTGTTAGAGTTCATGTTTATTATGAGTTATGTTTTTTTTTTACGAGTTATGGTTTTATTTTTACGAGTTTCTATTCTGTAATCATAATGTTTGTTCATAGATATATCGATTTTAAGAGTTTATGACATGATGCACTATATAGATGAGTTATTTGAAACAAATTTGAGAGAAAAAAAAGACTTGGAAACATGTTTGCAAAACCTGCACACAAGGTGTTTGATAAAATGCCTAAATGAAATTTCATAACTAAGATGCACTGATTTTACACTGTGTTTTATGCTTTTGATTTTCAGGTGATTACTCTTGATATGGGTCTACTTGTTGCTGACACAAAGTACTATGGAGAGTTCAAGGAAAGATGACAACTGAAAATTTGTTTTAGAGGAATTGCAGGTTTCAATTCATGCTTAAACAAATTTTAATATTATTTGATTATGCAATCTTGAACTTAACCGTTGTCATTTCATCATAGAAATCCAGGTGTAATGTATCGTTTAACCTTTAACATGCAATTATTTAGCATCATGTGATGTCATTTGATCATAGAAGTCCAGGTGTAATGTATTATTTAAGTTGGTTTTCCTTCCGTTTTCATCTTCTATCATGTATCAAGTCAGATTTTACGAGTGATTATTATTTTTTTTCATCAAAATATGATTAGTTTTGCAAAAACTAAATTCTGTTATGTTACTGCTCGTGTCCGTAAAAAGTGTTATTGGTTGATTGATTATTTTTACTCTTTTCAGTGTCACAACTGACAACAAAGATCAAGCATCTTGCTTCATTCTTGCACAAAAAGGTAGACTAATTAATTTTATGTTCTTTTAATGAAAGTTTCTTTATACACTGTGTTAATCAGGTAGAGCTTCTTTTGCTTAATGTCTGAAATTCATTCAATTGACTAAAGTGCCTAAAACAGATGCAATAAAGTGCATCAAACAGATGCACTAATGTTTTAGCTAAAAATGAACACATCCATTAATGCAAAGGACAAAGAAATGCAGTTATTGAATATAATGGATGTGTTATATTCAAGTAATTGTGTATAGATGTGTTATTAGTATGGGAAGACAAAAATACATTCAAGGAGTTGCTGAAGGCACACTTATATGGGTCACATACAATTATTCAAAAGCCTAAAGTCGAGTTAAAGGGTACACGAGAGAATAAAAATATGTATTTAAGATTGGCAAGTTACTATTATTTTCTTCAAATTATTTTTACTAGAAAGTTATAATTGTTGACTATGGTTATCTTTTCAGGCCAATGGATATAAGTACCAAAAAGCCAGTTGGTAGATTTAGTTAAATCATTCCGGCTCCTAAACAGGTTAATCGTGTTATAATTGTCGTTATATTTTTGAACTATTTCATTTGCAGCTTTTATTTTGATTTGTCACCTATAGATTTTCATGCTAGTTTCTTAAGGTATAACTTGAATTTGAACCCGTATCTCATATTTCACAGGTTACACCAACTGACCAAATGGATGCAGTAAAGTGCCAAATAGATGCACTAAAGTTTATCAAATAGATGCACTAAAGTTCATCAAACAGATGCAGTAAAGTTGCATCATATTTTATCATGTTTCCCTTTTGTGTATAATTCACGTATTTACGGATGTTTGGACATTTGAGCCTGTAATACTTACAATTGTTTAAAACCAGTGTCTCTTTGAGGTTTTATGTAATAAAGACATGTTTGTGTGACTCGTCTTGTTGGTTTCTCATTTTCAATTCATTTTTTAGTTTTAGTTAGAATCATAAGTACTATAAACAGATGCACTGTTTTTACACAAACTGATGCACTATAAAAAAAGAAATAAATGAGCATCAAAGCATGCAAACATGAACCATAAAAAGAAGTAAATGAGCTATGACCTGAGAAAGTTACAAACATATGTCCCTATGATAAAATAAAATCAGTAGCAGGTTCATTCATTCGTAAAAGGATCCAGAAGTACAGCTAAACTAAGTTTTCAAAAACAACCAACCATCTAACCATTTTATACATCAGGTGGGATAATTACACACTCCCAATGAATAAACTCGGTAAAACAACGTAAACCAAAAAGTATCCCATTCCATGATGAAAGTTTGCAACTCCCAACTTCCTGATGTACCTACAGGCCTCAGAAGCGTCGCCACTCTCTGCATATCCCCTCAAGATAGTCACAAGCCCCATGTTGGACACTTCTCATAACTCTGCTGGTTTCTCCGTTAACAGACATCACTGCATTAAATTCATTAAACACGATCAGAATTTAACTTCTAGTCCACATGTAGTAACAGGTCAAAAAGGATCCAAGCTCAACGAGGGTCTTTCGTCCATTATTTAGAAATATATATCACGTTAAATCTGATCACAAAAACTAGGTTGTTACAATAATTATCTAATTTACTGAAATAAAATGGACAATTATAAGTCCTAATAATAAGAGCTTTTTACAACAAGAAACAACATAAGCTACTTCCTTTCCATAACTACCACTTAAGGGTTTTTTACAACAAGAAACAACATGAGTTGATCGGCTTTCCATATTTCAATAAACCAATAAGCCCATAAATCAACCTAACCCAAACACCCCTTTAGGTGGTGTTTGGTCTATACGAGCTTACTTTGAGCTTATTTCACTCAATCACAATACTATGTTTTAGCTTAATTTTCGGTAATCGGAAACGAAAGAGTCTGAACACTCTTTTGATGGGCATCCCTATATGCTTCAGTAATCAAAAGCGAAAGTTTATGCAAAAAATTATGGATTGGCGGTTATCAGTCCCAAAACCATTATAAGTGAGAAGCTATTATCGAAACACTTACAATACAAATGGATGAATTAATATGTCCAAAGAGATGCTCTAAATATACAAATGAATGCACTAAACTAGTTTAGACCCAAATCCATTTGACCCAAAATAGAATTTCCCATTTTTGACCCAAATCCGTTTGACATTTTTTCTTCATTTTGAACCATTACATATCCCCACTTTGGCTTATTACATAACACTAATCTTTATATAGTGATGACTTACTACCGTGGTTTGCGTTTCTGTGGTCTTTTTGAGGGACTAGGCACAGAGGAGTCTTGTATGAATATTTTTCATATTGCTTAATGTAAATCAGGCATTTTGATGCCTAAGGACCCGGTATACAAGCTTTTATCAGGGTAAATCAGCTTTAGGCCAGCCAAGCTTTTCAGAAATTATAAGGACTTACCTGTTCAAGCTTAGCTGAACCTAGGACCAGGTTTATTTGAGGGTAGGGCCTAAAAACATTCTCGAGCCCAATAAGTCTGTTCATTCAGGCCACAAAATTAGTATTTGCAAACCAATGATGATGCCTTAACTCAACTATGCCAAGGAGTTCCATGACACCTGAAAATATTACCTTCTTCTGCTGCTCCTTTGCTTAGAGTTGGTCTAAAATATCCTTTTACAAAGTGGATATACCTACTCAAATTAAAACACCACTAACCTCCAAATCTTTAGTTTACATAAAATAGGAACTCACAAACTCCATAAGACATATGAATGAGTGATATATATCAGAAACATGTACCTTCTGAGCATAGAAAGAGGCCACACTTCTTGCCCACATCCTCATGGCATATGTACTTCTCTAGATACTATGATAAAAATGGATGCACTAAACTACCTCAAACAGATGCACTAATGTACCTCAAACGGATGCACTAAAGTGCCTCAAACGGATGCACTAGATTACCTCAAATATGATTCGTACACTTAAATATGAAGTTGTAAATAAAAGCCTTACAACTTGGAGTAGTAAGCTTGAGGGTCCTGAAGCAAATATCATAAAGTGCTTTGTTATCAAGAACTATTTAGTATCTTCCAGTGTCTAATTTAAATGACAACTTTATTTAGACTAGAAAAAAAACCATCAAACTTTCTAAAAAATGATTCCAATGTAACCTAGTTTTCCAACCAAAAACTAATTATTTGATTTGAGCTAATCTGGCTTATACCAGTTAAATATGAGGCAAATATCATTAAGTGCTTTGTTATCAAGAACTATGTTGAAGCAAATAGTTTACCTCAAAGATAACATATGTATTTCAACTTAGGCATTTATTGTATATACTGATTCCCTAGCATATTTGTGAAGTATGGTTCAGTTATCATCTTAGAAGAACAAAACTGAAAAGTTTGTCAGACATTCAATAAGATAAATTTGTAAAAAAAAAATCATCAAGTTATTATAGCAGCTAACACTATTATCAAGATGCCAAATGTTAACTCGTCTCTTTACTAAGGGTTATATTATGTATCAAAATCTTTTTTTGGTTCATGGCTATAACACGAGAACTATAGCATAGAACATATGAAAAGAAAGTATAATACTATGGGCATATGACCTTATAACCATCATACTTCACTAGATTTTGCGAACAAACCATCCATCTAGCAAAAATGTGCAATTTCACGCGAAGTATATATCTTTTTTTTTTTTTTTATCTATATCCCAAAAGAATTCCAAATTTTCTCATTCTAGCAAAAATGTTCAGTTTGCAACATGAAACGAAATACAATGATTCCAAAATGCCAATCATTCTAGAATCTAGATTATAAATGAGATGATGGTAAAATACTAACCGTTAGCATCCAAGTGACGTTTTCGACTTCACTTGGATTAGACTTAACATAACGATGGTTGAAGGTTGTTCCATAGTACATATCAACTTTATGATCATCTCTCAGATGAGTAACTAAAAACGGGAAATCCCCAACCACGGAGCTTTCTGATCTAATTAGGACAACTATACGGCCTGAAATTGCACATGAGCTCGTGTTTTAGCTTACTATAGTATGGAAATATCTCAGAGCATCCTAGGGAGCAGTATTTGCAAGGAAACTCGAGCGATTCAGTCACTTTTTCCAGTGCAAGACACCTGACCTTTGAAATCAAAAGAGTACCCATTCCCAATAT